>PVJL010002750.1:0-182437 GCA_004026885.1 Lyroderma lyra
GGGGGGGAAGCTAAATATAAGGTGATGGAAAGAGAAGTCACATTAGGTGGTGAACTTATTATACATCAAGATGACAATGCACTGTAGAACTGTATGCCTGAAACCTATGTAATCCTTGCTAACAGATGTCACCCCAATAAGTCTAACAATAAAAATAAATTTAAAAAAAAATAAGCAAACTGACTCACACCAAAGCAGATACAGGCTGTGTTCTTAACAATACTCTCCAAATGTCTTAGACTTAAAGCTTAAGAATTCTGATGGTTTCTAATGGAAAACAAGGGAAAAAAGTGTTGTACCATGATCAGTAATTTATTATCCTTCTTTGAAAAAGAAAACTATAATTAACATGAGATGCTAACATCTGAATCCCTTATTTAGTTCTCTTCGTTCAGTGTTTCTCCAGTTCTACATTCATGTGGATATTAGAAAGTCACTCCAATGATGATTTTTTTTTTAATTTTAGTGTATATGTATTTATAGAATACAACCATATTATCACATATAACACATATCATATACACATGTACATATGAACCCAGACACGTAACTGCACATGCACACATACATACCCACAAAATGATAGAAAAGACTGGAATACACATGCTAGGTTTAATGTGTTTGGCACTTGGGACATGATGTGAACAGCACATACAGACTCCCATTTCATTTCCTCTTAGTCAACATTCAGTGTGCCCAGGGTCCTTCTGAACTCAAATATCCAGGTCCACCCAAAAAGTCCTCTTGTCCACCCTACTTTGGAAAAGGGAAGTTCTCATGAAATCAAGTATCCTAATTAAGAGAACACTGGTGCCTCTCAAAAGTGGAGGGTCAGGAGTTCCCTGGTGGTGTAGTGGCTAAGGCTTCGGCACTGACAACGCTGTGGCCTGGGTTCGATTCCCAGACCGGGAACTACCCACATAACAACAAAGAAAAAAAGTGGAGAGTCAAAAGCCACTACAAACCAAGAAACCAATGGGGAATGCTCAGAGTTGCAGATCAAAAACTCCCACTGAACACTGGGCCTCACTGGTCAGTCATCCATAATAAGAGAGTTCTTCCTTAAACCATAAACACCCCTGAGAAGGCTATCTTTTACTCATTTACTCTCTGGTATAAATTATTTTAACCCCATAGCCTTTGTCAAAGCCAAGATGATTGCACTGAAACAATGTTTCATTTGTTTTGTTTTTATTTGGGATTAGGGTCAACAGATAAAAGGTGGAGGCAGGATTAACACCACATTCATTTCAGTGGTTCTCAAATTTGAGAATCACCAGGAAAGTTTGTTCAAACTGGAGATTTCCTGACCCCGCCCCCCAAATTGTGAGTCAATAAATTTGAGGTAGAAATCAGGCCTCTACATATTTTAACAACCCCCTTCCCCAATGACTCTAATGTAGTCCTCAGACCACAAATTGGAAAAACCAGACCAAGCTGCACCACCCCAAAATCCCTAGAACCTTAGAATCCCCATAAACTAATTATTAGGAAAAGAGAGCCCTGACCACACACATGCCAGGGCATTCCTGAAACACCAGTTCTCCCTGGCAGCCCCTCACCACACCACACCACACCAACTCCTTCCCTCGTGGTTCCATTTCTCTGAGAGGGGTGTTGAAGTCTCCAACCGTAATGGTGGATTCGTTTATTTCTCCTCGTGTTTCTGTCAATTTTTGCCTCATGTAGCTTGATGCTCTGTCGTTAGGCACATACACATTAAAGTGTGTTATATCTTCATAGAGAATTGACCCCTTTATCATTATGTAAAGCCCCCGCCCCTTATCCTTGATAATTTTCCTTGCTCTGAAGTCTGCTCTGTCTGAAATTAAAATAGCTACTAACACTCTCTTTTGATTTGTGTTAGCATGGAATGTCTTTCTTCACCCATTTACATTTAATTTGCATGTGTCTTGATTTTTAAAGTGGATACCTTGTAGAGGACATATAGCAGGTTCTTGTCTTTTGACTCATGGCTCCTACCTTGAGTCTGACTCCAGCTCACCCTGCCTCTATTCCCAGCAATCCCTCTCCTAAGGTTCTGATCTTGGACTTCGAATCTTCTTTGAGAGTAAACAGTTCCAAAAGGAAAAAAAAAAAAATGACTGTGGAAATTCATTAAAATTGTGTGTAGTTCTCTCACACTGGGGTCAAATCATAGCTCCTAAAACATAATTAAATAAGTAATTGACACATAAAACAGTCTGCACAACAGGCATTACAAAGGACTCATAGGACTTCACAATATTCCTAAGAATCTAATGTGTTTAAATTAATCACACATTTTTCTTTCATGAAGTCAAAAATAGTAAGATTTAGTGTGTGTGTAGCTATGTGTCATGCTCCTGGGCATGCGCAAAAGCATAACCCATTAGCAAAGCAAACCTTGCTTTAGGAGACAACAAAGAGAAAATACGAAAGTTTCAAAAATACAAGACGTTGTTGCTTATAAACTTAAAGATATAATAGCCATTTTCTACATTGAAACCAGTTACTTCATAAGATTCATTTAAAACTCTGTTCTGGAACTAGGCAAAAATATAATTTTGTTTTTAAATTATGCTCTACCAAAAATAAAAATGCCATTTAAAGATATATGTGTTTACTCTATGATTGGAGTTTTCCAACCTGGACTAAGCATAAAAACCAAGAGAGTGGGTGTGACAGGAAAACAATACTGATCCCAGTGGTTTTTCTAAGAGCCATCATCCTGAAAATATTCACAACATACCACCCTGGAGAGAAAGAATGACAAAGAAAGACCCTGAAAGAGCTCACCATTTAGGATAAATATCAAACTAGAAATCAGAAGATTGTTCAGAAGTTCACTACAGGAACCTCTTCTTCTGCAATGGTTCCATCATGTCCTGTCAAGAAAAATACCTGAAGATAAGTTGACTTAATATCTACTACTCTTTAGGGACCAGACTGTAAAGTTAGATGTTAACTGGCAGAAGATTGAAAAGCTGCAAATGATTGCTGGCCCATGTTTTTTGTCCCATAGCTGAAGGTAATAGTTTTATCACCTTGTATAACCTTATACGAGTTACTGGAAGTGACAGGGCAAGGCAGAATGAATGAAGCAGGGGTTGTCCTCAAGAGCACAAAAGACTGCGGAATAAAAGAGAGCCAGGGAAGAGAGGGAGTGAGGGCATGCGAGGGCCCGTGTGTTTTGCAGAATCAGCCCCAGCTCTCAGCCTCACCTCCCACACACTCTGTTCTGGTGCTATAAGCAGACTCCTGATGAGGCTGGAAATGCCAGTGCAAGGCTAAAAATTTCCGCTAACTTACTATTAAGCATACCAAGAAAAGATCTGACCCAAGGCAACACCTTACTGAATTTTCCCAAAAAAGTAAAAGGTGTATTTTCCAAAGCAAGCCACAAAGTATGGCATAGAGCACCACCCCAAAGGGACAAAACCTATGAATTCCATTTTTGAAATTGCTGAAATGAACAGCTACCAGCTATTTGGGGGGAAATCATGCTTGTTACTTACAGATGTCTTAAATGGGTCTTTAAAACGGGGACTCAGGAGGAGTCACATGTAATTTCACACTGTCTAGTCTACATATCTCAGAAGAGAAGGAGTGTTTGCTCCACACAAATGTGGACTTGTACAATCAGTCATGACCAAGGGCACAGAGCCTAAATTAGGCCAAACAAGCTCATTGGGGGCAGGATGTACAGATGTACAGACAGCTTTCTTTGTTCTGTGTGTCACACATAGTTTAGAGGCCATCAGGAGTTGCTCCTGCCTCTGGGCTATGTCTCAGTATGGCCTTCCTCCAACACAAAGAATAGCTACAAAAGGTCACTGTTCAGAGAAAAGAAAAAGAAAAAGCATGTCTGGACCAAGGGAGGAGGTACCTGTGAACCCTAATACCTTTGGGTGAGCTGCACCTCCAGACACATGTAAACTTCTTTTAAAAAGGTATCTATGAGTGAAAAAGTATCTGCTCACCAGAGCTACCCATTCTGAGCTCCAGAATCTTGATGCTCGTCACTATGTGGGGTCACACACAGCCTGGAAAACTATATTATAAAATAATTTGGTTTTGACTTAAGATTTTATGTATATGGTAAAATATGATGTAGGTCATGAGAGTGATAAAATATTTAATGTCCATAAATGATTCATATCCATACAGGCTCCAGAGCAGATTATGGTAATAGTTCCAATTCCTCTCCCTTATGTACATGGCAACAACATAACCAATGACCATGGAGGCACCTCTCTAATGACTCAGTCTAGAGCCTGTTTGCTCAGCAATCACATGGAACATTTCTTCCTCAAGCTTTGTTTACTCTGAGGAGCCTACTTCTGGCTTATTACGGACCAGAGAGAGCCCTCAGTCTTCCCTGGGATAGTCAGTGAACCTCTCAATGGGACTGCTCCGTGTCCACCATCTTTAATAGTTAGTTTCTCCCCCACCCCACCCCCCAGGAGCAGCATGTTTCTAAGTGGGGAGAAAAAATTAAATTCCTCTGTGAGATAATAGAAAAAATATATATGGCCTCTGCCCCCAGTTCCTGGCACAGAGCTCCTAAAACAGTGTAATTTCCTAAGTGATACCAGTACTAGCAGCATCTTTTGTTCTAGTGTTTGCTCTATGACCTCAGGTTCCTGACACAGAATTCCTAAATCCCTTGGAATTTCCTGGGTGATAGCAGTTTCTTTGTTCTAATGAGATGACTCTTGGATGGCTCCTAGATGAGGGCTGGTCACCAGAAAGACGAAGTCAGGATTAAAAACTTAGAATTTTCAGCCCATCCCACATTCTCCAGAGAGGGCAGAGGGGCTAGAAAGGAAGTTAATGATCAGTCATGCCACATGATGATTGCTCCATAAAATCCTAGAAGTTCAGAGTTCAGAGATCTTTCAGGGTGGTGAACACATACAGGAAGAGAGATGTACCCAACTCCACAGGGGCAGAAGTTCCTGCACTCAGGACCTCCCAGACCTCATCCTATGTTTCTCTTTACGTAGCCGCTCATCTGTACCTTTTATCATATCCTTAATAAGTATATGTTCCCCTGAGTTCTGTGAGCTATTCTAGCAAATAATTAAACCCAAGGAGGAGGAGATCATGGGAACCTTTGATTTGTAGTCAAGTCAGGCAGAAGTTGTGGGTAACCCAGGGACCTACCACTTGTGATTGGCATCTGAAGTGGGAGGCAATCTTGTGGGACTGAGCCCAAAACCTATGGGGTCTGACACTATCTCCAGATAGATAGTGTCAAAATGGAATTAAATTACAGGACACCCAGCGGGTATCTGAGATTTGCTTGTTTGGGGGAACAAAGGTGGGTTTTTTACCCACATTTGATGTCAAAAGCATTGTGTAACTAGTGTGAGAGTAAAGGAAAAATACAGGAGAAAGACTGTTTTTCTTCACACCCTCTTAGCAGAAATTTTCTTTCTGTTTGGTGGACAGTTGAAAATGGGTCCTGTGTTATGCAAACCTCCTGAACTCAATACTGCATACACAATACGAATATTTTATTAGTAGGTAAAGACAAAGGTCTATGTGTGCCTTGCTCAAGTGTTTGGCATTGACCCTGTAGGCAATGAGAAGTCATCAGAAGTTACTCTGTCAGCAAGTAACAATAAGTTATCAGTATATTAACAAAGGTAACACTAGCAGCAGTGTGTATAAAATAAACAGAAGCTGATAGGAAGACCAGATGAGAGACACTAATCTACTAATTCAAATTCATTTTATTATAATTTTGAATGTTTTTCAAGCAGGAAATTGCTTTTCAAGACTTCAAAACTCACTCACTTCCACCTTAATGGACCTATTTCCCTGGCACTAGTCATTATGAGAACCAGAGAAGTCACATTAGGTGGTGAACTGATTATACATCAAGTTGACAATGCACTGTAGAATTGTATGCCTGAAACCTATGTAATCCTTGCTAACAGATGTCACCTCAATTAAAAAAAAAAGAAAAAAAAAAAAAGAAGGTAGCCTTGGGCATCAGGAGGTTGTAGTTTTAATGGCACAGACTGGCTTCCCAAGAGAACTCTTTTGTCTCTATCCTCAGAGAAGACCAAATCTAGACTTCTTTCTAGCCACTAATCATAGGTCTGGGTCATTTCAAGAATAGCACTTCACCTGTACCCTAATCCTATAATCCTAATCATGCCCAAGGAACTTTTTTGACCAAATTGTCACTCAGATAAATAAAAAACAAAGCTCCCCTTGTAAGTATAAACATAATCAGTGTGTCAGTCTCAGTGTAACAGTCATGGCATGGTCCCTAGAGTCAGTCCAGTAACCAAGAACAGTTTTTGTACTTTTTCTGACTTCCCCCAAAGACACCCCATTTCATCTCTGGTCACCTCTGGACTCTCCATATCCCTGCAGACATGATTCAGTGGACCAGCTCCCTCAGCCATGTTTACCAATCACAGGGCATATAAAAATTGATCACAGGATTAACTGGCAACATTATTATCCATAGGAATTATCCAGTTGTGGAAAAAGGTGAAAGTTTAAGCTGTCAAAGGCCACATAACATAGAAGAAAGTATATAAATTTTGTTATCAGACAGACTAGATTTTAATCTTACTCCTGTGTGCCCATGGGTATCTCACCTTACCTCTCTTGAGTCTGTTTTCTCATCATAAAATGAAAATAGGAACTTTTCCCTTGCAAAATTGGGATGAAGATTACAGTTGACATATGTGAGGCATCTAATACAGTCTGGTACCCAGAAGGTATGGCGGTCATCAGAGCAGCTCCCACGAAATCTGATTCTGCTCTCCTTCCAGGCACATGATAGAATTGGACTTTCTAGTTCCATATGAAGTAGGTTCTGGCTGTGTGATTTGTGTTGGCTGAGGAAACTTAAAGAGCCGATGAGATATTCACTCCCTTTCTATTACTATGGTGGTCATGGAAGCATGAGAAAGGAAGCCTAAATCATCCTGGGTCACTATGTAACCACAGTGAGAAGAAAGTCCTATAAACCCATAGAGGGCATTATAGCATGAGTGAGAAAAGAAACGTATTAAGCCACTGAGAGATGCAAGTGCTTTTGTTACTACAGCATGACCTATCCCATCCTGACTGAGAGAATAAGTACCCAATGAATTCTAGCTAGTGTGATTCTATTTTCATTATTTCAAAATGTCATCTTCAAAAGGGAGGTAGGGATGCCTGAAATGTCAAAGATTCTGACTGAACTCAGTGAAGATTGATCTCAGGGCAGTTTACTAGGCGAGGACCCCAATATATTAGTTATATTGAGTTAAAAGAAACAAGAATAAATGATTCTAGTTCCTGAATCTGAACTATGCTTCCATGAACTAAGGGTTGAAAGGTCACTTTGAGCAGAGTAGGATAAATACACAAAAGAGTTTCTGCAGATTAAAAGCTCTAATGCACTGGACCCCAGCCAGAATAATCATAATCCAAGAATTGAGGTCAACAGCCCTGGAAAAGAACTGTTAAGTATTTCCAGCCTTTAAACTCCTCAATAGACCAGAAAACATCTGTTTGCTAATCTAGTGGAAAAAAAAGGTTCATTGCTAAATAGTAATCAGCATTCCTAATCATGAAATTCATTCCCATTTTCCCAGGCACAAACAAATACACCCTTCCTCCATTGTTACCCACAGATGCTACCAGCTGTAGATGCCACTATGGGAAGGGAGCTTTCCATCCGCATAGAGAACAGAATGCTTCACTTTCCTCAAACTTGCCAGGAAAGGCTAGTATGAACTCCCAAGCAGCAGCATAATCTCCTTACAGACATTCAAAATAGAAGAAATGAAAGATATTGGACTATTGAATCAACATAATCATCTTTTTAGCCATTGACCTGATGCAATGTAAAAAGCAAGAGCTCCAAAGCCAGACAGATTCAAGTTCAAATCCCATCCTCAGAAAATTCAAGTCAAGAATGATACAGCCCATTCTCTTCAAACCTTCCCAGGCATGAAAGGAAGTACTGGGTGCTATCTTTGGAGTGTCCTTCAAAAATCATTTTCCCTTGTTGGTAGAAGTGAAGTTAGTTCTTCCTGTATCAACTGAAGTCAATTCAGCCATAAAAAGCTGTGGATTTGGACCACACTGACCCAAAGTGGGGGCTACCATTAACACCAGGTTCTGAAAGTCATATGCCAAGAAACAGGAGGCTAGAAATCTGCCTCAGTTGCACTATATGACGTGTTGAAGCTGCTGTTAATTATATCTCCTATTGTCTGTGCAGCCCCAGGGTGGAATGAAGCACTGAGAAATCTTTGCCTTCCATAGTAACCAGTGAATTTGTTCTCTCCTGATTAGATTACATTCCCTTTTTCAAATTGCCTTATAGGAAGTTCACAAATGCATGACCAATCTGTAACAACTGTGTAAATCAGGACAGGGCAAGATGTCAATCATAGTCCACCGGCGAACTACCTGAATAATAAAATAAAGAGCTAGTGGACCATGACACTTGGAGAGAATCAGAAGTAGACCTTGCCCTGAAAAAGTCTGTCAAGGTCTGGTGTAAGTCATACAGCCTGAAAGCGTGCACTCAGCTTCTCCTCATGCTTGTGACATTCCATGTATCCTGATTCTTACTTTGCATTTTTCTTCGTATTTTATTTTTGTACTACTCGAGTTGGCCAACTCAAGTCCTATACAAAATATGTTCAATATACAGTAACAAAATGCTGCTGGCTGACACAAGCCACGTCAAAGAGATGCCATTAGAGGGCATGCCCCAAAGGGCACAAGAGGGGACCTCTCCTTTCCCACAACCTCATGTCAGATGCGTAAATCTCACCATCAGAAATTCATTAATTTAGCAAAACTACTCTCTTCTATTCCTGGAAAATAAAGTAAAATTACTTGGACAGGATGCTTTACTATTTATACATACTGAGAAATTTATTATGATCCTGTCTAACCATACATAGCTCAGCACAGGTGTGGACTAGGAAAAGAGAAAACAAGGATAATGAGCTTGACAAAAGACTTAAGGAGTGTTTGGGAATAAAAAATATTTGTACAGTGGAGAGCTGCTTTTCTGAAACAAGCAAGCTCGTAGACTACAGGGCTTATTGATACAGGAGAGGGAGTGGGAAGGGACTAAGACACAAATACCTACTTCATAATTTGGTACAAACATCAGACTTAAGTCTGCAAGTCTGCTGTAAAGGGCTTGATGTATATGGTAACTAGCACTTCATAGCGTCTCAGAGTTCACAAGGAGCTCTTTGTAGATATTATCTCATTTAATCTTCAAAACAGCCCTGTAAGTTTCCATTATTCTCCTTATTATGTAAATACAAGAACTGTGGCTCAGAGAGATTAGCAGCTTGTCCAAAGACACACACTTAGTGGCAGAGGGGAGAGAACAGAGGTCCCTTCCACCAGAAATCATTGTCCTGACATAGCCCAGCAGCAGGATGCCCCATCGTGAAAGACAGCGCTGTCCAACTTTTTGGCTTCCCTGGGCCACATTGGGAAAAGAACTGTCTTGGGCCACACATAAATACACTAATACTAGCGATAGCTGATGAGTTTTTTTAAGAAGGCACAAAAAAATCTCATAATGTTTTAAGAATTTGTATTGGGATGCATTCAAAGCTGTTGTGGGCCACAGGTTGGACATAGGAGGTGTAAGACCTGACCTCACCATGACCTCCACAAGAGCTTCAGTCCAGGTAGTCTGCCTTAGGTAGCTATCTGAGCAAAAGTATAAGCCACTCTTGAAAATAAAAATGCCTGTCTGCCACAGGTGTTACCTGTACCCAAAATACACCTGCCAAATAGGAAAGTCCTTTTCTGGTGCTTCGCACCAATTGTTCTCCGTTTACTCATGTACAAGAAAGCATTTCTGGGGCACTTGAGGAGGAGGTGTTAAATTTACTGGATTCCAAATGTTCTCATTTATTTTTAATCGAGAATATGTGAAAGAGAAGGAAAATACACCCTGAACAGTGAATTACACCTTCCTCCCCACACACACTGTCAACCCCCAAGCCTTCCTCTCAGGCGGCAAATCATGGTTCTAACAAAATGAGATCAGGGCAGTTGCCCTCCCTTCTGGCCTGGACCCTGTGCAGTCGGCCTTGAGACCCTGTGGGGTGGGCCTTGAGGCCTTGAGGTGGTGGCTACGATCCATGGGCTGAGGTCCATGCCCACACCTACCAGACATCTAAACCAAGCTGAGAAGGATGCAAACCTGAGACCAGACGGACAACCAGAGCTTAGGACTGAGCCAGGCTGGATAATGCAAGCCACAGGCCCAAGGCATCACAATGGCTGGGGTGAGAACCACCAGCGGAGCAGGATCTGCTGTCAGCAATGGCAGGGACACCGGCTGCAGATGAGAGCCTCAGGAAGTTGGAGGGTCAGCCTGGAGCAGGCAGACAGCCCCTGGAGAGGGAAGAGGGCACCCAGTGGTGACAGAGGAGACCAGAGCATGGCAGAGGCCACAAATCCCAGCAACACTGTGGCACAGAACGGGAGCTTCCAGACTAGAAGATGGGAGTTGGGGTGTTAAATTCTAATACCAACACCTTCTGGCTGAGTAACCCCAAACAAATACTTATCTTCACTGTGTCCAAGTTTCTTAATCTAAAAATTGAATATAAGAGACCTACTTCACAGGATTGCTGTAAACATTGAAGGAGAGAATATTTATTAAAATCCCAATGTGTTATCTAGTTCATGGTAGGTACTCAATAAATGCTTCTTTTTCTTTTAAGACTCTTTCAGAAGTAGCAAATTCTCAGTGCCTAACCTGCAGGTGTGGGTTCATGTTTTTGTTTGTTTGTTTGTTTAGTATGAATACCTAAAAATTGGTTCTTGAGTGTGTATAAGAGTCCAATTTCAATGTTACTGGCCCTGCAGCTTTCACACCTTTCTAATCTTCATAAAAATATACAGGAATACACATCTCTAAAGATGAACTTCTCTAAGAGACATTACACTACTTACCTAAAAACAAACATCTTTATCTGAACAGAGGCATGCCCATCTCTGCCATAGTCTCCACTACTCCCTGTTATCTCACCCCTGGCCCAATTTGCACATTTATGCTATTAATACCTGCCTGGCTCTGTAGGCATCTGAGTTTGTGATCCTTGCCTGTAAGACAAGAATCACAGCATGTGGCAGACAAGAGGCCCAGGCCTATGAGAGATGAAGTGCAAGAGCTCAGAGAGCCTACTCCTGAACGCTATCATCACAGACAGCCATGATTCCAAGATAGCTACCCCACTGCTAAGCATGGCTATGTTCCTTGGCAGCAGAGCCAAACCCAGCACAGCAGCCCTAAGTTTTCAGGTGGCACCAGCCAAATGGTAGCCTGTGTGAGGCAGGAAGGGAAAGGAGGTGCTTCAGCAGCCTTTGCGGGTGGCCAATGCAAGTAGCAACTCAGTATCAGCTCCATCTACAAAGTTCGTTCCACTGAATGTCAGAATAGAACCAATGACTTATGTAAATTAAGGCACATGAGCCACTCTTCAATCCGCTCCTGAAGTACTCAGAGGGGAAAAGCTGTTTGAAATCCAATCTGATTTTCAAGCTTCCACTTTGCTTTGGCCAAGATGACTTAAGCTATCTAAACCTCGAAAGCACCTCGTCTCCACAAATTCCCAATTATGTTGGGAGCAGTGGAGTGAGCTGTGACCACTAGTTTCTTCTTGGGATTTCTTGCAGCTCTTTTTTTTAAATTTATTTTTATTGTTAGACTTATTGGGGTGACATCTATTAGCAAGGATTGCATAGGTTTCAGGCATACAATTCTACAGTGCATTGTCAACTTGTTGTATAATAAGTTCACCACCTAATGTGACTTCTCTTTTCATCACCATATATTTAGCTTCCCTTCCCTCCTCTCCCACCCTGTCCCCCTTCTCCCCTCCCCTCCCCACTCGTCCCCAAATAAACATTGAACTATTGATTGTGTCCATGGGTTATTTGTTTGTTTGTTTGCTTTTTTTTTTTTTGACAAGGCTGGAAGAAGCAAAGGCAGACACACCCTGATGGCAGATGCGTCCTCTGTTAGAGATTCTCAGGTCTCCTGCAGTCTGTTGTCTTGCTCAGTTCGTAGTACATGAAATGAAGTAGCCAAACAGGCCTTGGGGTCTTATTCACATGAAACATAACTGTGTTCATGAGTGGTAGACTTGCTTGGCTGCTGTAGGCAGCAGGAAAATCAAAAAGGAAGAAAGCATTTATTGAGCAGATGTGCTAGGGGTCCCACCAAATGCTCTCAGGGGCTAGGGATCATATTTAAAATACTTAACAACAAGGACAGTAAGGCAGCACTGCCAAATCAGAATGATTGTTCCACCAGCCAACAGCCCCATGAAGAAATTAGTATTACCCACATTTTGCAGTGTTGAAAACCAAATATACATGTTTTTTTAAAAAAATCCCTAGCCCAGAACTCCAGAACTAGTGAATGGCTCTATAAATGCCAATCCAGCCTGCTGAGCAGCCAAGCCACTGCCTCCAGGAAGACAGAATGAGGCCAGCAAACAGCTGTAAATGCCTTTCAGAAGAGAGACATCTGGTCTGGCTCCTGGATCATGGAAGTTTCCTGGCTGAACTCTGAGGATACAGGTTTTACTGATTTCTACTGGAATCATAATGCACCAAATTATAGAATAGGACTTTAAAAATAAAACCCAAACAGAGTGAGGTTCCCTGCAGGCTAGTGACAGAACTGCATCCAGAACACAGGCCTCTGGCTCCCACTCTAGGACTCTTCAGGCAGCAAATGCCCCCTGAGTCAGACCGCCATGACCTCCCTGACATCACGTACTGTTTGCCAACCTCAGCTTCCGTTGTCAAAGTGAAAACAGGTGCAGACATATATCTCAGCCCTAAACCCACTTTTGTTGGTGGAAATTACAACGAAGGGACAGATTTCATCTCAGAAGCTTTATGTGAAGATTCAGGAATTGGAAACTGGACTGGCAGGGGTAAGGAGGGGCAGTGGTGGTACACTAATACATTCCTGCAATGATCAAATCAAAACCCTCTAGAGTATATAGAAATACACTCATCTTGATCTGAGTTATGCTCTGGAGATAGTGCACTGGAGGCATTTGCTGTATGCACTTCATGCCTCAATAAAAATTTTAAAAAAAAGCAAAGCCATATTATGTTTATTCTTCACACTGAATGCCCCTCTAAAAAGCCTAAGCTGAAATTTAAAGAGATTCACAGAAGTACCCATAAAGAAAAATAACCAAGGCTGATGCAGCCCAACTGACAATTTTTTTAAGCTGAAGTAAGTAAATTATATGGCAAAGCCTGAAATGCCTGCCCCATCCCCAACTGTGTGTGTATGTGCACATGCACGTACACACACACATGCACACACGTGCACACACACACATGCACACACGTGCACACACACATGCACACACGTGCACAAACACACACACGCACACATGTGCACAAACACACACACATGCACACACGTGCACGCACACACACACACACACACACGTGCATGCGTGTGCATAGCTTCAGCTCCTCAGACACAGTTCTCCACATGCCCACAGTCTCTTTCCTGGATATATTGTGACAGCTACTAAGCTAATGAGATCCCAACTGTCACCCTCAGTTTTTACATTTGTTTTTCGTGTTTTCTTCCCAAGACCATCGCCCAAAAGGCAGTTATGGGCAAAATGCATATCACCAGTGTTCTTCCTCCTCCTCTTTGGAATAGTGGGGTCCCCACGTGGCAGCCTGGAACAAAGACCCTCAGCTCCCCGGGAAGGAGGACTGGCACTCCAGAGGCATGGCAGAGCCAGGGTCTCAGTGGCCACCAGGTAAATTATTGATCAGTCACAGCTGCTGCTGCTGCACAGATCGCCTGCCCATTGTTGCGGGCAAGAGAAATAAAACAGTTAAGAAACCGTTTCTCTAGAATAACACATGCTGTGAATCAAGTGCCAAAGCCAGCAAAAGGGACATCTGAATGCTTGCAAGGCAAGATAATTTAAAGTCAAAGCATTTCAAATTGGAGAACAGTGTGGGAGGTGATCTCTTCCAAAACATAGGAAATGAGGCTTTAATGAACCCCG
Organism: Lyroderma lyra; assembly: GCA_004026885.1. Taxonomy (NCBI): domain Eukaryota; kingdom Metazoa; phylum Chordata; class Mammalia; order Chiroptera; family Megadermatidae; genus Lyroderma; species Lyroderma lyra. The sequence continues at coordinate 14,052 of PVJL010002750.1, forward strand.
ATTTAATATGTACTCATACATGAAATATGGTATATATAGAAGTTCTGTGGCATAAACAATCCATTGCCAAATTATCCTCAACCCCAGAGTACTGAGCATAGTTCCCCTACACTAAAATTTCTTTGCTTGTTTTTAAGACCAAAAAAAATACAGACACACACACACAAACACACACACACACACACACATGCATATACATCTTACCCTTTTAAACAAAGTCACTGGAATTTTTCATAAAAGATTATTTTTAACACTAAAAGGAGACAGGGTACTTCAGTAATTATCTTGAGGAGGGGGATTAAGAGAGGTTATATTGTCCTTTGTGGGTTTCCATATTTTTCATAATATGCATGTATTTATCAGAAAAGGTAGTTTTTAACTTCTTTTAAGAGCAATAGAAGAAAATGTTAAACTGCCCCAAAACACACATATACACACATACACACATACCAATACTGACTACTTCATGTCTCTAGTTCAATAGTGAACCATGATTACCTGCCTAGCTGATTGTCTTTGAAACACTGCAGAGTGACAGAACCACCATGGGGTGCAGGCTGCTGTCAGATAGTACCAGTGAGTGCCTTCCAGGGATGCTGACATGAACCTCTCACAGAAACACTCATGGCTTCTTAGGGGCTGTGCTGTGAAATCAGGTTGAAGGTTTATCTAGGCAGGAGAGTGAAGTGGCAGCTGGCAGCGATGAGGTGAGAAAAGCTAGTCATTCCCCTACTGAATATGAGTCATCCACAAGGTGGATCCCACAAAATCTCCCTTTCATCAGAACTGCTCCCTTCCCTACTCCTCACTTTGACAGGCTGTCAGGGTGTCCATACGTTATTGCTTATTTCAGAGACTCTCCAGTGAATTCTTGGTAGTTTATGAGTTTAAGGGGAAGAACTAATTCTATGTCCTTTGAAAAGCTCCTGTCCCAGGATTGATTCCTCTGAACAAGGTATCAACAGGGAGGTGGGAGCACGGCAGGCCCTTGGCTCCCTTTCTCTGGGCTCTTAGTATTTTCCACCAGCAAAGCTGTGGGGGAATAGTTCTCCAACAGTTCTCTCTTCTAGCTAACTGGACCTTCAATACAATAGACCAGGCCTGTCCAACCTGTGGACAGCTTTGAATGTAAGCCCAACACAAACTCTTAAACCATTATGAGATTTTTTTTTTGGTGACCTTTTTTTTCAGCTCATCAGATATCAATGGTGTTAGTGTATTGTATGTGTGGCCCAAGACAATGCTTCTTCCATTGTCACCCAGGGAAGCCAAAAGGTTGGACACTGCCACAACAGATTGTCCATCTCTCTGTCAACACCCTCCTACATGATATGAATGAGAGGTGTCAAAAATCTGGAAAAAAATAAAATACTCAAAATTGGTTTGCTAAATTTCAAATTCTACTAGTTCAGGTTCAGAAGCTAAATTACCCATCCCCTTGTTAACTAATTCCTGAGATTCATTTAAAGCATGAAATTATATTTCTAAATTTTTTGAAGTTCCATTTGATAATTTGTGGATGGACTCTTTTTTCATTCAAATTATTGTTTTTAAATTACTATCTTTTTCTCTAAAAAGTGGAAAATTAGATATCACTTCTCAGGGTTAGAGCTACTTGGATTGTTTTACCTGAGCTTAAGTATGTTTGTGAAAGTATTATCATCCAGAATTTTATTCACTTTAAATCTTAGATCTTAAATCTGAGTTCTCAGAAGTAGGTTCATGAAAATAGCTACAAAACTTGCTTAGAAAACTAATTTAACCCAAAGCAATTTACACATCTGTTTTATTAGTTTCTAATCTACTAAAGAGTAAGCATATGTCTAATCTTTATTATATATTCAGAAACATATTGACATCAGGAAAAAAATCCTAATGTAGAAATTTATGAGTAAGTTCTAGCTGTAGGGAGCACTGTAAATGTGGCTAGTGAGACCAAAGAAGTAAATATTTAACTTTACTTAATTTTAAATCAAAAAATGGATGACTGATTCAGTTACCAGAAAATTCTTAAGTATGTATGCAACAGTTTAGATAGGTAAATCTACTTTTTCAACTATACATTTTGTAAAATCCAAATACAGATCAGGTATTTCTACTGAAAATTTAACATCTGACTGGATGTATAAAATACACATAGGATTTCCAAGACTTAGTATGAAAATTATTATATTTGATTATAATTGATTATGTACTGAAATGAAAGTATTTTTATATTTGATTAAACAAAGGATGACTAAAATTAATTTCATGGGTTTTTTTTATTTTTTAATGTGGCTACTAGAAAATTTTAAATTACATATGTGGCTCACATTATTTTTTCTGTTGGACAGCGCTGTTCTAGCTAAATGTATATAGTGAGGTACCTGGCAACAATTGCATATTATTCATTTATTGCCTCCATATATTAACACATCTTTTGTAGCTATTATCAAATAGCCATGTGTATTATTTTCCCACACTCTTTTTGTCCTATATCTAACAAGTATGTGAACCATGACTGACTGCTACCCTGCAAAGCAAAAGTTATTCTACCACTGACAGTGGGCAGTAGTAAATTCCAATAATTCCAGGCACTACCATATGACCTGGCTCCTGGGCTGGAAATAAATGCATGACAGTGAGCAACAGCATTGCTAAGAGGAACTCATCTTAACAAAATATGCAGTATTTATAAAGAGAGTCATTGAGAAAGACATAAAGAAAACATTCTGTGTTACTTCGACCACATAAAAATATCTTTTTCAAGCTATATGGTCTGTACAGGTGGGAAGTGCATTTTATTATAGACCCAATAAGCATTTATATTTCATCCTTATTTCTAGTTACGGAGAAAATTCCCAATGTTCTCTTCCTACCCATCTGAAAGTTAGTAGACATCATCAGTTACGCCCACTTCATTTCCTGGGATCCCATTACACAAAATGATACACCAGAAGATCATACAACCCATCAGCCACCATGTCACCAGCTCAGGCGTTTGTGCCTCTGTTCATTTTTACAAACATGCTGTAGGGCCCACCCTCTGCCAGGCTCTGTTCTAGGTGCTGAAGTGACACAGCAGAGAACGAGGAAAATAAAGGTCACTGGGGCCCAGACTGTTTGTGCATCTTTTTATGGTTTCACAGAACTCTGACTATAATTTCCCAGCAGTAAGTTAGAAACACATATTAACTTTTTAAATTATTATGCAGTGTTTGGAATATGCAAGAGGATGTAAAGAAAAATGCAATTAACAATCCTGCACCCATCCCTCCTGATTCCATCCCCCATTTCCCCTCACCATGTACCCACTGAATTAATGTTTACTATGTGTATGCATTTCTTTACACTTTTATTACATATTCATGTATCCCTAGGCAATATGTGGTTTGACATGTTTTAAAATTGCATCTACATAAGTGTGTTTTAAATGCTAGATGTATTTACATAAAGTTGAGATAAGTAACTATTTTTGACTACACTAAAAACCTCAACAATTCACCAAGTTTGCAGATAGAAAAATAATTCTTTTTTAAGACCAGACAAGTCACATGTAAATGAGTATAAATTTAAATATTACATATAATTATATATGTTCATATACATAGCATACAGAATTACGACAGTAACAGGAGTTCAGTGAGTTCGATAATCATTAGAAACTTAGAACGGGCAGATTGGAAATCACTTAGACATGTGTTTTTTCCCTAAAATAAACTTTAAATTAGAATTTTTGAATGGTACAAAATATACAAAAGGGTTTATAGTGAAGGAAACCTCCTTCTGGCCTTGCTTCCAACCACACAGGAACCCCCCACCCCATAGGTAACTAGTAAAATTTATTATGTATACTCATATATCTAGGGATATTCCACATAAACAAGCAATCATGCATATGTTCTTCCCCACTTTTTGACACAAATGGTAGAAACTTGCCGTTTTCATTTAATGGTACATCTCTGAGATGTTTTCGTATTGGTTGGTGCATATGGAGCTGCCTCATTCTTTCACTTGTGGCATCCATTGTATAAATGCACCATGCTTGATTTAGCTTCTCTCCCATTAATTGAAAGGTAGTTTCAAATCTTTTGAAACAAACAGTGCTGCTCTAAATACTCCTACATACATGAAATTCCACAATGTTCAATAATATCTGCAACACAAATTCCTAGAAATGGAAGTGTTGAGTCAGAGTGTATATATATGAGGGCTGTCTGGACCATATCCAGCCATGTAATATGAAAAACAGAGGCATTTATGGCTGGATTTTTCCCAGACAGCCCTCGTGTATACAGTAAATACGTATATATATAATATTGTATAGGTGTATATAAATATACACACATATAATATTTTGATGGATATTACAAAAATATCCTCCATAGAAGTTATACAGTTTAACTCCCACCAGACATGAGAGTATCTTTTTTCCCTGCCCCACATTCCCGACACAATATACCACAAGTTCTGTTAATTAAGCTGAATGATAAATGGTATCTCATTGAAATAATTTATGCATGTATTTAAACACTTCAACAATTCTCAATTTTAAAAGGACTAAGCACAATTTAAAACAATAGAAGCTAAGGTATATAAAAGCCTAATGAACGACACACTGAGTTTGTTAAGAGGAAGGTGCTATAAAATTCAAGGCTTGGCACCATTCTATAAAGGGATATATTAGGTTCACATGAGCAATAAAGACAAATATCTCATTACAGTATTTCCCCATATCTTATAATAAACTAATTCCGAATGTTGACACATGTACAAGCTTTATAAAACCTCATAGAAAGAGAATCACCCATAAGCTGTCTAAAGTTCAACTGCTCTGAAATAACAATACTCATACACATGAGAGCTGCATTTTGTATGATATATGACTTTCCTGGACTTAACTGTAAAAAACACAGATGAAGGACAAATTGAGGATAAAAGAAAGTGGTTCTTTCCAATGTCATATACAACCTCATCGACCTCATGAATGTCCTGTCCTTCAGATCAACAATGAACTTGGAGTTAGGTTACCTGGGTTCTGAATCAAGGTTTGGCTATTGACTCATTGAGTGAACCCAGTCAAGTCACCTCCAGCTCTTCATCTATTAAAATGAAAGGATTGCAATGGAGGTTCTCCCAGCTAAAAGATACTCCTGATGGTGCTGATTAATGAAAGTTGAGTGACTTTTCTAAGAATAAATATGTACAGAGGCCTTGACTCATCTTCATTCTAAAATGCATTTGTTACATGCATGGCTACAGCTTAGGAGTGGTCAGTAACCACTGAAACCAAAACAGAGATTTCTAGATGCATTAAGTAAGGATATCATAACCCCACGATCTGCCTAAGAAATCAACTGATGGGTGTCCATTCTATCACACACCGTGATTGAGAAGGATGGGTAATACATTCTGAAATTTGTAATCAATAAGCTCAATGAGGATTAAAGTCAATGGGACATGGAATTGGCTCAGCTCAAGACTCTTGCAATGGTATTTGCTATTTCACATCTGTACACATACCTACCATAAAGCCAGAGAGATTTCCCTCAGTGGGTTTCCAAGTCCCTCAAATGCAATGGGATAATGACTCCTAAGAATTTCCAGGAGTGCTATCCAAAGAAATGCAACGCAAAGCGATCAAGAAAACAAGAAGACAATTACTAACCTACTTAAAATGCAGCAACATGGAAAACTTAGCAGAAAACATCCAAAATCAAGATGCAGACATGACTTTGAGCACCTTATGCTAAGTGAAATAAGTCAGAGATAGACAAATACTTTTTTTATCTCACTTATATGTGGAATCTAAAAACATCAGATTCATAGAAACACAAAGTCAAATGGCCGTTGCCAGAGGCTGGAATTGGGAAAATGGGAAGAGGTAGGTAAAAGGGTGAAAACTTCCAGTTATGAGGGTATTCTGGGGATCTAATGTGTGGTGTGGAGACCTAGCTAAGATGGTATGTCACCTGACACCACACTTTTCTCCCATGTGTCCAGATGCTTTCTGCAAGTCCTAGTACTAATCCCTCTCACAGGCTGGTCTTCCTTTCTCACCACCTCTCAATTGAACCCACTCCATCACCTAAGTTTTAAATCGGCCCCTGAGTTATTCATTCAACAATAAATTTATGGGGTTCCTATCACAGGTCAGGATGCTTGCTCAAAATGTCCACAGGTCTCAAGCAGTTAATGCATATGAGTTATGGGGGCCAAGTAAGAGCCAAGCTCCTCTAGTATCATTTATTCAGTGTTGCCAAGTTTCATTCTTTCATTTGAAAAGGACTCACAGCTATTATGCGGTCTCCCACCTTCTAAATGTTAGTAATGAATTTAAATCATTCACAACACTGTAGAGATCACATCATCATCTTAAAGCTTCCAGCTTGAAATATCTGTACAAATTGCTGTGAAGGCAGCAGGAAACAAACAGAGACTCTGAGCTCTAGGAGTTTCGAGGAGACAGCACAGTGCGAAGCAATTACCACACAGTGTGACAAGAGCAATGATAGGCTGTGGTAGGCAGAATAATCCCCCTACAAAGACATCCATGTCCTCATACCCAGAACTTGTGAACATGTTAGGTTAAAGGGAAATTTAGGTTGCCGGTGAAAGTAAAGTTGTTAATCAGCTGACCTTGAAATGGGGAGCTTGTCCTAGATTATCCACGTGGGCCCAATGTGACTGAATGGTCCATAGATGTGGAAGGAGGTAGTGGCATTCAATCAGAAAGATATCTGAAGATGCTGGCTTTGAAGATGGAGGAAGGGGCCACAAGCCAAGGAATGCAAGTGATCTCTAGAAGCTGAAAGGGGCAAGTAAACAGATTCTTCCCTAGAGCCTCCAGAAAAAAACACAGCCCCATTAACACCTGGAGTTTTAGCTTAGTGACACCCATTTCAGACTTCTGAGCTCCGTAACTGTAAAATAATATTAATAAATTTGTTTCAAGCCACTAAGTTTGTTGTAATTTGGTACAGCAGAGATTAAATCAATCAATCAATCTAATATATAGGATAAACCCAAGATGCCCAGAGAAATACCTAATCTAGTCCTGGGGTACACGGGTTATTGGGAAAAGCATCCCAGAGAAGACCTTTGGCTGAGTCCTAGAGAATGAACAAAGTTTGGAGGAGTTCCAAGGAGTGGACATAGCATATGCAAAGGCCCTCTGGTACCTATTCAGGGAATTCCAAGGCATTTGATATATTATTAAATGCAAGATTATAGATTTTGTTAGCCAAATTCCTAATTTGTTCAGCAATTTCTCAAACAATTCACTTAAGCATTCTATTAGTCAATTCCCTTCATTTTATGTATCATAAATAAGAGAACTGGAAAGGTTAAGGGTCCTCAAAAACTTACATAGTTCTGAGTTTCACTGTCTTCACTGGTGAACTAAGCAATTTAAATTAGGTGACCATATGCCTGTCTGTGACTATTTAGCAGAAGAGCTCAGGTTTGAAAGAAATAAAACATTTCTCTCTTCTTATCATGGAAATCTGCTTCTGGTCCCACACTCCATTGAGATGGAAGGACATTGTACCTCAGTTATTATTGGTGTATATACATGCTCTCTACTCTAGCTAGGGTTGTGCCAAGGTCCTGAGTTGTCTGAAGCCTCAATGTTTATTGAGGATGTCCCTGTGGTCTTATGAGTCAGGTCACTGGTCAATTGTTACAGCTAAAATGCCCATTGTTCCAGCCAGCATCTCATGTCCAGTGTCTCTAGGGTTCCAACGTTCTTTGGCAATGCTCGGAGCCCATGTACCTAGGTCAACCCTCAATGGGATCACCATGACTCCATCTTCTCCATGGTACTCCACCTCCCTACATCCTTGTTCCCATGGTGACTTCTTCCCAAGCTTCAGGAATGTCCTTTCTCTCACTCCCTTATGGATCTCAAAGGCTCACTCCCTCATCTCTATCCATCAAGAACACTTGGAGATACCTCTTTCTAGAGCTTCATGTTTTATAGAAGGAAGGAAGAGCTAGTTTCAGCTTCCTCCCTAATTAGACACAGAGGAGAGTAGGTGACAGAGGGATACCACATGTTTACTAATCAATATTTTAATGAACTATCCTGGCACACCTATGTTCATAAAAGGGGATCATAATCTTTTTTTGTGACTATATAACTCAGTAGGAGAAACAACTACTTGAGCACTTGTGGCTATAAAGTTGCCTCTATTAACAAGTACTACCTCCATAATAAAAATAGTTTCTCAGTATCATATAATCCAAACACATGGTTATGTTTGCTTGGTGGTTGGCAGTGTCACGTAAATACTCTCTACTTGTTAGATTGTGTGAAAAGGGTGTAAAAATAGCACCACAATGTTCCGTGGATTCTCTGACAGCAAAGGAAAGGAAAGTAAGTAGGGTCAGAATTAGGCAATCAGAAGCCAGTCAGCAAGCATTATGCTCAGAGTACGACATATTCTGCTCAAGAAGATGTTAATCTAAAACAGTGGAATATGCAGGATTTCTTATTGGTAATAATACAATCTAGTGGTTTATCCATGAATGAATGAATGAATGAATGATCTGTTTGTCATTCTACTTTTGCCAAGGAAATTCATTCCAGCCTCAAAAGGAAATACTCTGCCCCATGACACCCACCCCAGGGAAGACTCACTTAGAATCAGTGTGACATTATTCACAAAACAGTTTACATCTAATGGAACAAATACCTGCCAGTCACCTCAAAGAAAAATCAGGCCCTTGCCCGTGGATGGCCAAGGTGCCCATCTGAATTTCTGCTCTCTGCCAGGTAGGGCAGGAAGAGGGTATGTCATCTAATGTGCAGACACTTCTGCTTGGCCGCCATGTCCTCTTCTTCCAACTCCCGCAGCCCCACTACCTCCTTCCTTGTCTCAGGATTTCTGAGCATCTCCTCTAAACCTCAGCACATCTGTCCAAGGTTCAACTCTGACTGCACCCACTCAATGAGTGATTTAATGTTATTCACTGGCAACCAAGGCCATTAAACTTCCTCCCATCATGACACCTGCCAAGAGTAGCCAGCACTCCATGCACTTCGGATTGGATCATTCCCATTGTTATTGCTGAAGGCAATCCTCATGAATTATTCAACAGCTTTTTCTAAATCTGTGCTGACAAGAAATGGCTATTCTGATCAGAGGTTGTAGTGTCATCCACTGGATTCTCAATAGACCAGGGAGTTGCCTCCATGTCAAAGCCCAAGTCCTCAGTCCCACCTGCCACTTCAGGAGCAGTGATTTCTCCCAAGTATTGTCAGCTGGGTTCTGGCTCTTGCTCTGCCATGTTAGCAGGCAGAGGGTAGATGAATTCACAGGTCATTATCATACCTCCTACTCCAAGATCAAATCATCTCACTCTCCCAAGAGGTTTGGGATCTTAATGGTCAGCACTTCCTGGAAAGAGAAAGCTCTCAGAAAGTGGCTCAAGCTACCCCAACACACCAAGGCCTGATCAAAACTCACAGGACTGATCTTAGACAGAGAGGAAATTCAATGATGGACAGCTCCTTCTGGTTGACACCCTGCTCCTGTGTGGTGGGTTTTCATGCCCTCTGAGAGGCTTTCTCCCACTTGGAGATGAAAACTTATCAAAGATAAATGGGGTGTCTTAGAAATGGAAACAGTGGCTCCCGGGGAATCTATTAAGCTCAATTGGCACATCATTCTTTATTTTCATATGCTTTTCTTTCAATCTCACCAACAACTTTGCAAGGTTGATAGGGTAATATAAAGATTTGACAAAGAAACTGTAATGAACATGCCCAGGAGTACAGAGAAAGTCATGACAACTGAATATCCTGACTCTGGTCCATGTTCTTCCTCAAACTCCAATCTCTCCTTCCATCCTTCCTTCCTCCCTTCTTTCCTTCACACCTTCCTTCCTATCTAGTGTAACTACCATATAAATCCTTTTTCAGAGTATAGAAAAACACCAAGTCCTTTTGCCTGTTTTTCATATTTTTCATTTTTCCAGTGTTCTGTAAATTTATGGCACTTAGTATGCTTAAATTCCTTGGGTGTGAATGCAAAATTTGCATGTAAGTCACAAAAATAAAGGTGACATTAAGGTAACAGAGGACCTAACAATGGGACTTGACTACAAGCTGCACCCTGGTAGTTGGCTGCCTCCTCCAAACTGAAATTGTATCTCTCAGCTTTAAAGTCAGCATGCGATGGGAAAGAAAGTACTAGAAACTATTTCCATCTAATTAATTAGAGCTGTTCAACTTACTTAAAAACAGTTTTTTAATTCCAAAAAGTCTTAATCATGGACTTTGAACTGATCAACAACATAATCTCAATTAGGCTCTTGAGACAAATCATGAAATGTCTAAAAGGTCCCATCTGTTTAGACCATTGTGAGACTTTCTATAAGAAATGGTTATCACTTGGAAATCTCTCATTCACACGCACCAACTGCTGTGATTCAGACAGCAACCAGTTTCCTCAATATGAGGGCTGCAAGCATCCAGTCCCAGGGGTGAACAAAAGGGGACAAAACAGAAGGCGAAGGCAGAGCTAGCAAGAAGACCCTGTTAGTCAACCTTGGCCATTAGTGGCTTTCCTACGGAGCCACTGAGGGAACTCTGAGGGTTGCAGAGCTCCTATCTAAGACATTGCCACAACCAGTAGAGGTGGGTTTGATTTTTTTCTGCATTTTATTTCTTTAAGAATTTGCATTTTGGTTTGGGCCAAAAATCTCACAGACATTACACTCTTCTTCTGGCAACAAAGACCACCTATTTGGGTGTGTATTGGTTTGTTAGAGCTGCTATAACAAAGTACCACAGACTGGGTACCTCAGACAACAGATATGTATTATCTCACAGTCCTAGAGGCTGAGAGTTCAAGATCAACGTGTTCAAGATCAAAGGTTTGTTTCTTCTGAGACTTCTCTGTTTGGCTTATAGATGATGATCTTTTCCCTGTGTCTTCACATGGTATTTCCTCTGCATGTGCCTGTGCCTAACATCCATGTTCTTGTAAGGACACTGTCATATTGGATTAGGGCCCATCCATATGACCTTATTTACCTTAAAGGTCCTATCTCCAAATATAGCCACAGTCTGAAGTACTGGGGGATAGGACTTCAACATCTGAATTTCAGGAAGACACATTTCCACCCATAAAAGGATGGAAAAACTGTTTCAAATTTTTGCTCTGCACACAAAGGCTATGACACTGGGTTCTCCAAACCTGCTGGGCCCAAGGTACTGGAACTCTCGGTCACATTTGTTTGCTATGTGTTTCTGAAAAAGGAATCTCAGTATGTTCATCAGGGAAAACAGCAGATTTATAAATGGTATGCTGAGTATTTACCTAAATAGATGTTTCATCCTACTTGGCCACTCTGAGAGCCAACCTTTCTAAGTATTCCAATTCATAGAAAGATTGCAAAGTAAATGTGTCCCAGCTCGTATGGGCAAATGGTGAGAGCCTGAAACAGCCTGGAAGTGTATCCTTTCCAAACAGAACTTTGTCATGTTGAACTTCAACTGTGATTCCCTGTGAGTAATTCTAACATCTCTTTAGATACACAGGTATGCATGTGTACAAGGCATACATGAGAGATTACAAAATGCCCTATTGTTCAGTAAATAAGGCAGAGATGATGAGTGTTTTGGACAATGTTTAAAATGGAAGAATCTGGACCAACCAAAAAGATTCTGGTACTGCTGAAATAAACAAGAGAGGCTGGGAAAATCACATTCCAATTGCTTCTAGGCAAGGCTCCAGCTACCTTTTCCCCTCCCTGCTAATTGGGAACTAGTACCCAGAGCTAAGTCTAATAGAGAAATTGAAAGACCTGCATTTAATATCTGGTAGATTCTTAAACAAGCAAGAGAATCTCCAATTTTTTAATCCTTTAAGAAGCCACCAAATTATCTGACACAAATATCTCAGAAAATAAAGCATTAGTGATACAAGGATTTCTTTCACAAATTTTGGAGAAAATGGCAGATGTTTCCCAAACCAAACGATGTTATCTGGCCAACTGTTAAAAACTGTGTCTCAATCTTGTCCTCAGGAAGTCCAATGGTTGAATTCCTGTTATCTGTGCTTGGTCAGGAAACAAACCACCTTCAGAACTCTTATTACCACAGGGATTTGGATAAATTCTACTGAGAGTGGTCAAGATAATAAAACAGAATTCTGGCTTGATTTCTTGAAAGGCCATTAAGCGGAATGTAAAGTTTCCTCCAAGATATCTGTCAGAAGCTCTGCACAAGAGACCTTCCTGAATTTCACACTTTCTAAATTGTTTTAGTAAAAATAATGCATAACATTGCATAGTAGTCCATAATGTGCATCATGATCAACAAAAATGCACCTGAATAGTTCATTTTAATGAACTATCACATACGTTTGAAAGATGTACAAGCAAAGCTTCTTTGCCTTTCCAAGACATGATGGAGGTATTAGACATGATCAGCCAGCACGCTAGAGGAGCACCATACTTTATTGTGCCTCTGGGAGCCTGAGGACTACAATCCAAGCTTTCTTCAGTTTGAAGAGTGCATTGTTTACTCATGGAGGTCTCAGGGCCACCAAAATCCTATTTCCTGGTTTTTAACACAGTAAACACTTTGCTGGTCTTCTAAAGGATTAACAAACAAGAGATGCTTTTAATCATTCAAGGACATGTTGGGTAGGAAGATGCAAGTTTTACCATCAGATGATACCAGAGAGGTGTGGAGCATGCTTAGGTCTGAGTCCCAGCTATCATTAAAAAAAAAATCTACAAAAAAATTGGAAATAAAGACATCAGCCAAACAAAAACACCTACTTCTAAGCTCACTGTCAGTAGCACATATGGTTAGAGACCTTAGCATAGAACTAAGGACATTTGGCTAAGTGTGGTTTTTGTACTCATTTCCATAAGAAATTGAAATACATGTTTTGGAATCATTTGAAATCATTTCCAGAAGAAACAAAGACAGAATCAAGACAGTCCCTTTACACACGTCATTTCCATAAGAAAATAGACTTAAGACATTTCTATTTATGTGCCTTTTTATGTGTTCTTTCCAAGACTATTCTCCACCAAAAATCATAGCCTAAAGTGATATTCTCTAATTATATTAAACTAATCCTTGCCATATGGAGAGAAGTAACCAAACCAAAATTTTCAAGTGGACAGAGTTCAGAATCAGTGATTCTAGAAGCACATGCCACACAGAGGAGTGGAGTGAGGTGAATAGAGTTAGTCCCAACTTCAGGATCTGAAAAGGTTTGTTTCTTCACTTTATTAACCATGAGGAATGACTTAGACTCACGACCTGGACAAGTCAAGTCCTACAACTAGCTCCATAAATCCCTGTTGTCTCAGATGCCTCAGAATATTCCAGGCTCAATAAATTGCCCCTACCCTCCCTGATAGCAAGGTTAGTAAATGTGTCTATGTACACCTTTGAGTAATTAACAGAAAGGATAAACATGGCAATTACTCACCAGAGAATCTCCTGATTTTTGCCCCAGCTCTGAGGTGAGGGGAGGAAGAGGCACCTGACAACTCAGGACTTGAGAGATAAGCAGAGGGAGACAGAGAATATTCTCCTGGGGACAAGCCCATGGCAGCACTAAGCAGCCAAATAATGGCCATAGTTTTGACTTCCCACCCCACCTGGAAGCCTCTGGGCTGAATGCCCAATGACTGAATGAGTAGTATATCCATACCCTGATAAAAGACATTAGCACCAGAAATGCCCAGAGCAGAGAAGAAGCCACCACAAAAGCCAATTCAGACCTATATGCTATACAAGTGTCTAACTGCATAGAAAGCATTCAAAGGAGGTTAAACTAAAATGTGACAAGGTGTAGATGGCATCAAGGAAGAGGAATTACACTGGCTGGAGACAGTCCATCAGCAACTAAATCAAAGTCACTTAAGTCAGAGACAGAGGCAGACAAACATTAAAACTCCAGTTTGCCCAAAGCAAGCTGAGGACAGAATCTCATCTCAACAGCTGATAAGCAGCAGTTCACTGCCAAGGGTTAACTACTATTTGGGTAACGGTATGGGAGCTCAACTGTGGTACAATCAGTCCAGTAGAGCCCCAATCAAAACATCCCCCTCATAATGCCAGTTCTAAGAAAGTCAGCATGCTTCTTGGACAATCACTAGATGGTATATCTACAGGTCAAGTAACTTATGTATTTCACCCCGCCATGGAGAACTCAAGTTTCCATAGGCCAAAATAGCAAATTAGAGGGTAACCAGAGCAGCTAGGAAGTGCTGAGTGAAAAAGAGGAGTCATATCTTATTCATGAGGCTATCACTTACAGAAGAGAAACTTAAAACCAAATAATTGCACCATCTCAAGTCATTGATAAAGATAAACCTGCAAAAAACACCCCACTAAAAGTACAGAATTAAATAAGAGCAAGAATATTTCTTTTACAAAAAAAAAAATAAAAGAAGAAGAAGAAGAAGAACATTAGATTGGGAAAGAGAGTGATGACTGAATTCAAAGCTGAGATGGAAATTAGAAACCAGCAGTTGTCAGGTAAAGGCTCCACGGTCGTACATAATTAAAACTCACACGGCCAATGCCTCCTGACCCACGGGATGTCTTGGAAAACTAAGACCGGGGAGAGGAGGAGGCCTGGGTGAGCAGTAATGAGCTAGAAGGGCCAGAGTAAGTCACTGCAGGTCCAGCAGCTCTCAAACTTGGACGCCCATTGGAATCCCCTGGCGCTTTGTAAAAGCAGAGATTCCAAGGACAGTGACCGCTGGGGCTAGGACTAGGCATCCGTACTTTTTAAAGTGCACCTGGTCCAGAGTGTTGAAACCATTAAATCTGGCTGAGAAGAGCTATGAGGTTATAACAATTTCTAATTTTCCAGGAAAAATAGATACAGCAAATTTAAAAGATTTTTTTTCTAAGAATGAAGAAGAGGATCTTACTACCCATAGCCCCCAATTCCAGCTGTCCTCAAACTCCATCCACATAGCTCTTCCTCCACCAGAGTACACCTAGAAAAGCCCTGGGAAGATTCTGGGTACCACCCTAATACACTTCACAGTAGAAAGGAAATGATGGGGTCACACAATAGACTTAGGGTTAATATGGGCTCTCATTCTGGCCCTGCCATGTCCCATATAACTTCATTCAAGTTCCCTAACTCTTCTGAGCCTCCATTTCCTCACGTCCACCATAGAGGGTTGTTTTGAGATTTAAGTGAGAGAATATATGTAAATTGTCTTGCATGGTGATGGCACAGAACAGGGGCATAATAATCCTCAATTTGTTCATTTGAGAGATTGGGCTGCTACCAAAAAGCGGACTTTTAGCCTCAAAAATCATCATGCCAGTGCAGCCCAGCTGTCCAGATCTCTGAGATACCAACATGGGCCTAGTTCCGAGGGCAGTACAAATTTCTTATGTTCCAGGAGGGTCTGAATTTATGAAGAGAACACACAGATTGATCTGGTGGGATTTGATACAATGATTTTTGGTGTCCAAGATCTTGCATACTGCCTTGTACGTTGCAAATGAGAAATAAATGAATATTGGAGGGCTGGACAACTCAAAAAAGAGTTGATGATAACCTGTGAATTTCATTTCAGGGTGATTTACCTTTCCCCTCACTTTCACTAAAAGCAACTGAAATTTAGAGTCTTAAACAAGCTGGAAAATTTTCCCCCAGTTTGTTTAGTTTTTAAGTCTTTAAAACTAATTAATTTTTACTAACACAACATGGAAGCAAACAGCAGTAGAGAGCAATTTAATGGTCCTGCCTAAATGCTAGAGGAAAACTCACATCTAACCCTATCCCATAAAGCTCCAATTCTGGGACAGAAAGGTACCATTCATCTGCCTCTTGAAAGGTATGAGGAAACTGAGAAGATGAACTAACAAGCACCCCATCAGGAAGGTACACACAGAACACACTCAACAACACAGGGAGCTGCTGTGGCCTTCTGCTCTCCTGGCCAAAGAAGGACAAGTACCATTCTGAGCACCTCACAAATTTCCAGGCCCATCAGAGAACACTGAAACCCATCAAGCAACTGGAAAATGGGTAATTATCTGCCCATCCTGCTCCCTTTTCTCACACAATGTTCAGTACTATACTATGATGCTCAGGACGTGACTGTGCCCCTCTTTAGCTTTTCCAAACTATGACCCACAAGGGACAGGCATGAGCACATGGTGGTGCATTAATGAGGATGGGTGGGTCACCAGCTCTGGGGAATGAAAGCAGGAAGGTAATGCTGAACAAACTGGTCCGCTAGAATCCACACTGCTTGGTGCAAAGGAAGTAAAATGTCGATGGGCACTGGTACTCCATCAGAAAGGAATGAAAAGGAACCAGTGAGAATGCACCTGGTTCAAAGCTGCTGCTTCCGTTTTCTTTCTTTTTTTTTTATTTTTTTGGCATTCAATATTACTTTATATTAGTTTCAGGTGCACAACATAGTGGTTTGACATTTATATAATTTAAGAAGTGATCCCCCTGACTAGTCTAGTACCCACCTGGCACTATACATAGTTATTACTATATTATTGACTGTATTCTGTATGCTGCACTTTACATCTCCATGGCTATTTTGTAATTACCAATTGTATTTCTTAATCTCTTCACATTTTTCACCCTTTCCCTCAACCCCCTCCCCATCTATCATCCCGATAAATCTAGTTACCACCTGACACCATACATAGTTATTACAATATTATTGACTGTATTCCTTATGCTTTACTCTACATCCGCATGACAACTGTGTAACAACCTATTTGTACTTCATAATACCTTCACTTTCTTCACTACCCCCAACCTCCCTCTCATCTGGCAACCATCAAAATGTTTTCTGTATCTACAGGTTTATTTCTATATTGTTGGGTTTTTGTTCTTTCGATTCCACAAATAAGCAAAGTCACATTCAAAGCATTTCTGACCACAATGAAACAGATCACTTCTGAAAATACCTGTACTTCGTACTTTTGAGGGATTGTCATTTTACCACTACAGAGATGGGTATTTTACCAACACATATTTGTATTTGTTTAAAGTGGTAAAGCATGAACCTTTGTGATGAAACAGCTGCTATGTTATGGACAGAACCCAAAACTCTCTCCAGGGAGCTAGGAAAGGGGTCACACACTGGACTTGGAGTTGATCTGGACTCTGGTTCTGGTCCTGTCCTTTCCATACCATGTAAGTTTAGACAAGTATCCTAATCATCTGAGCCTTAGTTTCCTTAGATCTGCTTCAAAGGGTTGCTGAGAGATTAGAATGTGAGAATTCATGTGAGCAGAGACAGCACAGATGAGGAGCCTCATAAACATTTATTTGCTAGTTCATTGAAGTGATTGTGCTGCCATCAGGGAGGCCACCAGAAAGAACTGCATTTCCCAACCTGGATTTGACACCCAGATGTTAGGAAATGTAATGCAAACATAGTAAGTATAGGAAACATTGAGTTCAACAATGTTAAACCTGTTTGCTTGCCCACCTTCTCAGATCCATTAATATGTTATTGCATACTGTGATCTTCGCAAAAGACTGAGGGTGGGGAATAAAATATGCAACATTTCTCAAACTTTTCTGACATACTCATTAACCTACCCAGGAGAACTTTCTGTGGCCCACAGTTCAGGAAATGCTCATCTGGAATAAAGATCAGTAATACCTGTGAGAGTGGCTCATCCAGCCACCCTATGGGCTACGAAACTTCCTGACTGGCATTAGGCCTGGCAGCAGATGATGGAGGAGAAATTCTGGAGTCATGGATGATGGCAATACTGCCAGAAAAAGAGAACACCAGCCAGAGGAACACCACACCAGTCCACAAGAGGCTAGGTGTCAATGCACAGGAAGCAAGGCCCATCCCAGCTCCTCATTAGAAGCCCAATACAATAACCATTAGGGGACTTGTTTCCATGACAACAAATCTTTAAATTCACAATGCATTTCAACAGAAAAATTAGATTCTCCTTACTGGAAAAAAATAGCTTTTTGTGTGAATGGATCCATTTTGTCAAGTGTGGAAACCTGTACTGTGAGAGGTGACTACTTGTCACAGGTGAGAAGGAAGGGTTTAGGGTTACCTCAAAAATTTCCCCATAAAATAATCTTTGTCAATATTGTCATTCTGTGCTATAATTTATATTTGCATAAAATAAAAATAGTCTCTACTCATAGCCAATCAGTCACCAGTATTCACCAATCTGCCTCTTCATTTCCCTTTTCATGTCATCAACCCTTACCTTACCACACTCACTGGGATCGCAGTGAAAACTCCTCCCTTCCATGCCTACAGTATTTGCCCTTCCATAGGCGTAACTTTCCTAAAACAATCGTCACTGCACTCACCCATTTAGAGAACTTTGATGCCCCCGCTTTACTTATGGGATATCCAAACTCAACCTAGCAACTGGCATTTGAGCTCTCTACCATGGGACTGCAGCCTCTCCTCCCACATTTCCCTCAGGTTCTTTTTTACATCACATTATACCAACACTGCTGAGGCACTATGTCCACCTTGCTCCTTCCCAACTCCAAGCATTTGTGCACCCTAGTCTCCCGAACAAAGATGTCCACCCCACTCCTGACCAAACACTAAATGCACAAGAACTCCCAATCCTCAAGTCCACGGAATCTTTCCACGTGACTCCAGTACAGTCCTTCTTTTCATCAAATTTCTATAGCAGGGTCTGTACTCTTTATTTAGTACTTCATTTGTTAACTTCTATTGCTATTTAGTTTTTTCTATTGATATTTAATTTTTCATGTGTCTTTTACATTCTGTACAACTAAACTCCAAGTTTCTTAGGAAATGAAAGCACATCATCCACTTTCTTTGTAATCCCACTAATAATAATAATAATGGAGTGGAGGGAGAGAGGAAAAGAACAGGCTAGTTGGTAAGCTTGAGTGTGAAAATTCATCCCTCTAAAGAAAAGCATTCATGCCAACTTCCAGTCTCCAAAGAGCTAGGGCTCCTCCCCCAAAATAATTAAAAGGAATACAGCTTGGCTCTCTTCAGGTTCCAGGTTCACTGCTGGCAGAGAAGGAAGCAGAAAATTAACTTGGACAGAGGTATCTGTACCTGATAAGACAGCAAGGTGATAAAATCTTAAGCCATAAGCTCTGCCAAGGTTAACCTATTTAAATTTTCTTTCCTTTCTTAGAGGTTGAGATCAAGGAGAACTTACGTTTTTGCATTCAATGCCCTTTTGAGACCAGGGGATTATATATTGTGTATGTGTTTATGTGTATACATGTTATCTATACACAGACTCAAATAGCATTGAA
This sequence comes from Lyroderma lyra, assembly GCA_004026885.1. NCBI lineage: Eukaryota > Metazoa > Chordata > Mammalia > Chiroptera > Megadermatidae > Lyroderma > Lyroderma lyra. The sequence goes on from PVJL010002750.1 coordinate 33,299, forward strand.
AACACTTCAAAACTTGTTACCATACACTTCAAAATGGCAATCCTTCAAATGTATGAAGTACAGTGAAAATATCAGCATGGCAAGTCACTAGAAATTACCAGGGTTTCTCTTCCACTCTTTGCTACTCTCAGGGAGACCAAACTAGGACAATGAGTCTCCTGAGTTTCCCTTGTTTCTGTCATTTACTTAACCCATTCCCTGAAAAATAAAGTTACCATTCTACATCTGAGAAAGGCATAATATTCAATTCACTCATTTTCAAGTTATCTCCTCAGAATGCAAAGCAAAAACTATGACATGAGAGAAACCAAAAGTTCTTGTGGGACAAGCACGTAGCAAACTACATAGACTGCAACTCAAGCACAGAATCTCCCACCTGCACATCTGAATGGCACCTGTTTCTGAGGCAATCTAATCAATCAAATCCAGCCTTACTCACTTCAATTTCAAAGCTTAAAAAAAAACATAAAATAAATGTCACCTTCCAACAACGATAGGCAAGTATATAGAAAAAAACTAGATAAAATTAAAAAACAAAAAATCTCTTTGAAGGAATCTAAGAGTTACCAAGATAACCAGAACCTGAAAGTCCAAGTTTCCAGAGTAAGAAAGCATAGAATTTGCCCAAAACTCTTTCCCCACCACTACCACATACGTATTTGTAAATTTCGCAGGCAGTGAGGAGAAAATCAAAGCAGAAAACAGTTGCTAGAGGAATAATAAACTAAGCAGAGCTATTACCACTAATAAGGAGATATAATTGAAGTTCAGAGCTCACCAAAGTGAGCCCTGACATACACTCCAGGCTTTCAGTTGGGATCCCTAAAGGGCTACACCTTCTAGGTAAGAGATACTAAATTCAGATGATCTGTTCCTACTCTAAAATTCTGCCTGTCTGCCTGCAGATAAAATCCTCTATAGAATAATATACCCAAGAGCCTTTATGGTTTTTCATTTATAATACCCAGCATTCCATTAAAAATCACCAGGTATACACCAAGATACAAAACCAAAAAAAATGAAAAACAGTCTCACAGGCACTCCAAGTATTGGGGTTATTAGACATAGATTTTAAAATAACTGATGAACATATTTGATAAAATAGGTAACAAGATGGGATTCTTACCAAAGAACTGGAATCTGTATTCATGGTGATAGAAGGAGAACTGACTCTGGTTGGTAGCACACAGTGCAACCTATAGATGATGTATTATAGAATTGTATACTTGAAACCTATATAATCTTGCTAACCAATGTCACCCAAAAATATTTAATAAATAAATTTTTAAAAAGGAAGTAGATGGTAATTCTAGAACTGAGAAACTACAAAATAATAAAGTAAATTAAAAATGCTACAGATGGATTTACAGATTAGACCCAGCTGAAGACAGTATTAGAGATCTAGGAGACGATGGTTCAGGAGAAAATATCCAGAGTGGATCATGGAAAGAGAAAAGAAAAATTCAAAGAAAACCCAAATGAGAATATTTTAATCTATGAAAGAGGACAAATATTTATTAAATATATGCAGGCTAGACACAGTTGTTTTCAAGTAACTAAGCCTGATTTCATAAGATATTGATTTGTATTTTATAAATTTGAGAAAAAAGCATTAATAACTGATATTTGAAAAAAAGTTATTTTAAAAATATATTCATAATTATAGTTTAGAGAGCACTTTCACAGTGTACAAAGTGTGAAGCCTAGTGATAAAACATGATGGTCTCTGAAGCTAGAAAAAACTAGGTTCACATGCTGGTGTCATCTACTACCTGGACACACAATGAGCCTCAATTTCCTCATCTAAGAAAGGCTACAACAACTTTTAGAAAGTACTGAGAAATTTAAATGAGTTAAGGTAACAATACGTAGCAAAAGCACAGATTAAATGAATGTTAGTTCCCTTTCCTTCTCTGCAAGTATTACTTATTTTATCAGCACTGAAAGACTGATTTATTCAAATACTCAGATTGGGTCACCTGTGAATCAAATGAATGTACTATGCATTTATTCCAGACCCTATGACAAAATGTGTGTTGCATCCTTGGGCCAACAATAATGAAGTCCATATCAATTAAAAGAAAATGCTGGGTTTTGCCTGATTAGCTAAAATATAGTGGTAACACTATCAGAATTATTAAAGAACTGATTTGGTGTAGAGGGTGAGAAGTTTGCCTCAGCATATACACTGGTGTTTAGGGATCAACATATCTTCTAGTTGGAGATAATCAGCAATAGCTAGAAACCTAAACCTAGAGCTCAGAGGTGAGGCAGAAGTGACGACTGGGTGAATAAAGTAAGTTGAGGGATTGGCTGAGGCCACCATGGGAAAATGTACAGCAGGAAAAGAAGGTCAATACACTAAATATAGCCAGTGCTTTTGAAAGCTGAAAGAAGAAGTCAATAGGTTCCCACAGCCAGATTGAGCATCAGTATACAACATGGGTCTCTTGGGGCTTATTTTACCTCATGAGTCACAGTCAAGTCCCATTAACTAGATCAAGGTTCCCTAATGTGTTTTCATAGCAGCCTATACTTTTCCTTTGTGGCCCTAGTCAAAACTATATTTAAGTAATTTAAGTAATCTCTGTGAAATGATGGGTTTATTGCTTTTTCTCTTAGACTTTATGATCCTTGAGGGCAGGGCTATCACCTTTTTGTTCACCATCACATCCCCAGTCCTTAAGTAGCACAATAATTTCAATAAATGTCATGAATAAAAGAATGAGAAAAATCATCTCAGTGGTTATGAGGCTAAAATCCTGCTACTCAAAATGTAGCCAAGCAGCATCATTATCGTCTGAGTACTTCTTAGAATGCAAATTCTGAGAAAGGGCAAGATGGTGACCAAAGAGAAGGGCCCCTAAAGCCTCTCCCAGAAAACACAATTGAATAGCCATCCAGGAGCCAAGAAAGAGGACCTTGAGTGACACAATGACAGCTGAGATATCCACACATTGCAAGAAAACACCTGAAAGTTGGAGAGAGGGTAGTGAGCGCAAGAGAGGGGAGGGAGCAGAGATGGATACCGATAAGACCCCATTGCTGCTGACTAAAGAAATGAAATCAGGGAGCATCACAGTGCATGCTAAAATAGTGAAAGCCAGAGTGGCAGAACAGTGGGAGATCATGGGGGAACTGGGCCTTAGATTAGCGTATTGGAGACAGACCTTAGGGGTCAGGCTCTGAAGCTCTTGGGTACCAACAGGGCTGAGCGAGGACTCTGAACAGTCACAGGTACCTCGGCTCCAGCGCCCTCGCGGCCCACAGCACACGGCTCTACCATAGGGCCGCAGATCCCAGTCCACCAGGGGAGGCAAGCTGGCTACCTTCGCACAACTTGTGACATCAGGCCCGTGGCTTTGGACCAGTGGATAACGTGCGCCCGGCTCCCTCACGTGGTGGGCACTTGCAGACTAAGCCTCCACCAGCTGCTGTGGAGACAGTTCACTGGACCATGCCCGAGAAAAAAGGCAGATTTGATAGCATTTCCTGAGTCAGAGAGAGCAGCCTTGGCCAGTATCCCATCAGCCTCCCTTGTCTCCCCCATATTCCCCAGCAAAGGGCAGGAGGTGGAGCTGCCCCAGCATGCATTTTGTTGCCCTCTCCCATCTCCTACAGCCTCCCCAATGAACTGCAGGAAGCAGAGGGAATGCCAATAGATATGCCCCACCTCCAAACACAGCTGGAGATCAGACATCAGGTTTAAACACCTCCCTTCTATCCCAAAATTTGCCCCCTCCCAATGCCACCTACTGTCTGCCCTACAGTAAGACATCACAAAATACTAATCAGAGAAGGAAAGAGCCCCTGGGCTCTACTGAATATAAAGACCTCATGCCAAAGAAGAAGTACACAGCAGACAAAATGGATACCTTAGGATTTAAAGCTGCTCAGAAAAAAGATGAAAAATCTCCGAAAAGGATCTTATGGACCAAGAAATTTCTGCACTAAGTGAAGGCGATATTAAAGTAGTCATTCTAAAGGCTCTGAGAGAATGACTGGCAGAACACCATAGCTGAGGTGAACAACCTAAGAAAGGAAATCCATGAACAAAATAAACAATTTAACAAACAAATTCAAAACATAAGGAAGAATGAGATGGAATTTGAGAGATAAATAAAGAAAAGAAGTGATAAATGAAACAACTGCCATAGGAAACAGGGCAAACCAGATGGAGGAGAGAATTAGTGATATTGAAGATCAGAACATGGAAACATCTCATGAAGAAGAAGATAGGGAATATAGAACCAAAAGGATTGAAAGAACTCTGCAAGAACTATCTGATTCCTTGAGACAAAACATGAGGATAATAGCATTAGAAGAAGGAGCAGAACACTCTACAGAGAACATACTCAAACAAATAGTAGACAAGAATTTTCCAAACCTATGTAAAGATGTGGAACCCCAAATTCAAGAACAAAATAGGTCCCTTAGATACCTGGACTCTAGCAGATCTTTGCCAAGACACATGGTACTAAAGATGTCAAACACTAAAGACAAATAGATAATTCTCAAGGCAGCCAGGGAAAAAAGAACTATAACCTTTAGAGAAAAACCCATCAGGCTGGTATCAGACTTCTCAGCAGAAACTCTACAAGCCAGGAGGGAGTCAAATCAAATATTCAAAACTTTAAAAGAGAGAAACTTCCAGCCAAGAATAAATTATCCAGAAAAATTATCCTTCAGATATGAAAGAGGAACAAAGACCTTCTATGACACACAGAAGCTGAGGGAATTTGCCAGCATGAGCCTGACACTTCAAGAAATACTGAAGGAGTCTCTTTGACCTGAAACACAACATCAGGACAAATGGAATAGAGTTGGGGCAACAAAAAAGAAACAAAAATAAAACAAAACAACAGCAGAAAAGTAGTGACCAGAGGAAATCCTCACATATCAATCATCACTCTAAATGTTAATGGACTGAACTCACCAATAAAAAGACATAGAGGAGCAGACTGGATTAAAAAAACAAAACCCATCCATATGCAGTGTCCAAGAGACACAACTCAGCCATAAGGACAGACAGAGACTCAGAGTGAAAGGATGGAAAACAATACTCCAAGCAAATGGTAACCAGAGAAAAGCAGAAATTGCCATACTGATATCTAATGAAATAAACTTCAGGTTAAAATAGATAGCAAGAGACAAATATGGACATTACATAATGATAAAAGGCACAATAAAACAACAAGAAGATTTGACACTAATCAGTATATATGCTCCCATCCAGGAAGCACCAAAATACACAAAGCAACTACTAACAGATCTGAAAGGAGAGACTGACAAAAATACAATCATTGTGGGAGACATAAACACTCCCTTAATAGCCATGGACAGATCATCCAACAGAAAATAAATAAGGAAGTAGCAGCTCTAAATGACACATTACAGCAATTGAACATGATTGACATTTACAGGACACTTCATCCAGCAAAAAGAGACTATACCTTCTTTTCTAATGCACATTGAACATTCTCAAGGATAGATCACATGCTGGGACACAAAAATAGCCTCAGCAAATTTAAGAAGATCAAAATTATACCAAGTGTATTCTCAGACCACAAAGCTTTAAACTTGGAGATCAACTGTAAAAGAAAAGCAGTAAAAAGCACATATACATGGAGAATAAACAACATCTTATTAAAAATGACTGGATAAAAGAACAAATAAAAGAAGAGATTTCAAAATATATAGAAACTAATGACAATGAAAATACAATGTATCAAAATTTTTAGGACATAATGAAAGCAGTACTAAGAGGTAAATTTATATCTTTACAGGGCTATCTTAAGAAACAAGAAAAATCACAAGCGAGCACCTTAGCATCCCATCTTAAAGAACTAGAAAAAGAGGAGCAGACAAAACCCAAAGTTAGCAGAAGGAAAGAAATAATAAAAATTAAAGCAGAGCTAAATGAAATGAAGAACAGAAAGACAATAGAAAAAATTAATGCTACGAAAAGATAGTTCTTTGAGAAAACCAACAAAATTGACAAACCCCTGGCTAGACTAACCAAAGGGCAAAGCTCCAAAATTAGAAATGAAAGGGGAGAAATTACCACTGATACCACAGAAATACAAAGGATTATAAGAAAATATGATGAAGGGCTTCATGCAACTAAATTTAACAACCCAGAAAAAATAGACAAGTTTCTAGAAAATTAAAGCCTACCTAGACAGAACCAAAAAGAACTGGATAATTTAAATAGACCAAGCAATGGCAAAAAATTGCAATGACTCTCCACAACTGCCCTAGAGGGAAAAGCCCTGGACCAGACGGTTTCACCAACGAATTTTACCAAGCATTCAAAGAATTAATGCCTATCCTCCTCAGACTCTTCCAAAAAATTGAAGAGGAAGCAATAGTTCCTAACTCATTCTATGAGGCCAACATTGCCCTAATACCAAAGCCTGGTAAAGACATCACAAAAAAAGAAAACTATAGACCAATATCTCTGATGAACATAGATGCAAAAATCTTAAACAAAATATTAGCAAATAGAATACCGCAATGCATCAAAAAGATTATCCATCATAATCAAGTAGAATTAATCCCAGCAGCACAAGGATGGTTCAACTTATGAAAATCAATCAATGTGATACACCACATAAACAAAATAAAAGATAAAGACCATATGGTCACATCAATTGATGCAGAAAAAAAATACAACATCTATTTATGATCAAAACAGTGAATAAAATAGGTATAGAAGGCAAGTATCTCAACATAATAAAGGCCATATATGACAAACCCTCAGCTAGCATCATACTGAATGGGGAAAAGCTGAAGCCTATTTCCCTAAAATCAGGAACAAGACAGGGATGTCTCCTGTCACCACTGCGATTCAATATACTACTGGAAGTTCTAGCCACAGCAATCAGGCAAGAGAAAGGAATAAAAGGTATCCAAATAGGAAAAGAAGAGGTCAAATTGTCACTATTTGCAGATGACATGATCCATTAATATAGAAAATTCCAAAGATTCTACCAGGAAACCATTAAAAACAATAAATGAATATAGTAAAGTCACAGGATACAAAATTAATGCACAAAAATCAACAGCATTCCTATATACAAACAACAAATCCTCAGAAAAAGAAATGAGGGAGTCAATTCCTTTTGCTATCACAACAAAAAGAATAAAATACTTGGAAATTAACTTAACAAAGAATGTGACAGACTTATACAGGGAAAGCTATAAGACACTTTTGAAAGAAATTGAAGCAGACACAAAGAAATGGAAAGATATTCTGTGTTCATGGACAGGAAGACTTAACATTGTTAAAATAGCCATTTTGCCCAAAGCAATCTACAGATGTAATGCAATACCTATCAAAATCCCACAGTTCTTTTGCAAAATAGCTAAAAGAATTATCAGAGTTGTATGGAACCATAAAAGACCTCGAATTGCCAAAGCAATACTACATAAAAAGAATAAGGCTAGTGGTATTACACACCCTGATTTCAATTTATATTACAAAGCATCAATAATCAAAACAGCTTGGTAATGGCAGAAAAACAGACACATAGACCAATGGAACAGAACTGAAAACCCAGAAATAAATCCACAAATTTATGGACAAATAATTTTTTAAAACAAACAAATAAAAAAACCTATGGACACAATCAATAGTTTAATGTTTATTTGGGGACAAGTAGGGAGGTGACAGGAGAAGGGGAAGGGGATAGGAGAGGGGGGAGGGGGAGCTAAATATATGGTGATGGAAAAAGAACTCACACTAGGTGATGAATCTATTATACAACAAGTTGACAATACACTGTAGAACTGTAAACCTGGAACCTATGTAATTCTTGTTAATCAATGTTACCCCAATAAGTCTAATAATAAAAAGAAGACTGCAAAATTCTCAGGCTCCATCCCAGACCTATGGCATCATAGCACATAGGTCATTTGTATGCACATAAAATTGGAAAAGCACTGGCTCGTTATAGGCACTTTTGACAACTAAGCAATAAAACCTCCCTGTGAATTAGTGGAAGATGACTCAGGAATCTGGTTTCAACCAAAATTACTTGAGAACTATTTTTTTTTCAAAGACAACTAGGATGTGTAATGACTATCTGACAGTTTGTCCCTAAATCAGAGGTTCTTACTTTAACTGCACATTAGTGTCACTGGGAAATTTTAGAAAATACCGATTCCTGGGTCCTACCTCCCCTCCCCAGAGATTCTGATTTAATAAATCTGGAGCATACTAGGGCCACAAGGATTGTTAGTTTCTCAGGTGACTCTAATGCATAGCTAAGGTTGAGAGCCACTGCCCTAGATAGTTCCAACTCCTAGCTGGAGACTCTTAATTACATATGTCCCAGACTATGACCCAGCCTCTCTCTAGTCATGGATTATGCTAAGTCCTAGGGAAGTGGATGACCAGCTCAACCTTGAGCCAGGTGGCTGTTGGTCTCACTTAGAACCTGATTATATTCTGATCCCATTCCTAGAACATGAAGGTCTTGTTACAGAGTTCTTTAATGATTGAACATTCCCCAGCCAGTTCCCGTATCAATGTTCTATTACCAATGAAGAAAGTCTTAGTCTCATACACCACCACCATTTGATTAAGCCTGAGAGCAAAAGTATTCTGCCCTGATCTAGTATTTCCAGAATCCATCCACGTCTCAGTTATTAGCTTCTTGGCCCTATATCTTGAGTCCCTTTGCCATTCTCATCTTTGCTTACAGGCTTCCTTGATACTATCCACCTGGACTTTCAGTTGTCCGTGCTTCTCCCACTCAATTTAGACATGACAAGCCACATGCAGCCCAGGATGACTTTGAATATGGCCCAAGACAAATTTGTAAACTTTCTTAAAACATTACAAAAATTATGCACAGACCTTTTTTTTTTTTTAACTCATTGGCTATTTCTAGTGTTTGTATACTTTATGTGTGGCCCAAGACAATTCTTCTTCTTCCAATGTGGCCCAAGGAAGCCAAAAGATTGGACACCCCTGATTTAAGTCTTAGGCCTCATTTGGATCTTTCCTTTTAAAAATTCACATATTGCTTATCCTTTCCCATGGTGATTTGAGCCCCCAGTATGAGAAAAGCCATCAGACTCTCACCTCCTCAATGAATTAATCTCAAAATACCAAACATTAGCCCTGCTCTGATATTTTGACCAATTTTCTTCATCTGAACCACAGTCTTACTCATGTTCCAAGAACTGTCTTCCCATCTTTCTCCTCTCTCTCACCCCAAAACTACATACTTAAGAATAAAAGCTCCTATGTCCAAAGACATATTTCAATTTACAACTGTCAATTTTGCATGTTTCTTAACAAAAATTAAAGCTATCAGTCAATTCTCTTTGTAGCAATAGCTTAGAGAAAGCAACCTATTATAATATTAATCCCTTAAAAGGGTTCTAAACCTGGGCCTGTAGCTCGCCATATGGGCTTCAGGAGGCCTGGATGGCCTTTCCTTGGTTGTTATGCAAATATGTATGGTGAACATATATACACTTTTTTGTGTAGGAAATCCATAATTTTCATAAGATCTTCAAAAGAGTTCTGAAGCACATGAAAAGATGCTCAACATCATTAATTATTTGAAAACTAATTCAAAACCACAATGAAATACCACATCATACCCATTAGAAGGACTACTATTAACATTATTTTTCTAATTTAAGAAAAGTTTGGAATGGATGTGGAAAGAAGTTGAAACTCTAGTGCATTGCTAGCAAGAATATAAAAATGACATAGCTGCTATGGAAGACAGTATGGGGTTCCTCAAAAAATTGAACATAGAATTATCATAGGACCCAGCAATTTCATTCCTAGGTTTATACCCAAAAGAACTGAAAGCACAGACTCAAGCAGATATATATATTCCCATGTTTATAGCAGCATTACTCACAATAGCCAAAGTGAGGAAACAAAACAAATGTGCACAAATAGATAAATAAATTTAAAAATATGGTATATCTATATAATGGAATATTATTTGGCCTTAAAAAGGAAGAAAATTCTGATCCATGCTACAACATGAATGAATACTGAAGACATTATGCTAAGTGAAATAAGCCAAACACAAAAAACAAATATTGTATTATTCCACTACTTTGAGATGCATAGAATAGGCAAATTCATAGAGACCAAGTAGAATAGAGGTTAGCGGGGTACATTCTCATCCCAGAAATTCCATACTTAGATATCACAAGAGATTACTGTAAAATACAACAGAAGACCTGTACAAAAATGTTCATAGCACCACTGTTCACAATAGTAAAAACCTAAGGAATGATCACAATGTCCATCAATAGGCCAGTAGATGAATAAACTATGGTTTGTTCATACAACAGAATATTATTCAGCAATCAAAATAAATGAATTAAAACAATATACAACAACATAAATGAATGAGTTACGTCAACATACCATTAAGTGAAAAAAAAAGAGGAAAGTTCTAAAAGATTACTCAGAGCAGGATATAAACATTTTATAAACTAAAAAAACACTAAATGTTTAAAAAATCCTTTATAGGAATACATATAGTTTCAAGAAAGCTAAATAGAAAGAAAAGCAAAGGAATGATGAACTCGGAATTCAGGATGTCGGTCCCCCAGATAGAAGCAGCAGGAAGATGGGATTGGGGAGGATACATACAGATGTCATTTATTGTTAAGGCTGCAGGTTTATGGATGCTTATTTCATTATTATAAACAAAATAACAAACAAAATAAGAGGGATCCCTTGCATGTTCCAATGACATGAGTGTGTGATGAACTAGGGAATATGATTAACACAATTGTATGTACTAGAGGTATTTTAAGGAAGAGCAAAAACCAAAAGAGAAAAGTGGCTTTTCTAGGTATATTCATAAAAAAAGAACAGTTCCTAAGAGTAATTCTGCTTCCAGCTTTTTAAAATGATGTTTAGGAGGTTATCTATACACAGACAACCCAAATACTACAATAACACCATTAAAGGAAAACCAATATACAATCATATAAATTTACATTAAAAAATATGGAAAAAGAAACTAATCACATTAGAAAGGAGTCCAATACTAACTTCTTACAAGGTAAGTACCACCATTTATTTAAACCCAAATTCCATGTATAAAACTTTAGTTTACCCAAAATCCAGATACAATTTAAGAATAATTCTATGGGATGTTCAAAAGTAATCTGGAAAAGAAGGGTCACCATTCTCATAAAGAAGAGAGGTCCCCAGTCTCATAAAGAAGTATAAATAAAACTAAACCAGTTTCTTCTTCTCATAGAGCTTTGGTGAGCTCTCTACATGCTGCCATGCACTGTGATCACCAAGACTGCAGTGTTTCCCAAAGGTATTCAACCACAGAACACTTGCTTCAGAAAGCCAGTCTCCTACCTACAGAACACACTTGGGAAATACTTGGGGTTTTTTGAAGGACGTTCATGAGGACAATGAAGGAGAGAAGCCCAATCAATAAGACATAAAGCTAAGCAAACGAAGTAAAGACAGCACATCACTTGAACTTGAGCAGACCATCTTTCACTGTGGCTCTTCACTGTCTCCAGGATGGCTATTGGGCCTCAGCCAGTGCTGACAAGCCTTGCACACAAGGAAGGCATTCATTTACAGTGATTTCCTACCAGGTACAATTTTGGAAGTAGCACCCATCTGTTTGAAAACTTCAAAGAATATTTATTTGCTGGATTCCTGACCAGATGATTTCAACAAAAACTGTGAAGCTTTTTACAACTGTGTGTAAATCACAAAATAATAATAGACAATGAGTTTTCTTTTCTAAAGACATCAGTTGTTACTATAATCTGTTTATGGGATGGTCAACAGCATCCATGAGGTGTTTAGAATTTAGAATGCCAGAGAGAGGGCTAGTGAAATGTGCCAAGAAAAATCAGACTCCATGTTTTCAGCAATTACAGTTCTTTATCACTAACAATAAACATATATAGGTCATTTACTGTAGCTTCTTCTAGGTTTAGGGGATGAAAACAAGTGTAAAATGTGGGGTTACAAGCTACTTAAAAAGATAAGACATGTAAATGTTTTTAATATTATAACAAGAGAATTGTTGGTATATGTGTATAATAAGTACTCTGTTAAAATGGCTATTATAAAAAAAATAATAAAGATACCAAGTGTTGGCAAGGATGTGGAGAAAAGAGAGCGCTGGTGCGCTGTTGGTGGGAATGTAAATTGGTATAGCCACTGTGAAAAACAGTATGGATATTCTTCAAAACATTAAAAATAGAACTATATGATCCAGAAATCTCACTTCGTGATATATATCTGAGGGATATGAAATCAGCATCTCAAAGGAATATCTGCACTCCCATGTTCATTGTAGTATTATTCACAATAGCTAAGCTATGGAAACAACCTAATTTGAGTCAAACAACCCAAGCATGAATATTGTGCCCACACCCTCCCAAGAGTCACACAAGCTGTGTTTGTAAAAGTCTAGAAGATGGCAGAGAAAGGATGACTCTGGACCAGAAGCTGTTGCAGGGGCATCCTGGCATGGCAGGCAGCTCCCTGGCATGGCAGGAACAGCAGGCCCTTTGGGGGTCTGGTCCTACAGCGTGGTTTTGGAGTCATTCCTGGGAGCTCAGCCCAGAATCTGTTTTTGACCCTGCCAATGAGTCTGTGAGTTATCTATACCACTTCATAAATCCTTTTGTGTTTAAACTAGTTACTGTGGATTCTAACGTCTGTAACTGAAAGCTTCTCCAATACAAATGTACACTGTGGCACAGTGTAAAATAAGAGGATGGGAATTTAAAAATTTGATGGATATAAAGAATCCAAGTGCCTGTACTGAGCCTACACACACCCCTATGAGCCATGAGAAATGTGCTTCAGAAAAAACTTCTGATTCTAAAAATACATAGTAGGCCTTGAGGCTCACTAGAGACAATTTACTCCATCCTTCTCAATGAAAGAGAACATTTCTGATGAAAACTTCAGAGCTTAAGGACAAGTGCTTTTCATTAAGATAATATGAGGGCTGTCTAGAAAACAATTCAGCCATAAGTCCTTCTTATTTTTCACATTACATGGCTGGATACTTTCTGGACAGCACTTATATAGTTAAGAACTTTTGAATAATCAGTGCAAAACTTTCCCCCACAATCACTTAGCAATCTCTTTAAAGAGTTTACTTAGATCCAGTGCTTAGTATTTATTTCTTTTTTTTTTAATTCATTTTTATTGTTAGACTTATTGGGGTGACATCTGTTAGCAAGGATTACATAGGTTTCAGGCATACAATTCTACAGTGCATTGTCAACTTGATGTATAATAAGGTCACCACCTAATGTGACTTCTCTTTCCATCCCCTTATATTTAGCTTCCCCCCCTCCTCTCCCACCTCCTCCCCTTTCTCACTCGTCCCCAAATAAACATTAAACTATTGATTGTGTCCATGGGTTATTTCAACACTAACTATGGGAAGGGATTTTATCGAAGTCTGGGGTACATATTTGAGCATATTTCAAAATAACGTTCCTCACCAATATAGAATACAACATACAACAAACGTATTGGAATTTTTCCAAGTCATAAAATCTCCCCTATCAATCATAAGGAAATGTCCCAAAGGACAGGGAAGTCATGTGTAGACATGGGTATTTTACAAATATGTTATCAGTTTCCAAAGGGGTATGAAATATCAATGATCAGATAAGCAAAAGTCTTTAAACTACTGAAAGGGAAACGATTAAGGCTTGGGAAATATTATTTGCATCCTAGCAAAATCCAAGCAGTTATAAAAAGAAACAATATAGAGGAAAAGAAAGCTCTATCTTGCAAACATATCAGTCTAGAGACGGAGATAATCAAAAAATAAAATGAAGTCCACTGCTGTGGCTATAAATAAACATATGTCAATGACTTAGCTCCCATGTGAACTGGAGGACTGCTATAATTCTGTCCCTAAGGTCTCAGCCAAAGAAGCAAATATTGACGACTAGGTCTGTCTGGGCACCCACTAATAAATCCTCATCGAGACACCAGACAGATGAACCTATCTCTGAATTCAGCAGGGTGGGGCAAGATGCACAGGGACAACACACCTGAGTTATGTGTGTGCTCCTTGGTGTGCAGAACATGTACTTACAGTTTTTATTTCTGATGTTAGAATGCCCTTCAGTAATATGATGTGAAAAATCAGCTGGTTTGCCTTTGCACTAACAGACACCTCATTAGACTGAAGGATAATTCATAAATAATTTAACAAGCACATGACTAATTTTCCAGTTCCTTTTTGATATTTAGGAGATGGGAGATCTGTAAACAGTGTGTTGTTCTCTATGGATGCATAGCACTTAATTATATTAAGCAATTTCATTAAATAGGGACAAAAATAATTTAGAGGTATTTAAGATCTTCGGGTCATTAAATTCTGAACAAGAGATATGTTGTGTCTCACATCTAAAGCTGGTTTTTCTGACAAACCCCTTGGGGTGCAATGCAACCAGATCCTCCATTTCAGAGACAGATGGGAAATACCACCTTGCATCCCTAAGAATGTGCTTGGGGGATTGCCATTAACTACCCAGATGTGACTCGGATCAACCAAAGAAGAGCAAAGAAAGAACAAGTTAGTGTGAAGCAGGAATAAATATGTTAGACCAGGCATTAGAAGACCTGAATTCCTTCTCTCATTCAGGCACTAAAGTGCCATGCGATACATACACACACATGCACACACACACACACACACACACACACACACACAAAGATGCTTATAAAAAATTAGGTGAATTTAACCAAGAGAGTACAAAATTCTCTTACAGATCAATGATTCTTAAACACCTTCAAAAATCTAAGGTTAAAAAAAAAAGCCCTTTTACTAGATTCTAATATATTAATGTATATACTGTATAATGTACAGTGTATGTAATATATAGTATACCTAATGTAATACATAATATAATGTACATATTCATATATTAATGTATAATCCTACAGCAAAAAATTACTACCTCCTTGCACAAGCACCTAAGTTGATCAACAGTGAATAATATTCTATGAACATATTTGCTAAATTATACCCAGAGACACAATTTTAAAATGTAAAGCCAGTGGAGCCATAAAAACCCACTTTGCCTATTCCTGATGCTGAGAAGTCACAATGGTTGACCATCATTAAGCATCTCTTCCAGGCGATACACTTTACAATAGCTGAGGTCATAACCATCAGGGCCTCCAGAGGCCCGTGGAAGCTACATTCAGTGGCCAGCAGGCAGTAGAGCAAAGAGACGTACTTTCCCAAATAACTGAAGTAAACTCTCATTAACAATGATATCGTGAATCAACATGATGTTGATTATGAACATTGCCCAAGAGCCATGTAAGCATGTTTTGCCTAAGCATTTGGTTAGCAGGGATTCTTGCAACATTGCTTGCATGGCAAATAGCATTATTTCCCATCTAACCCCTGCCATTTCTCTCATTTGACATGCTGTTTGTTTTCAGCAGAACAAGGAAGAGAATTTTGATGGTGTCACCCAAATTATCATCAACAGGAAGTAAAATTTATGCCAGTGGCCACAATCCTGTGGGGAAAATAGCATTAGCAATGAATTAGGAAAGGTCACTGAAAAAGCCATCTTCCAGAATGAATCAAGCAGGTTTTGTTTAAAAGCACTTCTAATTTTTCTCTTGTTCCTAGAAACCAAGATTTCACCAGTTCCCTCTCCACCCCTAAAAGCCTATCTCAACGGAAAAGAGAACTAAACCCCAGCAATCTATAGTATATTTCTCCGTACTTGTAGAAAATTTAATTTTAATATGAACCATTTCATCTCAGAAATCTGCTAAAACACTTCTGAAGACACAGGTGAGTTGCAATAACAGATCTCCAGGATGCTGCTGGAGTTGGTTAACTTTACTAGTTAGGCTCTCAGCAAACACATTTAATGCAACAAATATTTTCTGAGCATTCCCTCCATGGCAGGCCTGGTTGCAGACTAGGGAAGGCAGATGTCCTACAAGATCTCTTGATCAGTCGAGTGGGGGAGAGAGATTTAATCAAATATTACTCATCAGAAGGCATAACAATAAATATATGAACTAACACAGAGAAGCGGGCTGATTAAGCTCCTTGGGGGATTTAAGAGACTTTTCAGGACTAACTGACTACATACTAGAAGGACTTTGGGACATGAATAGGTTTCAGTTTTAGGGGGGTGGGAATGAAGACTTAAGCACCCAAAATGATAAAAACCTCACCAAAATATCTTCACCAGAAGCTTACCATGGGTTAACCCCCATTGCACAGCAGTGGCAGGCCAGGTCAAAATAAATTTTCATTCAGGTTCTAATTCAGGTTGTTCAAGAACAACAGAGGTTAAACTTTCACCAGTGTTTGGTTACATCAGGGGTGTCCAATCTTTTGACTTCCACAGAACACATTGGAAGAAGAATTGTCTGGGCCACACATAAAATACACTAACACTAACGATAGCTGACGAGTTGAAAAAAGATTCATGCATAATTTTCATAATGTTTTAAGAAAGTTTACAAATTTGTGTTGGGCCACATTCAAAGCTGTCCTGGGATGCATGTGGCCCATGGGCCATGGGTTGCACAAGCCTGGGTTATGACCACAATAGAACTAGATCCCAAGCTATTAACTCAGAGAATTTTTCTTATTAGCATCACTAGACTCACATCTGGCTATATAAAAATATATACTGTTTTTGTTTCCCTTAGAAGAAGCATGTTTAACCACTGAGGTTTTCCTATAATTCTATTAGAAACATAATTTACATACAAATAAATAACTGGCATCAATGATGCACAAACATCTCAGTGACATGCTCCCCTTCAACTCAGCTGCAGAGGGAACACACCAATGCACAAAAGGACAGACAGAAATCCCTCATTCAGCATTTAGTCCTGAACTAACATTAATTCCACATGGCTCCACTGACTTAGTCATCTTTAAATGCAAATTGAGTCATGTATGCCACTGAAACCCTAGAGCAAGCTTGTCCAATCCATGCCCCACAGGCCGCATGCAGACCAGATTGCTTTGAATGCAGCCCAGCACAAATTCGTAAACTTCCTTAAAACATTATGAGATTTTTTTGTGACCTTTTATCTAGCTCATCAGCTATGGTTAGTGTTAGTGTATTTTATGTGTGGTGCAAGACAATGCTTCTTCTTCCAACGTGGCCCAGGGAAGCCAAAACAATGGACATCCCTCCCCTAGTGGAAACTGATCAACAGGGAAAGGAAATACTCAACTGTTTGAAACTATGGATTAGGATACATGTTACAGAAGAAGGTAAACAATCAATGAAGCCATAAGCAGAATGTCTTAGAAATTCCCCTTAGAAAAGGGGACCCCTGTTTTTAAAAAAATCGAACTCAGTATTTCTGCTTTCCTAATATTTGAATCATTCTCCTCACTTCATTTCAAATTCAAAACTCACTTCCCAAAACCTCTCTAACTAATCACAGAGGTCTACCCACATGATGATGAGGTTTTTCTAAGCAGGCACCTTGATTCACTCACTGACAAATCTCCTGCCCACTCCCCAAACCTAATACAGGACCATGAGCATCATCACCTCCCTTAACGTTTGACTAATTAGGTAAAGAACACGAACAGGAAATGACATCAGACATTGTCTGTACTGCATAATGAAGAAAACACTACAAAGAAAATGGGGAGAAGAAATTAAGTAGGCTACGAGAGACTGAATAGATTGTAAACTAGCAGAATGTCCCCCCATTTCCCTCTCCGCTGGAGCTCATCCCCACAGACATGTACAGATCATTTTTAAATGACAGGAGAAAATTATGCTCAGGTCTGTGACCATATCAACAGTCCTCTCAAGTAGCCATGCTGTGACCCGTGGCAGAAGCCCTCAGGATCCCATATTAGGTAAGCAGAAGTGGAAGGAAAGGAAAGTACCCCAATTGCTATACTATGGGGCCATGGCATCAAATTTTAGGGCCACTTGAAAGATGGGCACTTAGAATAAACTAATCTAAACTCATCATGAAACTCAATAAAACCACCTGGACAGGGTGGTTGCACATATGATGCCACTTCCCTTTGTCTCAGACATTGTGTCATTGGTCTTATTATATACAACCATATTGAGCTAAACCATGTTTTACTCACTTCAATTCAGCTTCAAATAGCCACAGAATAATGTTTAATAGCTGCTGTTAAAAATAATAATGCTAGTAAAATTTTCAAAATAAATGCTATTAAAAAGATAGCTGCTTGCAGCTATCTTCCAGGTAGATAATTTGCTAATCAAAATCTCAATAAGCAACAACCAAGTACGATAAACACAGAGAAAGCAGGGGGCTGATGACTTCCATTCAGCCTCACCATATCAAACACCCTCAGTCATACAGGTCACTGAAATGTCAAAGACAAGAATGCAACCAAACTCTGTTCCAATGCTAATAAATATAATTTGTTTCCTGCCCTGCTTCTCTTCAATGTCTCAACTCTAAAATACACTAATGCCCAACCCCTTTTTCTTTTCTATCACCTTGCTTTTTATCTGCAAACGGTGCCTTTCTGCAAAGTCACTTCAGGAACTTTCCTGTGGTCTGCTCATCCCAGAAGCAGGAACAACGGCAAGTGGGTCCAAAGCTCTAGACCATTAGCGGGAGAGCTCTTCCAAAGATGGACACTCCTGGGAAAGATTGCAATGGAAAAACAAACAGGCCTTTTTCTAACTTCCTCTTGCAGTTCCACATTCTATAATGGAATTAACGCATAATCTATTTGGCACAAAAGAGATCTGGAGAATGTAGGAGACATGGAAACAGAAAAACAAAATTCTTTCTGAAAAACAAAATGCTTTTAATGAGCTTTCTATAATTTGCAGACTGACAGTCTGATTAACCAGTTAGTGAAAGATCCATTGAGTTTTTTTCTCTCTCTCTCTCAATAGAAGACAATTTAATTAAAGACTCTTCCCACTGTAACCTAAAACTGATAAACTGAGAAAGTTAAACAAAAAGATGACAACCTCACCATGCGTCCTGATTAACACAGAAACATTTCACAGAGATGGTATTAATAAAGTAGATGCAACCCAATGCATTAAAAATCTCATCTCATTGGGTTATAAATATGGCATGGGGTTTCAGATTTTTTCAAGAACTCATCCCAAATGTGTTGCATCAAATTCTGCTTTTCTACTCAGTTCCTTAAAGATATGTAAACTCCATACTTTCTGGTCACTTGCAGATATTAAAACAGGTTTGTGTGGGTATTTAAGACACAGTCATAGTCAATTAAAGAGTTTAACCTCAAGCTCAAAGTTAAAGCCTATGACTCCAACCGTACAGTGTAGAAGAGACTCTTCGACATATGGCCCTCCTTTCTGAGCTGGCTCCTCCAGAGTAGGGCCAGGGAGAAACCACAGGGGTGCAGAATTGTAGCTTCTTTTTTTTCATGGCTGCTACTGACCTTGACTGGCCACCAAGGCCTCTGGAAGACAGGTGCCCTGACACTCAGCTTTAATGAATTCCTTGAAGGGTCCTGCTGGGATCTCGACTCCACTCCGTTCCAAGACACAGGAGATGCAGCTGTGTGTCCACCTCTCCTACCAGCTACTCAGCCCCCACCACCCATAGGTCTCCAGGGCTCCCTGGCCTCATGGGCAGTTCAACTCTAGTTCAGCTACATTCCCAGTAACCCCATTGATTAAGGGAAAATTTGCAGAGCTTGCCCTCACAGCGGGCCCCTCTTTGTTTTTTCCAAATCTCTTCTCCTCTGCTCAGGGAGCACAGAGGTGGGACAGCAAGGGCAGCAGCAAAGAGTCATCCTACTGGAAAACAGAATATCAGTCTCCATTCCTGCAGACAGCCCCAACTTTACAAGTGATCCTTCTAGAGTCCCTCCCTTGACTTTGGGGAAAAGCACCTGCTGCCTCTTTCCCTCCCTCCATGAACACTGCCCTCCTCCAAAAGCTCTTGAACACAGCCCCCATATACTTCTTCCAATCATCTTCTTACAGTCCCAGGGGAGAGGGTGGAGGAGAGGGTATTGGGGAGTTGTTAGTGGTAGGGTCACTCTGAACTGGCCTCTGAACTGGCACTTTTTAGTAAGACCTGCAGGGAGGGGCATGGCCCCAAATGCTGGCTCCTCCTCAAGCCTAAGAAGTGAGGAGTTGAACATCTTTTACCATCAGCTTTGTGCTCTAGCCCAAGTCCAGGAAACCTCATTTGAGGCCTTGTTATACACAGAACTAAGTGGGTTTCAGAATCTTTCTCATCCTTGCCATCCTCCACTTTCCAGCTAACACAGTGCTGCCCAACACCTATTACACGAAACACTGGTTTAACAGGAGACTTAGAGCTCATTCATGTAAAGAGGGCTCCAAGGCCACATACTGTGGGGAAACTCTGAGTTAAACACAGTCATATTGTTAATAATTAAATACATTTTCTTTTAACTTCAGGACTTCTCAAAGCTTTTAATGTACTAATGTGACTTGTAAATTTACAAGACCAGGATATAAGTGCAGCAGTTCTCAAACTTATTATTCACAGAATGCCTATAAACATCTGAAAAAAAAAGACTTCAGGAAATGTCTTATGCCCAGCTGATGACCTTCATTCCCTGAATCTTCAGGAACCTTCACATTTTCCTTTGGGAGGCACGTGCTATGTGTAATGTTTCTTGCCATCATTAGTTAATTTGGATGTACAGTTGACCCTTGAACAACATGAGTTTGAACTGTACACGTCCACGCATATGTGGATTTTTTCAAAAAATAAATGTTTACAATCCAGATGCAGCTATCAATTAAGCTGGAATTACTGGATATTACTTCAAGTTGCCAAAAATATTAATAATGCACACATTTAAATTTACCTCATTGAATCTTTCACAGAATATGAAAAAATGTTCCATGTCTGAACATACATGAACATGTACTTACTTACTGATATGTACAGTAAGCATCTTTTCTGGAACAAAAATTATGGTTAATGGACTTAGTATTTACTTTTTTTAATAGCTATTTGAAAATA
Source organism: Lyroderma lyra (assembly GCA_004026885.1). Taxonomy (NCBI): domain Eukaryota; kingdom Metazoa; phylum Chordata; class Mammalia; order Chiroptera; family Megadermatidae; genus Lyroderma; species Lyroderma lyra. The sequence continues at coordinate 54,300 of PVJL010002750.1, forward strand.
GTATTTTTGCATGTGGTTACCATAAATAAACATAGAAATGGGCACATGTGGCTAAAGACACTCTCAAATGACGGTTGTGGTGATCATTTATTATCAGTTCTGAGTATTTATTAGTGTAACCAAAAATGTTCTGCTTTGACTAAGGCTATTGATAGCTATGAACGAAACATAAATGCTTAAACTCTGACAGGCAAGTTCATTAACCAGGCACTTTAAAAGCAAGAGTCCTTCTTACACTAGCACAATGAACTATGTTATACTGTGTTCCCCAAATATAGTGCATGCTCTACACTGAGTACCTGAAATATTTGTAAGTGAGACACAAACTTTTTTGATGGTAAAATCATGATCTTACAGCATAATTTTTCCAGTTTAAATAAATTGAAAGAAAAAATATTAATAACTCTACAACTGGTGTGAGACCAAATAAAAATTGTGAACTGGCAGAACAATGACTAAAGTTTGAGAAGCTGATGAAATACAACTCAACTTGTCAGCTATTCTTTATCAAGAACACTAGCTATGTTTTGTGATTAACCTTTACTTATGTGACAAGAAAGCTATTCTCCATCTTACAAGAACCCACCCTCTCAAACCTAAACCAACTTGGTAACCTTAAAATAAGATAAAGCAGAGTTTCTAAACTATCCCAATGTTAAGAATCATCAAGAAGTGCTTGTTAAAATATGCATTCATAGACCCTATCTCAGATCCACTGAAAACAGAGAATCTGCATTTTTGAAGAATACCCTGGTGATTTCCATGATTAGCGAAATTTGGGATATAATGACAGAAATCACATCTAGATAAGTTCCATTTGATGACAGAAAAATGATGGTTGAAAAAAGAGTTTTTTTTTAAAAAAGTGGGTGATTTCTCCATGTCTGCCACTTGAAAGCCAGTTGTTATGAATGCAGAATGTATTTCAACAGGATCAGTAGTACGTTGAGTTTTGCAAAACTAAAAATAAACGAAACAAAGCACAGTGTGCTTATAAAATGTCATAGTAATGCCCAAGTTCAATACAAGCTTAAGGGAATTATGTACAATAGTCTTTCCATTTGTATTTCAGTCCACATCCCGAAGGATGTGAACTAAAATTGTTCAAGTAAATAATAAAATTTTATTGTAACTTTTTAAATTTATGAGCACCTGTGCTCAAAGGATCTCAAAAATAATTAGCATTGTAAGAGCAAATGTTAAAAATGAAACAGAAGTCAAATTTACTGAGAAATAGAATATCCAAGCAAATTCCAAGTGGGACTAAAGCCTGGAGATAAAATATTTTGAACAACTTCCCAAATTTTATCTAAGTGGCTTAATAGAAATAGTTTAACATTCCAAAATGATTCTAAAATGTTGAAATTTTTCAAGTGCAAAGGACTTGGTATGGAAAAAATATTCACTACTCACCAAATATCCACAGACTCCTCCATTCCCCAGTCCCCTCACACGGTCAAGGCCAAGCTCAAGCACTGGGCATGTGAGACGAGGGGACTGTGTCATTTCTGAGTCTAAACATTTAAGAACTGGTGTGCAGCCCTCTAGAGCTCTCTGTGTCTATCCTGTACAGATCTTGATAGTTTGAATAATGAAGAAACAAGATAGAAACAGCCAGGATCACGGAGTCACTACATGAAGGACAAATGCCCTAAACATCTACCCAACTGCATGACATTTTGAAGGAGCAAAAACTGAGTCTTTGTGCTATTAAGGTGCTGAGATTTCAGGGTAAATATGATGCAATAGTATAACCTAGGCAATCCTAATACACTTGGCAGTCACCTGACTTCTCTGGTTTCCAATCAGAATTCTCCAGAACAGAGGTAATTCATTCAGTGGCTCTACTCAGGTCACACCCACCACTGAAGCTAGATGTCTTGAAAGCATACTCTCATGCTTCTCTCTACATGTGGGAAACTGAAGCTCCAACTTGTTCAGTTCTTTGGCTTGGGCCACAGAAGTGCCAACGGAAAGACTGAAACTTCATGTTCCTCAAACCTCTTGTGCATTATTTAGAAACTTCTTGAGAACCATATAGAGCCAGACTTGACACAGAAAATCAGATCAGGAAACATTTTTAAGTAGTCATCTCAAACTCCATGATGAAAGATAATACTTTTTCAAATTTAGTTTAGTTCCACCTCCCATGAAATTCTCTATGATTCTGCCAAAGGAAAGAATGAGCACTCAAAAAGCAGTTTGTGTACTCCGCTACATGTCTCAGCACTAGCCAGCCACGTGGAGCTATTTAAATTAATCAAAACTAAATAAAATGAAAAATATAGTCCCCTAGTCATACTAGCTGCATTTCAAATGCTTGATAGGCACATGTGGCTAGTGGCTACCATAGTGAACAGTGCAGAACACTTCCATCATCAGGGAAGTTTCACTGGACAGTGCTGGCCTAGATCCCTGACAAAAGCCACAAAAGAAAATTAAATTAAATTATACATACACACATATATATATACACACACATATACACATTCGTATATATGTATCTTGAAGCAAAAACAGTGTCTTTGCCATGCAAAAATGGCTCCAAGACAAATTTCAAGCCCCCTCTCTCAATTAATATTGTCATTATTATTAATGGGATAAAACTAAGAAAAGTAAACCTTGGAAGAAATATCTGTGAGATAAAGAAGGGCCATATTAGCTTTTCAAACAGAGTTTTAAGTCAGGACATGGGCAGTTGAATGTGAGAAGCGTGTATGATAACTTTAAGTAGTAATATCCTTGTGGACCTACTGGGTCCTTGGTTTTTATCACCAAGATGCAAAACTCTTCCTAAAACAGACAGAGTTGGTGAAGATGATGATCATGACTGTTACTGACACTGACCTCCATCTGGGCACCACAGCAAATGCAACATAGAAAATACTACGGGATTGTCTATATAAACAAGAATTCCGTGTGAGGTACTGTCCAACATGACACCAGACGACATCTGACAGCAAGATGTATTTCCCGAGGGCAAATCAGCTTCAAACTCAGTGCACCGATAATGAGACAAGAACCCCAACAGGGCCAGTTCTTTAAAACTGAGAAACTGTGAGGGATATGCTGGAGGGGAAAAAACACTCAGTTTAAACAGGGGAGTAAAAGAAGGGGCCTCAGAGAGCTCTCACCATTTCTGACACTTGACTGAAAACAGCATGAGTAAAAATGATGATGAAGAAAATTATTTTCTGAAACATGCACAATTCAGAATGTCACTGCTTCCTACTCCTGCCTTTCTGTGCAGGGCATGTATGAGGCTCACGAGTCTAAGCTGCTTTGTTAAAAAGTAATCCTACAAAGAGAAACCACCACGTACCTATTAGATAGCTGAAATCCAAAATTCTCACACCAAATACTGGGGAGCATGTGGAGCAACAGGACCTCTCATCGCTGGGAGAAAGGTGAAATGTTACAGTTATTTTGGAAGACAATTTGACAGTTTTTACAAACCTAAACCTTACCATATGATCCAGCAATTGTGCTCCTTAATAGTAACTCAAATGAGTTTAAAACATATCCGCATAAATATCTGCATATGGATGTTTACAGAAGCTTTATTCATAAATGCTGAAACTTAGGAGTAACCAAGATATCCTTCAACAAGGGAATGAATAAACAAACTGTAGCACATCCAGACAATGCAATATTTATTATTCAATGATAAAAATAAATAAGCTGATGGGAGTCAAAAGGTAACAAACTTTCAGTTATAAAATAAGTAAGTCCTGGGGATGTAACGTACAGCATGGTTTGACTATAGTTTATAATAATGTATTGCATATTTGATTGTTGCTAAAAGAGTAAATCTTAAAAGTTCTCATCACAAGAAAAAAAATGTAACAAATGTACTACACGATCACAAAATAATAGGGGAGAGTGGGGGCATGGAGTACGAGAACTCTATACTTTCTGCACATTTTTTTCTGTATATGTAAAACTACTCTTAAACAATAAAGCCTTTTTATCTTATTTAAATCATTAATGTCCATTACCTACTCCAGCATATTTCAGGGCTGTCAGCATGTGTACAATGCACACACACACACACACACACACACACACAATGTCAACATTGGAGTGAGACCACATTTTGAAAACTATAGACTCATTAAAAGTAAGATTCCACTAAATGAAATCACTATCTTGAAGAAATATCTGCCCCCTCCATATTCATTGCAACATTATTCACAATATCCAAAACATGCTAACAACCTAAGTGTCCAACAATGGCTAAATGGATAAAGAAAATGTGATTGATATGTTAGAATATTAATCAGCCATAAAAAAGAAAGAAATCCTGCCATTTGTGACAACACAGATAAACCTTGATGGCATTACACGAAGTCAGACAGAAAGACAAACACTATATGGTCTCACTTATATGTGGAATCTAAAGGAAAAGCTGAACTCATAGAAACAGAGAGTAGATTGGTGATGGCCAGGGTCAGGGGAAGATGAAGTGATGTCAATCAAAGGGTACAAACTTTCCATTATAAGTTTGAGGTTCACTCAAAAGATAACATTAATCAAATGACTGCTAGTGTCACAATGCAACAGGAAGGACAGCCACAGAAAATGGCGGAAACACAGTTGCCATTCGAGGAGCGCAAGACCATTTGCCAGGACAATGGATAGGATGAAGACGTGTGGTTGAGTTTCCCCCATGTTCTTCTGACTTAATACCCCTTGACTTCTACCTATAGGGGACTGTAGAAAACCAGCATTACTTTGGGAAAAAATTGAAACAGCATGCAGAGATACAGTGGAAATTTTAGTCAATGTTGCTCAAGCAGTAGTTTGCTGTAATCAGAAGTTTCTGGATGCTGACAGTAACCACTTTCATCAACTCTTGTATTTGCAGAAGTCAAATATGACTTGTATTCATCTTTTATTATCAGTATATATTGAGTATTACAATTTTAATAGTTTTTTTCCTTTCTTAAAATGTGTATACATTTTTAGCACTCTCTGTATATAAAGAACTCATACAACTCAACAATAAAAAGAAAACAAATAATCCAATTAAAAATGGGCAGAGGACCTGAACAGACACTTCTCCCATGAAGACATACAAATGGAAAAAATGCCCAACTTCACTAGCTATTGGAGAAATGCAAATCAAAACCACAATGAGACAGCACCTCACACCTGTTAGAATGGCTATCGCCCACAAGACAAGGAATAACAAGTGTTGGAGAGGATGTGGAGAAAAAGGAACTTTTATATGTAAATTGGTACAACCACCATGGAAAACAGTATGGAGGTTCCTCTGTTAAGAATACAATTACCATATGACCTGGCAATACCCCTTCTGGGTATCTATCTAAAAAATTTGAAAACCTTCATCCACAAAGATATAGGTACCCTAATATTCATCGCAACATTGTTCACAGTGACCAAGTCATAGAAACAACCAAAGTAGCCTTTGATAAATGACTGAATAAAGAAATTGTAGTACATTTACATAATGAAATACTACTGAACCATAAGAAAAGAAATACTGCCATTTGCAACAACATGGATGGACCTTGAGATCATCATGCTAAGTAAAGTTAGTCATACAGGAAAAGATCAAGAATGATATGACTTCACTTATATGTGGAATATAAAACTAAAAGTAACAAAGAAACAAAAACTCATGGACATGGTCAATAGTTTAGTGGTTACCTGAAGGTTAGGAGACGGGAGGGAGGAGGGAGGAGGCATCAAATATGTGGTGATGGCAGGAGAACTGACTCTGGAAGTGAGCACCCAATGCAACACGTGGATGATGCACTGTAGAACTGTACACCTGGAATCTACGTAATTTTTACTAATGAATGTCACCCCAATAAATTTAACAATAAAAAAAGAATAGGTCTTAAATGTTCTCACAAAAAAAGAAGGTAATAATGTGAAGCAATGCACGTGTTATCTAAAAAAAAAAAAAAAAAATGTGTCTTTTAAAAAGGTAAGCTTCCCTCTGTCACATAGAGCTTTTTCTTCTCTCCATCTCTACTTCTGCAGTCTACACACAGGAGGCCCAATATATATTTGCTGAATGAATGAGTCACTTCATTAGTCACTACAACTGGCTAAAAAGTTTGCAAAATTAATATATTCTTTGGACTCTAACAAGATGCAAATATCTAGAGACAGCAAAATCTGACTTTGGAGCATAGACGTGTGGGAAGTACGGGCTACCTTCTCTCCAGCACTTCATGCCTTATAGTTCAGTGCTTTCTAATCATCTGTCAGTGCATTAGGCACACTGTTGGGAGATAAAGAAAGAACGAACTGAACTACTGCAATTCCCTACCTAGAATGATTAAGTCTGTTTTTAAAATTAACTTGCAAAGTATCTGTGAAATACATTATGTCCAGATCAAAACCGTCAAAAAAAAACTTCATCTAGTTTATTCTGATGTTCATCAAACAATATTAAAAGACAATAAACAACTGTTCTTCTACAATTGCTTTTCTATAGATCTTATATCAAACTAGAGAGTTTCCTGTGAAAAATCTGCTTTACAATGACCCTTCTATACTTATTATTGGAATCAGCAAAAATCTGTTGAAAGGAAGAAAGATAAATGTGAAGAAGACAAGGCAAGACCCCTTATTTTACATATAAGGCACCACATTAATTTTTCAGAGAACAGAACTACATCCTGAAATTTTTATACATGTGGAATGTTCTTTCATGGGAGCATTATAATGCATTCTGGTTATAGAACTGAGCTGCAAAGTTAGTGAGTATAACTTGCAATTTTTTACAGATATAAATACTAACACTAACATTTTTTTGTAGGAAAATAATACAAATGTGTCAATAATTACATTATACAACACTATGCCTCTTAAGGCAAGCAGTGATGTTAGAATACTGCAGCACATATCCACCACGAAAATCTGTATTTGCTGCCTCCAGGTAAGATGATTGCTATGTAGATGACAACAAGGCAGCCACATCTCCTATTTGTTCTTGGAAGGAATTCCTTCTTATCGTCAGTGAGCCTTCATTTCCATCCCTGCAGCAAGTGCCCACACGGAGAGGTACATCTGATTAAGTGACTCCTCGCACTTGAATAAAAAGAAGGAAAGCCAATTCCAAGATCTGTATGATCCTTTTTTCTCTGTAATGAATTTATCTTCTCTTTCCTACTCCAATTCTAAATGCAGTGCAATTTCAATCAAGCACTAAAATGTGTTCCTTACGGAAGCAACCTCTCGCAAGTGCCTGAATCATTAACTGGTTTTATTTATCTATTTGTATGCCTTGTTCTGGGAAGGATTTAAGACCAAAAAAAAAAAGAAAAGAAAAAAAAAAACAATTACACACACTAATTTTGTCTAGATAGGAAGCTGGAAGATGGCTCACAACACTGAACAATGTCAATGGGGAAGAACACACATATAAAAAAAAAAAAGAATATACAGCAATCTTTTAAAGAAAAAAAGGTAAATGATTTAGTCAGCAAAATTAAGTTAATTCAGGAATAGCAAAGAGGTTGCAATTTGGGACAAGCAAGCTATAGACAAGTCCTAAGAATTCAGGAGAAGAGCTCTGCTTTTATAGAGGAAGTTGGGAGGGGTCGTTTTGAAAAAAAATTTCATTGAACGAAAATGAGAATTCAAAGTGATGGCAGCTTCTCATTGGCTGCAGGCAAGGCAGCTTGCTGTGCTTTCCCTTCCTGGCTTCCCAACTCCATTTTGAATGAGGTTTCCTTTACTCATTTTCACACATGCAAAAACCTAAGCAAGGGCCACATAGACTTCAGGTCCAAGGCAATTGCTTCCCAGTCAACAAATATTTACTGGTACCTATGATGTACCAGATATTGTGCTAGGAACTGGGGATTCAGTGGTGAGTACAACAAAGAAGATTCCCACCCATGATGGGCCTACATGCTAAAGGTACACCCAGCACCAAAACTAAGTGTGCCAGGTTCTCCGGCAAAGCCTGAGTCCAGCTGGAGAAGAGATATTCAAAACTCGCTATCTGCCTCTAAACATCTGAATAGCCATACTTTAAAAGAGAAAAAGGGACTTGGTGTGGCAATGGGCCATAAATGGGTACACTGGGTGAAAAAAGGAATCCAATATAGGCTAACAGAAGAAATGGATGTGTCCAAAAATGGAATAGATTGCATTATCAAGTATCAAACTCCTGATCATGGAAGGTACTGGCAAAGGTAGAAAGACTCTTACCATGTGTAACCAGGAAGTTAGATATGATGGAATAAAACAGAAGCACAGGGATATTAGAGGTTACTTCCCAATTTATGATTCAGGAGATTTCAAATTAAACCCAAAGAGTGCCTTGAACATCTCAGCCCTCATAATTTAAGCTTTAATGAGAAGCTTTAATGATCATATAATGATATAATAAGCCATAATTTCCTTGGATCCATGCCATTCAGCGTCAAACAGAAACACAAAACAGTGATTTCTGATCACTACGCTGGGTTTAGGGGCAACGAGTGGCTTCAAAATGACAACTGTCTCTCTAAAAAAGAAGGAACCCATGTCCTAGAAATAAAAGCACACTGTAGCAATTGCCAAGGTACACCAGTCATGAGGGCAAATACAGGTCTGCAAATACTACTGACATTGAAAGTGAAACAATCTGTCAGAGTAGGGAGAATTTCTAAAATGGCCCTTAATGACAGCCTGCCCTAATCCCCAGAACCTATCACTATGCAGACAGAGTGCTCCCCTGCTTATGGTATGCTGTATGTAACAACTGACCTTCAGATAGGGAGATTATCCTGGACTATCCAGGTGGGCCAAACATAATCACATGAGACCTTAAAAGGAGAGATCTTTCTCCAGCTGGTGGCAGATTGGAAGTCAAAAATAGACAAATCATAAGAAGGATTCAACGCACCACTGCTGGCATAAAGATGGAGGGGTCATGATAAGAAACGTGGGTGACATCTAAAAGCTGAGGGTAGCTCCCAGCCAACAGCCAAAAGAATAGGAACTTCAATACCACAACCACAAATAACTGGATTCTACCACCAACCTGAATGACTTTGGAAACAGATTCTTCCCCAAAAATGCAAATAAAATCTCAGAGTGGCTGACACCTTGATTGCAGCTTTGTGATTCCCTGAGTCTAGAACTCGACTGAGCCCATCAGACCTCTGGCCAATAGAACTAATAAATAGGTGTTGTTGTAAGGCGCTAAGAGTGTGCTCATCTGTTACTCAGTAATAGATAACCAATACAGAATCCAAATGCTAAAGATGAAGTGCTGTAAACCAGACACAGGGTTGGAGTGGCCAAAACTCAAGAGCCACACTAAGTAAGTAAACGAGATGAGTCCAGGTCCAGAAGTCTGAGAAAAGCAGCACCCTCGGTCAGTTTAGTTAACATCATGGCCAGAAAAGGCCCACCTCCACCTCACACCTATAAGAAAGGCTTTCATCAAGAAGACAGGACATAACATGTCTGGCAAGGATGTAGAGAAAAGGGAACCTTTGTGCACTGTTGGTAGAAGTATAAATTGTTATAGACACTATGGTAAACAGTATGGAGTTTCCTCAAAAAATTAAAAATACAACCATATGATCCAGCAATTGGGAAATCGTGGGTATGTATCCAAAGGAAATGAAAACAGGATATCAAAAAGATATCTGCCTGGCCATGTTTACTGAAGCATTATTCACAATAGCCAAGACATGGAAACAACCAAGCGTCCATCAACAGATGAAAGAATAAAGAAGGGATGCTGTGTATATACAATGGAGTATTATTCGGCCATTCTGAAAACATGGGTAGATTTTGAGGGGATTATGCTGAGTGAAACATGTCAGAGAAATAAAAATATGTTATGATCTCACTTATATGTAAAATCTAAAAAAAGCTGAACTCATAGAAACAGAGAGTAGAAGGACCTGTGGGGTGGGGAAATGGGGAGATGGTATTAAAGGGCACAAACTTGCAACTAGAAGATGAATAAGTCCTGGAGATCTAATGCACATCACAGTGGCTATAGTCAACAACACTCTATTACAGGCTTCAAAATTGTTCAGAGAATAGATCTTAAATGTTCTCACCACAAAAAAAGAAATGATCACTGTGTGCTGTGATAAAGGTGTTAGCTAACATACTGGTAGTAATCATATGCTAATATATCGATGAATCAAATCATCACATGGTACCACTTAAATTTACACAATGTTATCTGTAAATTATACATCAATGTTTTAAAAAGAAAAAGCCCAACTTATCCCAACAAAAAGGGGGAGAACTGTGGTTTGTGGAGGCCCTGTGTGACTAACGCTGGGTGAGACTCTGCTGCTCCTCAGAGGAGTGGCTGCCCTGCAGCTGGTGACAAGGTGGGCAGTGAAGGAGGACGATGCACTCAGGGCCTCACTGTAATTTCTGGTGTGCTCTGAGTGCTGCTGACACTCGGGTGCTATGTGGTTTTGCTGGGGTTTGTGCCCCATGGTGAGATGGGCAGGGGCTGGGGCCCAGGGAAGCCCTTGCCTACTCCCTCTCCAAGGCCAGGCTGGTGTTTGTATTCTGAGTTTGAAATTCACATACAAGTAGAGCAGCACATTCTGGCCCCCTGGACATTCTTGCATCCTTGGGTGTTGTAAAAATTCTCACCACAAAAGGGTACATCTTTCACCTGGAAAAGTGCACTATCTCCTAATAGTCTTCCTACCTTTACTCCTGTCCCGCTAGGGCCTATTCTTAACATAACTGAGTAATCCTCTTAAAACACCTGTCTGACCAGGCTATCCTCTACCTAAGCCTTCCAATGGTTTCCAACATGCATGAGGGTCAAGTGAGACCCTCAGCACTTGACCAGCACCATCTCTCTGGGCTTTTGTCCCAGCCTTCACCTGTCACTCACTCTACTCCATCATGTTCCTCAAACATACCCCCATCTGCATCAATACCTATGAACCTCTTCTTTTTTTCCTAAAATTCTTTTCTCCCAGATATCCACGTGGCTCTCTCACTTCCTTCAGGCCTCTGCTCAAATATCAATTTATGAAGAGAGACTTGCCCCGACTACCCTAGGAAGAATACTACCTCCTCCCTACTCTACTTCACTCTCTAATCCCCCTTACCCAATTTTATTTTTATATGCAGAATTCACCTCCACCTGCTTATTATCAGCCTCTTCCCACTAGAATATAAGCTCCATGAGTTTATAATGTTTCGTAGGGTTCACTGCTGTATCCCAGGATCCTCTTGAGGTACCTTGCGCAGTAAATATTGGATGGATGGATGGATGGACAGATGGATAAATGGATGAATGACGAAAGTCTTCTAGGAGATGTTGGGTGGTCAGACTGTCAGCTACAGTGAAACAAATATCCATCCTATTGGGAAATCCTGTTAAATACAGTATACATCTATGAACAGGTGAGAATACTCAGAATTGCTAACTTGGAAGGCTGCCTTCTCTCTTCCCTCTTGCTTTTTCCAACCTGTTTATTTCACAAGTTTACCTACTTGTTTGTGTTCTGGGGCTCCTCATTTGAATGAGTTCACAAGGAAGGACTTCCTCCTCCAGTTGAATCAGAAAGTTCTCAAAGACATGGAGGCTATGTAAGCTCTGGTTGGTGACCCAGGAGTGTTCCAAGATTAGCCAAGTGCTAAGGCCACAGGCTGGGCAGCTGGGCCATGTTGTTTACTAAGAAGAGGACTTACAGATGGGAGAGGGGTGTATGCTGGCTGAGCTGAGGTGCAATGGGACAGGTGGCCTGAGAGAGCCAGGAGAAACAGGACAGCCACCAAGGTCCTCCTAATAAACTGATCAGATTTCTACCTCATGACTCTACAGCTGCAAAGTGCACCTGGTCTGCATTTTCAGCACAAGAACTGTGTTTTCAAAAAGGTCAGCTTCAAAATCATCAAAAAGGGATCTGCTCATAATGCTGCTGGAGCACATGAAGAATATTTGCAAACGCAGTCTTCCCTTCTCCGGGCAGATTCCACCTTGAGCTGCCCTGAATGTTTAACTTCCTTCCTCAGATGTGGCAAGAGAGTGTTAAGGCCTAAGAAGTTGAATTTTCCCCTATCATGCATTTACAGATTTAGAGAACACAAGTTTTCATGATCCCAGAGATCAGAGCTGTTGAAGTACTCATGAGAACCCCCAAAGCCCCACCACAAAGAACCTCTTTCCAGAACAGATAGACAAACATCTACTAGAGGGATGTCAAAGCGGAAATTTGGAGTGTCCCAACAATGACTTGAGCAAGTCACACCAATTCTCAATGAATATGCATTGTACAGCTAGGCCTGTGGGCAGCTGCAGTGCTGGCCCACTCTGACCTCTTGAGCTGCAGCAGGAAGACAACATGGACAAGCCTATGAATGGTCCAGGCTTGTGTTGTACTCAAAGATTTGCGATTGTTTTCCAAAATCTCCAAAACCCCCTAAATACTTGGCTGGCTCTGTGTTGCTTAAGAGTTCTTGGTTTGGTTTCATTTTTAAAGTTAAAGCTAACAAAGTAGTTTGTAATGGCCAAAACAGGAATCAACGTAAATGTCAATCAATGGTAGAAAAATATAACTAAATAATGTCACATTCATAGAACTGACTCCCACACATCTGTGAAAATTAAATAATTATTATATAAGCAGCAACAAGGGTGAATCTGGGAAAAGTAATGTTTAGCACAAGGAGCCAGATGCAACAAAACAGAGTGCATATGCACAACGCCTCTTATGGAAAATTATATCAAGTTCAACAGTGGGCACAACTAACCTATGTTGTTAGAAATCAGGTTGGTGGTCACCCTCTGGGAATAAGGCCCAAGAAGAAGCATGAAGGGGACTTCCAAGGTGCTAGACATGCTGTGTTTCTGCATCTGGGTGCTGTCACCCAAGAGTGTTCACTTTATAAAAGTGTATCATGTTGTACACCTATAAATGTGCATGTTTTTCTGTATTCATTTCATACTTCAATTGTTTTAAAAAGTAGTTCACTGATAATTCTTTTGAATATTCTGGATAAGCATGTATTGAGTTTTCTTTGGCCTACAAACTCCCATAGGATTGGCCTGACTCTCCCCCTTCATCTCCTACTACTCTTCCTCTTGTTTACTGGACTATTCTTCTCTCAAGCCAGCCAAAGCCTGCCTCAGGGCCTTTGCACTGGCTGTTGCTGCTGCTTGAAATGTTCTCCCCATAGATATCCATAGGACCCGATTTCTCACCTCCTTCACATTTTTATTCTAATGCAGCCGATAGCCAAATGTAGTCTACAGCTTATTTCTGTAAGTGAAGTTTTACATATGAGACACAGTCATGCTCATTCCTTTATGTAATGTCTAGGGCTGCTTTTACACTAAAAAGTTGTTGAGCAATTGGACAGGAAAGTCAAAAATACATTCTATCTGGCCCTTTGCAGAGAATGCTTGCCAACCCCTGCTCTGCTGCCACCTTCACAGGGAGGTCTGGTATGATCTCATTTAAAACTGGAATCCACCGGCTGTAGAGCCAAGGTAACCCTGGTACACTGTTGGTGGGAATGTAAATTAGTGCAGCCACTATGAAAAACAGAAAATTTTTTCCTCAAAAAATTAAAAATAGAACTACCATGTGATCCAGCAATTCCACTCCTGCTACTTATCCAAAGGAAACTTAACCACTACCTCGAATAGATATCTGCACCACCATGTTTACTGTAGCATTATTCACAATAGCCAAGACATGGAAATAACCTAAGTGTCCATCGGTAGATGAATTAGTAAAAAAGGTATGATTTATATATACAATGGAATATTACTCAGCTATAAGAAAGAAGGAAATCCTGCCATTTGAATGAACCTTGAATGTATTGTACTAAGTGAGGTAAGTCAGACACAAAAAGAGCAAATACTGTATGATCTCATGTATATGTGGAAACTAAAAGAAAAAAAATAAAAATTAAACTCATAAATAGAGAGAACAGATACAAGGTTGCCAGAGGCAGGAGTGGGGGATGAAATGGGTGAAGGTGGTCAAAAGGGCCAAACTTCCAGTTATAAGATAATTAAGACCTGGGGATGTAATATACAACATGATATTGAAGGTTTTTAAAAAAAGGAAATAAATTAAAAAAATTTTTAAAAAGCAGAGGGGAAGCTAACTATATGGTGATAAAGAGAACTCACTCTGGGTGGTGAACTTACAATGCAACAAGTTGACAATGCACTGTAGAATTGTATGCCTGGACCTATGTAATTCTTGCTAACAGATGTCACCCCAACAAGTCTAACAATAAAAAAAATAAGAAAAAAGAAACTTAAAAAAAATTTTAAATAAAGAAATAAAACGTACCATCACAACCATTACATAAATAAATAAATAAAGAGGAATCCATAACCACTCCCTCTCCCTCCCAGCTTTGCTCCCTTACACACACACACACACACACACACACACACACACTACTTTCTATCCAAAGCATCTACCAATAACTGCCATACTCCATATTTTACTTTTTGGTTTGATTTTGTTTTTAATTATTTGTTCTCCTCGCAAGAGACTGTAAGCTCCATGAGGGCAGGGATTTCTGTGTGTTTTGTTCTCTAATCGTAGCCTAGCACCTCAAGCAACACCTAACACAGAGTCAAAATTCTATCAATATAAGTGGAATCAATGAGAGCACCAAATTCAAATGCTATTCCAGTTACTACGCTGACCAATTTTATGGTCTTTAGCTCATTTACATTCTTTACCTAATTTAGGGGATTTTTGCCCCCAGTGTAGGTGGATCTAAGTTAAAATGAGATCTTTGGCAGGCTTAATTTCTTCTAAAAGCTCAACAGATTAAGGGTGACAGCTGCCACTGCGACAGAAAGAATTCAATATTAGCAACTGACCCTAAGAACAGGGGTTGAGAAGGAAGAAAAGAGTAGTGATATGAAGTCTGTCTACCTTAAGCCAAAATAAATCACAAAGTTGAGAAGCCACTATCAATAAATAACCACTCCTGGGGAGCAGCTGATTTGACTGCGGGGTCATATGGCCCTCATCATGGGAAAAGCAGGGAGCTGATGACAGAAGAAATAGTTTGAATTCTTGGCACACTTTCAAAGTTATTTTCTAGTCCCTCAGTAAATTTTCATTTTCTCCCACAGCTAAATAGTTCCAAGAATGGGATGTCTCAATATTACTCCTTATATCTGCATGTGAGTCTACAACTATCTCCAAATGAAGAATTTAATGAAAAATAAAAAATACCACATTTCCAAGGATTTGGCTGTGTTTATCTATTTGGTCTTGAGGACACAGGAAAGATGGAAAACACACATTCTTCTGGGCTGTGGGCCTGACGTTCAGTGTCTTCATAACAACACTTGTGACCTTAGAAACTTTCGTAACTAACTTTTAAAAACAAACTGCTTTAAATCTTCATTTTTCTTGTGGATTGTGTGATAATTATAAATGGCCAATAAAACAGAAGATCAACTGCGAAAGTGGCCAACAGAGTGAAGGCCTGGGAAGTGGTTCAGTGACGGTCCCAATGTGCCTGCCCCCAGCCCTACAGATGAACAAGACTCAACAGTGAGGGATGCCCCACAGATGGGAGGCTGGCCACTGTCTCCTCACCTACTTAAATGTTAACCTCCAACAGAATGCCCAGCTGCATAAAGAAAAAGATTGTTGTCAAAATGCAGGTTGAAGCCCTCAGAGAAATGCAAATCCAAGCTACAGTGCAAATCCACTTCACCAATTCACCTGCACACTAGGATGGCTACAATCAAAAGGTCAGATAATAGCAAGTGTTACTGGTGACAATGCAGAAAAATCAGAACCCTCAAACACTGTGGGAATGTATAAAATAACACAGCTGCTCCTTCCTAAAAATTTAAATGTAAAGTTACCACATGAACCAGCAATTCTATCCACGTCTAGGTAAATAAAAAATATGTCCACACAGAAACTTATACACAAATGCTCATAGCTGTATTATTCCTAATAGTCAAAAGCGAAAACAACACATATGTCCATTAACCAATGAATAGATAAACAAACTGTGATATATCCATAAAATGGAATATTAATTGACAATAAAAAGAAATGAAGTATTAATACACACTACAACATGAATGAATCTGAAAAACATTATACTAATTGAAAAATGCCAGTCACTACATACTGTAAAATTCTATTTACATGAAATGTCCAGAATAGGCAAGTGGTAGAGACAGAAAGTAGATTAGTGGCTACCAAGGACTAGGTAACCTAGGGTTGAGAGGAATGACAACTTAGGGTGTTTCTTCAGGGGGTGATGAAATGTTCTAAAATTGACTGGGATGATGGTTACACATCTCTGTGAATATACAAAAAAGGATTGAATTACAGACTTTCAATGGGTGAAATGTATGGCATATGCATTATATCCCAATTAAGCTATTAAACATGGGGGTTCCCTGGTGGTGTAGTGGCTAGGCTTCAGCGCTGTCAACACTGCATCCTGGGCTCGATTCCCAGCCAGAGAACCACCCAAAATAAACACACACACACACACACACACACACATACACACAGATGTTAGAGACTCTGAACAGCACTGGCTCTCATCAAGATGCACATGGTCCCTCTTAAAAGGTTTGCCCTCTCCAGGTTAATTCATAGGATAAGCCCAGGTATGGGGCCTGAATTCTTCCAGGTCCTCCTCCTACCCTGCTTAGTGACTTATTTAAGAAATGACCAATAAACTGAATATGAGGCATTTTACAAACTATAATGTGCTGTATAAATTCACATTAAGCTCAGTTAGTCCTCCAATAGCATAACAGCCAGGAAGGAGGGAAAGCAGAGAGGCACAGAGAGGCCCAGGGAAGGAGGCAACGCGCCACCACCAGGGTCCTCACTAGGCCTCTTATCTCTCCCGGTTTGAGCTCTCCTGGTAGGGAAACAGATCACACTGAGTGCTCTCTGGACACTCAGAAAGGTGAAAAAGGCTCTCAGGTAGTCTGTAAAATATACAATAAAAACATCAAGACTCGTAAGCACCAAGGGGCTGCTTGGGGAGCCAGGGAAGAGAACAAAAGGTGAAACATATGGCGGTTGCTGAAGGGTTGTTTTTCTCTCCCCCATTCATTAACAGAAAAAAACAAAGAACTGCTTCATCTCTTCACTTCTTCAGTTGCACAGTTTTCAGTTAGGATTCCATGCCAGGATGCACTTCTGCCTCAGCATCTAAATAATTCGCAATTGCTCAAAATATCGACCAGGAACACACGTCAGGGATAAACCTGCCCTGCAGTGCCGTGTTGACGAGTGTGTGGGAGTCTCCAGCTCAATGTCTGAGGAGCAGGTGCCTGGTCTGCCGACAACCGCCAGGCACTCACCTGGAAGGCGGAAGCCTGCTCCTTTGGCAGGGTCGCTTTCTGAAATTACTTGTGAAGGTTGACCTTTCTAGGGGTTACACCTTTATTTGTTGAACTTCAAGGTCTTGGGCAGACCAGGATTCAAATCTCAGTCTACCACTTACTGGCAGTGTGACTTGGGACAGGACCCATCTCTGTGGCCCATTTTCCTAACCTATAAATTGGGGATATTAATTCCCACCTCATAGGGCTACTTCTGAGGATTAAGTGAGATGAAACTCACTTAGCACAAAGGCTGGCACATAGTAAGTGCTCAACAAATTATATCAATCACTGTCATTATTGTCATTATTTGGTAAAATGTATTCATGTCTGTATTCTTTCAGCTAACCAATATTTGTATTGAGCACCTGCAGTTTCCCAGGCACAGGGATGCAGCAGCCCTGCCCTTCTGGAGCTGCCAGTCCAGTGGGGAAGACAGCCAATAGACACCCACAGGAATGCGTAAGTTAATCAACCCCAATAAGTGCTATGAAATGGTAACAAGCAGCAAGCAATGTGATTCAGAATGTCACTATAGAGAGAAGGCTCCGATAGTGTGTGTGATAGGGCCTTAAAATTTTGTTCATTTAATAAATGCTTACTGGCTGATGGAGTGATTGATGGGAAGACTTGTCTAAGCCCTCCTGCAAAAATGAGCACAGGGACTACATGGTTGTATATGCACCCAATATCCTCTCTGAAAGCCACACTCACACACTACCTGAGCAAATCTCTGGGCCTTTCCTTTCTGCTCTCCTTCTCCCAAAGGCCAGGGCATCTTTCTTCTTGCTCCTCACTGTCTGGGGCCCTCTGGGATCTAATAAGTCACTATTCCCTGGGAGGAATCTCACACGTCAGCTATCTTTCAGCATCTGAGACTGTTCTTCACACATCACTGAAGGAGTGGAATTTTAAATAGGACCCTTGAGAAAAATATGTCCTCTTTAAAGACATCCTATGTCTGCAAGACAAGAAAGTGAGCAGAGAAGGGAAAGAGTACATACAGAAGGGTTCTTCATTTATTCCAGTCTCACTGCAAAGGAGGAAAACAAAATGAGGTGATGGAAGAAGCAGTGAGGTCACTGCCAAAAACCCAGGGCATGACTACCAATCATCCAGCACAAAAACGAGCCCACCAGAAAGAATAAAGGAGCTTAGAGCAACATACAGTGCATTCCAACACTTCTGGAGGTATTCAGAGCCCGAGACAAAAACCCTACACGTCTTACCTCTAGTTTTAGACGTGTTAGCCAAGCTAGCCCTATAAAACAAGTCTCCAGGTTATTTGGGCCACACAAAATACACCCCAATGGGGTTGTTATTACTCCACAATAAAAGGTGGTCAATATTGTTTTCTGAAGGAAACAGAAAATTTTGGAAGGATGCACCAAGATGTCCGTGGAAGGTAGTGATCTCTGAGGAGTACACCAGGTGAAGGAGAAAGATTTATTTTTCATTGAGTAACCATAATATTTTAATTTTTACTATGTGCTCTGTAATAATTAGAGAGAAAAAGATTATATCTCCAGAATAAATTATGGTGAGGGATTACTAATTTGAGAGGTGCTATTTATTTATCAATAATTACAAGTTTTAGGAGTTAATTTCCTTTATCTAAATCATTAGATGATTTAGCAATGTATAAAAAGAATTATATTCCCCAACCAAGTTGAATTGCTCCCTGTAGGCAAGGCAGGTTTGACATTCAAAAATCAATTAATGTAATCTATCACAACAGCAAACTGAAAAAGAAAAATTTCACAATCTCCGCAATAAATATAGAAAAACTATTTAGCAAAATCTAATATCCAGTCATGATAAAAACTGTCAGTAAACTGGGAATACAGGGGAAGTTTCTCAACTTGATAAAAATGTGTGTGTGTGTGTGTGTGTGTGTGTAAAGAAAACCTAAAGCTCAGGTCATAATCAACAGTGAAAAACCCTAAGCTTTCCCACTAAGATCAAGTACAAGGTAGGGATGTCCCCTCTCACCCGTACTTTTCAACACCATACTGGGAGTCCTCGCAAAAAAGCAGCAAAAACACCGTGGCCTGGGTTCGATTCCCAGTCAGGGAAATACTCCCCATCCTCAAAAGCAGCAAAAGGAAATAAAACGTATACAAATTGGGAAGGAAGCAATAAAATTGTCTTTGTTTACAGATAATATGATCATCTCTGTACAAAAGCTGAAAGAACTGAAAAAAAAACACAAAAACCTCCTGGAATTAATAAGCCATTATAGCAAGGCTGCAGGATACAAGATTTGTCAATCGCTTTCCTAATACCAGCAATGAAGAGTGGAATTTAAACTTAAATAATTGTATCACTTATTTCTAAGTGCAAAGAAAACACATAGCGATGTCAACCACGCTCACATAAACAAGGCCTTATCATGCCGTCAAAAGAACTAGGAAAACACAAGTCTGGATGCCTGGGTCCCAGTCCTTTCTGTCACTCACCAGGTAAAATGACTCTCTTCTCTTCTTTGGACTATGGGGCCCCTTGAGAAAGATGTAGGCATTTCACTAAAAATTGAAAATCCTTTCCAGCTTTCTAAGTCCTCTCTAAGAACAAAGGCATGTACATTTTCTTCAAAATGTCCTATGTTTTTAAAATTACAAAAGTAATCCATGCTCACCAAAAGTTCAAATGGTACAGAGCTTTGCTGTGCTCCTGCCCACCTTAACTCTGAAGGCCTCTCCTTCCAGAGTTAACTACCATTAAGAGGCTACTGTTAAGGTGCTGTCCAGTACGATAGTCACTAGCACATACAGCTATTCAAATTTAGATTTTTAATGAATTAAAATTAAATAACATTGAAAATCCAGTTCCTCAGTGACACTTGTTATATTTTGAGTGCACAACAGCCACATGAAGCTAGTGGCTACCAAACTGGGCAGCACAGCTACAGAACAGTTGATCATCGCAAAGACTCTACTGGGCAGTGCTGATCTAAAAGTGCATAAGGGGGCCTTTTCAATTCCTCCCGCTGCCATTCAACAGTTAATTCCAGCCTCCACCCCCCACCACAACTACTTCCATCAGGCCCTCTCTGACTGGGCCCTGGACAACCCTAACAGGTTAACAGGGTGAGTTGACTTGGAAAGGTCTGTCAATTCCTAACTTGGAATTAAGAAAAACTTGCATCATTGCTGGACTCACTGAAGGTCATAAGTCATGGAAACTTCACAACCCACAATAGCACATAAAAGTTTAAAACCTTAACTAAGAGCTTCAAAGCTCCAATGTTCCTCAGGGTGATGCTTTTCAAAGAGCATTAAGGCATTCTAAGACGAGATAAAACACCCGATGTGTCTTACCTCTAGCTCTGGAAGTGTAACCTAGGTGGCCCTGCAAAACAATTCTTCAGGTCATTGGACCATCCAAACCATGACTCAGTGGGGCTACTGTTCCCTAGTAAACAGTAGCCAGTATTGATTAACTGCACTCATTGTCTGCATAGCCTGATCTGGTAATTGTCAACTCTCCACTGCATACCATGGACCTGTATGTTGATATATAAAAGCATAATGCATTTCTTTTACTTCCTCACATGTGCCATGCCTTGACTATGCTCAGCCTTCTGCCAGAATACCCTTCTTTCCCAAACTGCATCTCTTCTCAATACACACCCCCAATGTATTGGCCAGAAAATGCCCATTTTCCTTTAAAATTCATCTGAAACATCATCTCCTCCAGAAAACCTTTCCTGTCCCTCCCAGGCTGGATTAGGAAATTCAGTGGCTGCTCCAGAATTTCTATATAGGAGACTCTTTGAGGGTGAAAATCTGGTAGGAAGCAGGGAATGGGGTGTGTGACTTTTCTTAAAATCACGTTTTAAAATTTTTGCTGAGATATTTGCAAGAAGAAGAGCGAAGTTCTTAAAGATGCTCTTTTTCACACTTAAATGTGAGGCAGAAAATATCAGTGATCCATTTCAAAGAATATCCTTTTGAGAAGTAGTGACTTCAGAGGAGAGTGACTAGAGATTAAGGGAGGGCTACACCTTCCCCCAAGCCCCACCTTGGTTCTTTCACTGGCTTCTCTATGTGCTCCAATAATACCCTAGTATTCTTCTAAGTAGTACCACCTTGAATCTGTTTATGTGTCTGTTTTCTCTACTAGACTGGAAAGGACCATAGTCTTATTTATCTTTGTATCTCTGGTATTCAGACAAGTCTGAACAGAGGTGCTCAATAAGGGTTTGTTGGATGGATGGATGGATGGATGGATGGATGACAGGCAGGAAGAAAGACAGATGAGTGGATGGAGGAATGGAGAAGTGAGTAGTTGAGTTGACAGATGAATAAGTGGATGGATGAATGGGTGGATGAAAAGATGGGAGAGGACATTTTCTTAATCTTCAATTCTATCATCAGACTAAAATCTCTTAAAGGGTAAAGTTCTTGAATCTCAAAATAAATCAATCTCTCTCCCCCTTCCTCTCTTTCTCTCCCTGCCTCCCTCCCTTCTTTCCTCCCAGTTTTCAGTAACACCAAGAAAATGTTCCACATTTAACAACTGCTCAATACATCAGGGGGGTAAATACAAGGCTGGCATTTTCCACTCAGGAAGTATACTAAAGAAAGACTGGGGGAAAGGAAGGAAGAAATCTTTAACAATAAATGTTGGATAACAGCATTAAAAGTCTCCCTTCTAATGGAGGTACAATTTGGAGATAAACCTAAACCACCTTCCTCTCTGTGGCATGTGATTAAAATCTGCTTTGTTCTTCTAATTTGCTATTCTCAAATTACCACACTGCTGGCGCTGCAAACTCAGACTTCACGGCTGCCCTTGAATTATTGTACAACTTTTCCATCTCTGTTTCCTTTTAATCAGCACTGAACCAAGGATGTCCCATCTACACCTGGTGGGGAAACTATGTCTCCAAACCTGAAGACAAAAAGTGTCATTCAAGGTCTCCCACCCACACCCACACCCACACCTCTGTGCCATGATGCCTCTCAGCAGAAATGCATCCCCCTTGAGGCTGGGGAACACAAGAGGTGAAGTTATCCTTGACAAGCCTCCAGGTGGCATGGAGTGTTTTTCCTAACCCTGCCTCCAGAGATTTCATTACTCTTCTGCCTAAGCCTTCGAAACAAAGACAGTGTGACAAGGATGTAGCCAGTACCTAACAAAATAACACTGTTTCCATTTTTTGTCTAGGCGTCCTCTAACTACCATGATCTATTGGTTTTGAGATACCTAAAATTTTGACTTTTAGTGTCAATCTTAAAACTACAAGGTAAATTGCCTTAGAAACTAGAAAATTCTATTGACATGACCCTTTCTCTTTTTTTAATTTGCAATTTCTTGGAAGTTAATTTGAAATGTCAAACTATAAGCAATGTCTATACCATGCTAAACATGAAAGGGGAAAGGGAAGATATCCTTCAATTACCTAGATATGTTAAATGGCAAAATAGTATAAATATATGACAATTTGATTGCAATTTTAATTTGAATGTACATTGAGCTACATGTTTACTAAAAGAAAGCACAGAAAAACTAAAACTGTGTCCTTAGATGACAGTTGTAAAATACCAATGTTTGCTTTACCCACAGGTGTGGTCACTATCTGTTTTTTCCCGTGTGCTATTTAAAAAGCTGTCAGTGGAAAAGAATAATGCCATTTAGATTACCAAGGAAGATTCAAACCAAAAATAATGGAAGTATTTATATAGTAGGAGCAAATCTAAAATTCAAGACCCCATACCCAGTCCTAATTTTGCTAAATATGTGACCTTAGGCAAAACACGTAACATCTCCAGACCTCAGCTTAGTCATCTAGCTAATACACATTACTAACATACTACTCAAGGATATAAAGAGGTACATGAGTAAAGAGAAAGGATGCTGCTAAACAAAAAGCTAACAAATGCACACCACCACAACACTGTAGACAACAAGACAACACCTACACATAGGTACAGAACACAAGGACTATCGTTATTTCAGAACAATGGACAGCAATACATGTATAGACCAACCCCAAAAATAACAGCAGCTAGGAATATCAAGGACAAACTATTAGCCAATTTATTAATTAGGTTTTATCCTCTCTTCTATTAGTAAGGCTGAGAGTTATTGATTTTTTAAGACTGCTTAATTTTATTATCAATCCAGTAGTAAATGACAATGTATTTGAATTTTCACAGTTTGTGTGTGGAGACCCTGGCCCAATCAATCTTTCCCAGGCCAACGTTTAACATCAACTGCCTTAAAGCAACAAATTATGCTTCTGTAGTGAAAGATAATAAACCAAACCCTAATCTGTTAACATACTCTTCCCTGCTACAGAATAATCATATTTCAAACCTTAGCATAATACATATAGTCAGACAAAATTCTATTGTACATCTAAAACCCAGGTCATTACATTACTTATATTAGATTATATCTTTTAACCATTTTATAGAATTTGAATTTATTTTAATTAATATTCACAAAAATCCCCAGAAATTAAGTAGAAAACAAAATTTTCCACAGAAGATACCTGAGATATAAATAAATTATTAAATAAAGGATAAATTATTGCCATATAACTTGCAAAGCTGTCCCTCAGATAACATGTTTACTTCAATTTTGTACCGCATTATTAGATTTTAAAATGTATCATCTGTTTAATGTTCATGACATTATCTCAAAGGGTAACTTCCCTAGAGTGAAAATTCTATGCTTTGTAACTCACCTCAAAGACGAGCGAGGACAGTTTTTATTTGCTAGCCTAAGCTAGGATGTGAAGATTAGGAGCAGGAAAATGCCTTTCCACTGATAATTCTGAACTGGCTGTCCTAGTTGCAGAAGGAAATGAGGGAGCTTTTCTTGCTCAGGTCAGAGTTGCCTGACAAATGAAAAATAATCGAAAACCCTTGGAAAGAATGCCAAGGCTCATAATCCATTGTTTTGATCCACAAGGATGCTCCAAGAAGAAACAGATACAAAAAAAGGAAGCTCCGTCGTGGTGGTTTCATCCACATTCCACATGGTTTCTACCACCACTGACATGAATGCTGGAGACTCCCTTACGTGTGTCTCCATGCGAGACCGCTGGGTTTCATGCCTTACCTCCAACGGTCTCTTGGAAATTCTCCACTCAGATACCCTACAGGCACCTCAAAGTCAACATGCCCAAAGAGAAACTCATCCTCTCCTCCTCAACCCTGCTTCTTTTTTTCCATATTCTCAGGGCTGGCTTCATGGGTGTATGACCTATGCTTAGAAGGGCCCAATACTTGGTTTAATGGTCCGCTGTTATGATCCTGAAATTCTTAATAATTTTGAAAAAGGGACCCCACATTTTCATTTTGCATTAGGCCCAAAAATTATGTGGCCAGTCCTGTCTGTCCTGGAGTGGCATCACCATTACCCCCATCACTGAAACCAGCCACCTGGGACTCACCTGGATGCTCCCTTCCTTCATTGCCACATCTAGTCATGCTATCTCATGCCAAGTGAGGAGGGATCACCTTGCCTGGAATTTCTTTTTCACCTTCTTCAAAAAGTTGACTTTCACTTGTCCATTAATTATTAATCCAGATTCATCTACAGCAGAGATACTAACTGCTGCCCCCTCTGGTACAAATGCCTCCTCTTCATGCTCCTCTTCCTCGCCTGCACATGCATCTGTCACTTTGTCCTTGCGTACAATCTTGTCTCTCTCCCCCCAAGAGGCTAGTAGCTTCTTGACGGCTGATTTTCTTTTCTTTTTCATCTCTCATTCCAAGTTCTCTACTTGGCATATAGACAACATTTTTTAATGTCTATCAACTAAGATTGACGTTATTTCAAAAAACTTTACTAATTTACTTTTGTAAACGCATAGTTGCTTGATCTATACAAATGTTCTTCCATTTTAGAATGAGCTTCATTTTTTGCTAACGTGATCGTCTCATTTTCCTTCTGCACCTTCAGAAAAAGTCACCAAAGCAAACAGCTCCCAGAGCTTATATTACACTTCAAATGCATTTTTTACTGTCCTCCGGGGTCACTGTCCCTCGAGGTCACTTCTGCTAATGAGTGAGAACAGCTGGGGTGCCCTATGCCTCTAGGAGATTCTAAGCACTGCTGGCTTATTCACAATAATTTGTTTATGACAAGAAATTGCCAGAGTTCCTCTGCAATGCCACCAAAAGTCTAGGATACAGGAAAACAAGAGTGGGGACAAGAAGGCCCTCACTAACCCAGGGCCCCCATGTGCTCTCACAGATGTTCAACACTTCATCAGATTGGCCATCACAGGAAATCTGTTTGAAAAACAGTATTTTGATTTGGCCAGGCAGGAGTCAAAAGGAATCATTCCATGCCCAGCATCGGTGTCCAATCAGCACATCAGGCTATCGTGAGAGGCACACCTGGGTGGATTTCTATATTCACTCACAGAAACATTCATTGAACATCTACTGAAGAAACTGTTCAGGTGAGGCATTAACAAAGGACAGAAGGCCCACACTCAAGGAAATTAAGGAAAGTATTAAGAACAAGATTCATTCCACTAACACCTTACTATTCCAAGTGTGGTCCATACACCAGCAGCATCAGCATCACCCAGAAGCTTGTTGGGAATGCTCAATCTCAGGGTCCTCCTCAAGAAATCCTGAATCAGAATCTGCATGTTTAACAAGAGCACAGAAGATCCACAGGAATATCAGAAACTGAGAAGCATTTACATACCCCTCCCGGAGGTGAACACCAACTTTTTAGCCCGAATCAAGTTCAAATTTCAGTTGCAAAACCTGCCCTAGTGACTCCTGATCATAATCCCATTTTTCTCCATCTCTAGACTCCACATTGGGCTCTCTGCTAATTCACAGGAGCAGCAATTTGAATCCTTTATCACACAAAGTGTGAACTAAGAAAGGACCATGTTATCCATTCAATGTCTGTCACTTACACATGTGAATCTCAGATTCTCTACAGAAAACATTCTGATATTTCCATCCCTGCGATGTTCTGCAGTTTTTCCAAAATACCTACTTAGAAAAAAAAGTAACAACTTGAGAATTCAAGTGACTAATGGACCTGATTCAAGTGGCTTACATTTTAAACACTTAATGCATTGATGCTGTACATTTTCCATAACCAAAAAAAAAGGGTCTCAAAGTAAAAGAAAACATTATCTTATTATTAGAGTTGAAAAAATTCAAGATTCAGAGAGCAAGTGCAATTGGGAAATGTTTACTACAGCAAAGCCTGGCCCTGTCCTTCTACATTAGGTGTTTTCTATTTAATTGATGCCATGTTAAGTACTTGTAACTTGCGATCTAGGAGGCCCAGGATGCATGGGAGTATTAATTTTTGCAGGAAGGTCAGTAAATTGATACTCACCAAACCCAGCAATTCTTAAGCTTATTAGCCTCAAAAGTCCTTTACACAATTGAGAATCTACAGAACTCTTATTTGAGTTGTATATACCAATATTTGCTGAGAATTTTTTAAATATTCAATTTTTGATTCATTTAAAAATAGTAAACCCATTGCACATTAATATGTTACATATTTTTATGAAAAATACCTTATTTACAAACTAATTTAGTAAGAAAAGTAGCACTGTTTCACACTTTGCAAATATCTTTAATGCCTGGCTCAATAGAAGACACTTCGATTCTCATATCTGCTTCTATATTCAATCTGTTGCAGCATCACATATAATGCAGCCTCTGAAAAACTCCACTGTATACTTGTGAGGGAATGAGAATGGAAAACACAAACAGCATCTCAACAATGGTGACAAGACAATTTGATGAGGGAAAATTTGTTTTTTCAACAAATGGTGCTGGGACAACTGGATACTCACAAGCAAACGAATAAAGCTGAACCCCTACTTCATACCATATACAAGAATTAACTGATAATGGATTGGAGATGGGGAGTGGCTATTAATGGGTACAGGTTTATTTGAAGAATGATGAAAATATTCTGGAATAAGATAGTGGTGATGGTTGTACAGCCTTGTGAATATAGTAAAATCCACTAAATTGTACACCTTAAATGGTGGGATTTATGATATGTGAATTACATACCAATAAAATAATAAATCAAAGATGTAAATGTAATAGCTAAAACTATGAAACTGTTAGAAGAAAATATAGGTGTAAATTTATGACCTTTCATTAGGCAGTAGTTTATTAGCTATGACACCAAAACATCAGGAACAAAAGAAAAACTAAATAAATTGGATTTCAACAAAATTTTTAAAATTTTGATACCATTAGGAGAGTAAAAAACAGACCACGGAATGGGAAAAAATATTTGCAAATCTTTTATTGTACAAGGGGTTTGTATCCAGAATATGCAAAAAACTCTTATGACTCAATAATAATAAATAAATAAAACCTAATTTTAAAATGGGGAAAGGATCCAAATAGACAGTTCTCCAAAGAAAATATACAAATGGCCAATAAGCACATGAAAAGATACTCAACATTATTAGCGATCAAGGAAATGCAAATCAAACATACAATGAGATACCACTTCTTACCCACTAAGATAGTTATAATCAAACAGACAGATAGTAAGAAGTGTTGGCAAGGATGTGGAGAAAGCGAAAACTTTATATATTGCTGGTGGGAACATAAAATGGTACAGGTGCTTGGGAAAATAGGTTGGTAGTTCTTCAAAAGATTAAACAAAGATTTTCCATATGACCCAGCAATTTCACTCCCAGGTATATACCCAAGAAAAATGAAACCTGTGTCCATACAGCAACCTTTACAGAAATGTTCACTACAACATCATTCATAATAGCCAAAAAGTGGAAACAACCCCAAATTTTCATCAAATGATGAACCAATGAAGAAAACATGGTCTATCCATGCAATGAAATATTATTCAGCAGTAAAAAAGGAAAGATTGATATATGCTACAACATGGATGAACTTAAAAAACATCATGCTAAGTGAAAAAAAAGCCAGACACGAAAGTCACATATTGTATGATTCTATTTTTATCAAGTGTCCACAAGAGACAAATCTACAGAGATAAAAAATAGATTAGTGGTTACATAGGGCTGGGATACTTAGCGGGTAATGGGAATATAACTGAGAAAGGGCACAGGGTATCTTTTGGGGATGATGAAAAGGTTCTAAAAATTGATTGTGGTGATGGTTGCACAATTCTGTGAATATATTAGAATGGTACAGTTTAACTTGGTGGATTTTGTGGCATGCAAATTATACCCCAAAATGATAAACAATATCTTAGGATTGTTTTGAAAATAGTTTGAATCTTGTAGAACCCTTGAAATGATCTCAGGAACTTTCAGGGGTCCCAGGACCATACTTTGAGAAGCACCCAGACAAACCACCTAAAGTAGGTATGGTAGGTTATCTCGACCTTTTCCTCCTTCCTCCCTCTGAAGAGAGTCCTGATTTTTAGGTATTGACCCATCCCCAAGGCAGACCACTACCAGGAAAGAAGTTGATTCCACCCTGAGTCCCAGGGTCAAGTTCTGGTCACTATAAATTAATGAGCAGATTCTCTTCCACTTACTGCTGTCACCGGTTCAGGGGTGGGTATGTGGTTTGGAGGTCTAATCAAATGACTACAAGACTTTTACTTGGAATGCTGAGTTAAAAGTAGTTTCTCTGTTCCTCTAGAGGGTATCCTATAAAAATGTGAGAACTGGAACTATTACTAGCTTTTCACTCCCAATCCAATCATAAAGGCATCACAAAAGGCAGGAGAGTCCTTGAATTAAGTCCTTAACTCAGGACTTCTGGATATATGAGCCAGTAAAAGTGCTTAGTGTTAAAGCCAGTTTGAATTAGAATTTGCTAGACAGAGTTAAAAGCATCCAGCAAATGCAGTGTCCAAATGGTGTGGAGCTAACAGTATTTCATTCTCCACAGTCAATACACTTTGCCTTTGCTCTGAGGACATCAATAGATAAGATCTTAGCAGACCATTGAAATAACATTACCATTTTTCCCCCAGAAAATACTTAATACAAAGAGCTGGCCCATGTGTTCTAGTCTAAAAACGTCAGCACTGGGCCAGAGTATTTAACAAACTGTCTCTCCCTTCTGTTCCTTTTGTGTCTGATTTTCAGTGGACTCTAAATGGCATTCTAGATGCATTTGATAGAGAAATATTGGGTTGTCCTTACTAGCAGAAAAGCTGTGGCTGGTGGTAAAACTCACTGGGATTTCCCAGCAGGATCATAATAGGGCCTGATATTTAGTATATATGTGTTTGTATTTTTGCATGTGACCATCAATTCCTGTTCAACACATAAGAAATTCAGGGAGCAGTACATTATTCTCTCTCTCTTTTTTAACTAAATTGATTACTCTACATTTGGGTGATGTTTTAACAGTTACAACATGATTTTACATTCCAGCAGAAGATGGCAATTGAGGAAATTATGATGCCCATTTTACAGATGAAAAACAGGAGGTCCAGTGACTTGCTTACGATCTTGCACAAACAGAAAGTGATGGAGTTTGGGCTTATAGACATTAGATTCTAAATCAAAGTCTTCTCACTACTTGGGGTTACTTCTAGTATGTCTTCACATAATATTCAGATAACTGTCAATATTTTTTCAGCTCTTACTATAGGTGAGGTACTAAGCCAAGCACTTGATATATATTCCATATTGAATCCTTACAACAAGCCCCTGAGGTCTGTGCCATGAGTATGCCCATTTTACAGATGATGAAACTGAGGTCCAAAGAGATAAAGTGACTTACCCAGAGTCACCTGGCTAGTCAATGGCAGAGCCAGGGTTCCAGTCCAAGCAAGGAGCACTCTAGAACATAAACTCTCAACCACGTTGCCATACTGCCACTTCAGCAAGAGTAGAGATGCTTGGTCGACACAAGATGGCTTGTAGCTGCCCAGAACCTACCAGTTCAGTAGAAACTAAACTCATATTTAACAATAAAACTACAAAGGACTATCCAAAAATTTTTCTTGTTCTGGAATTGTTCATACAAGATTACCTAAAATAAGGGCTTACTTGATATCTTATTAAACCCTCCTCATAATTTTATTGCAACAATATTTATAACTCAATTTAACCATTCTGAAAGAAACTATTGCTTGCTTAGCCAGCAGCTGTTCCTGCCTGCCACCACAGACGCGCACACACACAAAGACAGAGAGACACACACACAGGCATGCACACACCTCCATTCCTTCCATCACAACAAAGCCTACCTCCCATTACAGAGAACGAAGAATGAAGATAACAGACGCACATTTTCCTAGGGTGTGAGTCAATGACCCAAGCCTGGCCAATGGGTCTGATGAGAAGACTTATGTGACCGTAGAAAAGGCATCCCTCCATGATAAAACTAAGGCATGAGGGATTTTTGTGTGCTCACATGTTTGCCTGAATTGGCTGCTGTTATGGAGGAAGAGGAGGGGGCCAACCAGCAGCAGCCATTCTCTTATCGACAGACATGTGAAAAGAAACGCAATGAACACCAAAGATGTGCAGTTCTTAGTGAGGAGAAGCCGTTCACTGCTAAGATACATCACAGAGAAAAATGAAGAGATCGCTCAGTTTAACCTAGAAGAAAAACATAGAAGAATGAAGTTAGAAGATGAAAACAAAAATTCGATGGAGTCAGCAAAGGCTGAGTAGTGGAAATTGAGAATTAAACTTCATAACCATTTGGAAAAAGGAGCCTTCAGCAGGTAGAGCCACCAAAAATGCATATTACCACTAAGAGAATTTTGAAGGGGTAAGTGGGGGAAAAAATGGCTAGGAGGCTTTTTTGTGCTATATTCTCCAAGTCATTGACTACAAAAGCTAGTATAAAAAAGGGTTTGTGTTTGAATGGTATATATTGGAAATTATATCTATTGCAATTAATGAAATTGCATTAATAATTAAGCAAAAGAAATGCATGAAGAAATATCACCTTTTATATGGTGGATGTTGTAGGTGCCAACTGACATCCAGAATTACTCACATAATCATGATGACTATAGTGACACAGATGACATGGAGGATGGCAGAGTGGAAGGACAGAAAGCACCTGGGTTCACGCAGGGTTGCTGATCAAACCTGAAGGTGCCCGACCTCTGGACATCTCATTAGGCGAAGATAGTAAATGTCCTTATAATTTAAGTCACTTTAGCTTGACTACTGTCTTACTTGCAACCAAAAGCACCCTAACTTTCAAGTTTCAAGAGGGAGTGCTACAGTACTCTGGATTTTGAGTTCTAATCCACCTTAGTGCCAGGTGACCAAATTGCTTAATCACTCTGAACCTCATTTTTCATATCTATAAGGTTAAGATAACACTCATTAATGCCATAACATTAATAAAATGGACATAATGCAAGATGGTTATGAAATAATGTATATATAACCACTTTACCACCAGCCATGTTTTACTCAAATGTGATGCAGGATAGTTATGAACATCATATGAGACCATGTGTATACAACCACTTTATCAACAGCAATGTTTGATTCAAATGTAATTGGTAATAATTAAAGCCATTCATCTAATCCAGCTCCCTTATTTTACAAATGAAAAAACATTAACTCCAAATATCAAATGATTCACTCAATGTCATAAAACTGGTTGGTAACATAACTAAACCACACAGCTCCTGATTCCCAATCCAATGTGGGCATGCTACCCTCATGCTGATAGGTAATGAGCTAGATGAAATATTGGGCACTCATTCACTAAATAAGTGTTTACTGAACACATACTATATACCAGGTACTACTCGAGGTACTGGGAACTCCTTAATGAACAACAATAAAATGTTTTTACCCTCATGGATTTAACAGTATAGAAAGGAAATGATCCAATCTATACCTATAAATATTTATTGAGTGACTACTATGCGCTAAGCACCTTTAGGATTTCTACTTAAATATAAATCCAAATGCCAGCGAATTCTGACTATATGAACCATGTTTACCAGGCTTTGCTAAAGAATGAATAATGTGAAAAGCCTACATTTTACCCAATAAAATTCAGTATTTAAAAAAAATGACAAGTTCTCTTTTCCTCCCTGGCTGCTTGAGTGTTGCCTCCATCCTGAACAGCACAGTAACTATCTAGACCAGGAAGTTCATGACCAATAGACTACTTCAACAGAAACAAATGGTCATTGATGCTCTTCACCCTGGAAAGACAAACAGTACCTAAGACAGAAATTCAAGAAAAACTAACCAAAATGCACAAGGCCACATCAGATGTCATCTTTGTGTTTGGATTCAGAACCCATTTTGGTGGGGGTAAGACAACTGGCTTTGGCATGATTTCTGATTCCATGGATTATCCAAAGAAAAATGAACCCAAACATAGACTCACAAGACATGGCCTGTATGAGAAGGAAGAGACCTCAAGGAAACAGTGAAAGGAACACAAGAACAGAATGAAGAAAGCCAGGGGGACCGAAAAGGCCAATGTTGGTGCTGGCAAAAAGTTGGGCTGGAGATTGGACAACAGAAGGCATAAAGATTTGTCAGTGCCTTTACCTGTGTGATTGAGCAGATTTTCCATGAGAGACTAATAAACTAAGAACTTTCAAAATAATGAGAAGTTCATTAGGAGTGGTTAGAATAACCGTGCTGGCATCTGAAAAAGTAGATAGATGGGGAAGGTAGCTAGGACCCTCCTCTACTTGAAGCTGCAAGAGGCTAGAGCTAAGCCGTGGTCTTCTGCAGTCTCCAGACCCCCAAGGTTGGCCCGGTCGGAGAAGCCCAGTAGGGAACAGTCAGTGACTCCTTCCCTTCCCCAGGCCTGTTGCCCTAAACTCTCCTCTGACTTCCTGTCCATTTGGAATTCCTCTTCCACACCACCTAAACATTCACACACAAATGACATGATGGGACAGCATTCCAGACCCTGAGACAAAGCAAGCGATAGTCGGCATTTCCTTCTGGAACTGGCTACCAGGCTGCTAGGACTGGGCCATTAAGTTCTTTGTTCGAAAGTTCTTTTTGCTGAAATATTGCCAACATTATATAATTTGGAAAGGAATATTTAAAAGCTGCTGTTTATCAAAACTATCTGTAACCCACATTTCATGCGGGTTATGAAGGGAAAATGTGTGTGACACTGTGTGACAGTCCGTATACACTTCCCAGGAACAGAGAGACCAGGCAAAGGAAGGAAGACAAGGAGGGAGGGAGGGAAGACGGCTTGCACAGGACATGTACTGGTCATTCCAAAGAGTTCTTCCTAAAAGAATTATTTTGTTCTCACTCTAAATAAATGGCAAGTTTTTATGCGTGTGACCTTACCCCCAGATGTATAATTTCAATCCCTGGGTTTGGAATGTTCTAGGAAGGTCCAAGGTTACTAAAATACAATCTTTTAATTCATTCTAATTGGTTAAATGATAATCACCATTTGGGGGCAAAAGGGACAGAAAAAGATGTGCCACAACATAAAACACTGTTTTTGTTTTTTAAGCAATACCGAAATCGACATTTTGGAAAATAACATTTTAACTTCCGGCATCAGCTGGGCGGGGCTGCACAAAGTCTAACTTTCCAAACTGCTATTAGACCAGCTACAGTTTATTGTTTGCCAAACACCAGACAACACATACATGTCTTTTGAGGATGACTTATCTATTCTAAAGAAGATATCGTCCAGAACCAGGTAAAAACCAGTGATGTCAACTCCAAGTGGGACAGAACAGGGCAGACAGAGGGCTGAGAGGGCAAAGGAGAACTCAACAGCCCCACTCCCTGCTGCCCCCCGCCCCATTACCTCCATATCCAATATGGATTTAAAGGACTCCTACACCCACTTCAGGACTTAAAGCCAAGTGCACCAACCACTCTGGATCACAAGATAGTGCCTTGCCGAACGTTTCTGTGCAACTCCGTGGCCGCAGGAAACCTGCCTCTCCTGCTCATCCTTTTATGAGGAGGTTTCGCAGCCTACTCAGCTCAGAATGAAATTCAAGGTCCCCCGGAAAATTCCCGGGGAGCCTCCTTTCCTGGGAGATCGTGGGGCAGGCACCACATTTCTGCCTTGAAACTTGTCCAGCTGTCAGCTTACGAATTAGTTGTCTCTGTCCCCCTGTCCCAAGCTCCCACCAGGAAAAAACAAATGGGAAAGACTTTTCATTCATTCTTTCATTCTCAGTTAACACAGTTCAGAGAAGGATTCCTGCCGCTGGGAGACGCTGCCCCCATTCACCTCTCACCGGAACGGGGTAGGGTGCCGTGTAGCCTGAAGCTCAGCCCCGGAGCTTCATTCAAGACAGCGATAGGCGAGAAGAGGAAATCTCAGAGATATGCAAACATATTTAAAACTCAGAAGCCAATAGTACTGAGCCCTGACACTACCTTTCCAAACGGTGCGCGCCGAATGGGTTCTGGGAGAGCACATACCTGCCTACATGTACACGCACCGAAAGTGCACACACACACACACACGCACACACACGCGCACGCACACACGCTTGCAGCTCACACTAACTCTCCTGCAAGCCCGAAGGCACTTACTACCCGAGGATGGGGCTGCCAGCAAAGCCGCCTTCCCCAACTTGGGCGGGAGCGAATGTCCACCAACACGCCAAAGGGCGCTTTTCCCCAGGCCCCAGGTGCTGGAGGGCTGCCTGAGCCCTGCGCCCAGCTCAGCTCCGCCGGCCTCGCAGCCCTTTTCCTTTCTCTGAAACACTCAGATTTCACACGATTCCTTTCCAGACAGCTCTAGTTACACGCAGCGCGCGCCCCATCCCTCAGGGCTGTACAGCCCGGCGCTGCCCGGCCTCTCCCTCCCGGGAAACTTCGCCGCCTCCCGCCGCAGGGAAGTAATGGACACGGGCAGGGGTCCGGCAAGGAGCCAGTACCTGGATCTGACGGGACCTCCGGAGCCCAAGCGCCAGGGGAAAATAAATAAATAAATACAAAGAGTGAACCCGGGCTGATGCATACCTTCTCCACGTGGAGGAAGGGAGGAAGAAAGAGTGGGCGACCTGCAGGTGCCCGTGTCTGTTCTAGGAGCTCCCGTTTCCTAGGCGGGATAGGGGACCCCCCGGGGGCAGTTCCCCGGCGCCCCCAGCCTGGGTTGCAACGAGACGTGCGTGCAGTGTGCATGCAAGGAGGGGCCCGGGCGCGGATAACGTGCGCCTGGCGCCTGCTGCGGACCGTGTCCTGTCCCTCGGTAAGGATCCCAGCCTCGGAAGGCGGAGCAAGCGAAATCTGGCTTTCCAGCTGGGCCCTGGGGTGGGTTCCTTGCTTCTGTGGGCGCACGCCCCCCCGCAGAGGCCCCCAGCCCTGCGCCCGGTGCGTACCGCGCTGCCCTCGCCCCGCGCCCTCCGTACCTGGATGTGGCAGGAGATCTCCGAGTCGTCCAGCAGCCGGATGGTGCATTTCATCTCCTGGCTGAGAGATTTGATGCTGGAGCTCCGAAAGTGGATCATTTTCATGGTCCTCCCGCCTCTCCGCACACAGTGGCAGGAGGCGAACATGCACCGCGGCCCGTGGGAGCAAGCAGGAGGCTCGAGGCCGGCGCAGCACTCGCCCGCGCGGACACACACACTCGCTCACGCACGGTCCCGGACACCCGGGTGCGACTCAGCCCCGGGACAGCAGCAGCGACCGGCGCCTGCGGCCACACATGCCGGGCAACGGGAGCGCGGCAGGCGGGTCCCTCTCTCCCCTGCCTTCCCCTCCTCCCCCTTTGCTCCCTCCCCTCCGCTCCGGAGCCTCCGCCTCGCAGGCTCGTATCCCCGCCTCCGCCGACCGCGCGCGCTCTGGCGCCTCCCTCCGCCTGGGCTCGCCTTTGGAGGCTGCCCGAGCCCGTGGCCCTCAGCGGGTACACTACAGCTCTCACTCCCACGCGCGCGGAGCAGCGGGAGGATAAGCTGGAGGCATGGCTGGTACTCGTGCCCGGGGCGCCCCGACAGAGCCCGGCTGCGCCCGGCCCCTGCCGCCCACCGCTGCGTCAGGCCCGGCCCGGCCGCCGCCTCCTGCTCCGGCCGCGATCGCTTGGGCTCCAGGCAGCGCTCGTCCCTGCCCTGGCTCCCCCAAGCGCCCGACAGCGCTCGGCTGTGCTCGGCCCCAGGGAGGTGGCTGCCGGAAAGGGATCCTGACCTACAGCCACGGGGAGGATTCCGCCGCAGGAGAGGATTGTTGGACCAAGGGCGACCCCCCAACCTCCAAGAGCGACACGAAGCGCTGGCACAGCTACCACCGAGAGTACAGTTAATAGTCACAATCTCTGGTACTCATGGAGATGTTTTTAAGCCTTTGTTTTCTTTCATATGAACTAGAATCAATCTCCTCTAAGAAATTCGGAGCCTTCCTTAAGCAAGTGGTCGTTATCTCCCAACATCTCACTATGATCTTTGGTAGCAGTACCTTAGACCTGAGCAAAACCGCCGCTATCCTGCCCTTCCCCTTCAGGGACCTTCGACCTGCACCCCCGTTACCCAGCCATGGAGATGTGCCCCATCCCGTTTTAGACCAATCTCTTGAGTACTGGGAACCCTGAAATTCCCTGCCCACCCCCAGGCTGTTAGAGGTAGGGGATCTCCTGCCCCTCTGTCTTCCCCAGGGTGGCTCAAGCCTCTGTGCGGTGGCCGTTGAGGCAGGTGGATGGAGGTTGGATGTGGAAAACGAGACGTTCAGGAATGGGAGGAAAAGGAGAGCCTCTTCTCCTGATGCCCTTTCCTGAGCTGAATGGGTCGTTATTAAGGAGTATTTGTTAGAAGAAGGACTTGTTGCTCAGCTGTCAGCTCTTGCTGCAGCTACACAGAACACCCTCATCCAAAGGCTCAGCCTGTCCTGGAGCTGGGGAGAAGGGGTGACCCAGCTATTTCACCTAACTGGTTTGGTCTGAGAGGCCCTACATGCTCTAGAGCACCCCGTGGGGTTGGCGGAGGCTCGGTGGGGCTGGCATTGCACCGAGCCTAGAGCACCCCGTGGGGCTGGACCTCTCCCTTTGCCTGCTTCTGCTTCCTCCCAGGGGTTGATCACTGATCCCCTTCAGGCCACACAGTCTCAGTATCTGCTTCCGGACACTCCAAAGTGTGACAATTTGTCAAGACAGAAGTATAGTGTATATTTTATTTAACAGTTGATTATTGCATTTGAAATACTTAGATAATAGTATATGAGCCTCCATATGTACTCTTGCACTGGGCCAGGGAATGTTATGGCAGGGCCTTACAGGGAGGTCAGTTATGGAGGAACTGAGGAGACAGGAATCTGATTCTTGGCCCAGCTCCTGGTCAACTCTGGGGATCCCAAGCAAGTCTCTTCACTTCTTTCCTCAACTTCATAAGTGAGCGCATCTATGTTTGTTCTGCCCATCTCACAGGTGGCTGAGAAACTGGGATGAAACAAAACCAGTGGAGGGCAGATCACGATATGTAATCTGTAAATCCTCATAGGCATAGATGAGGAGGCAGTGATGGGACTGTCCTACTCCAGTTTGAAAACTGCAATCTGAGCTTGAATCACCTCTTTTAACCCAACAAGCAGATCTAAAATAGCCTAGTGATCAAAGAAAAGTCACCACCGACACTGTCCAAGCTTTTCTTTTAAGCTATCTACTTGTCCATCCTTATTAGAGTAACCTTTTGGCTCCAAAAGAGTCATGCTCAATACCCCAAAACTCTTATCTCAAATTTTAAGGAAGCAGAATGAGACCACCAATGACAATAGGAAAAAGACAAAACAAAGATCACCCAAAGTGGGATTGCAAACACCAGTACTTTAAGGAAATGGGAAGCACCTGGGATTGATTATCTGGCCTGATTTGGAATGAAGGGTGAGATTCAGCTATAATAAAGATATGGGCTCAGGAAGCCCCTAGCATACATGAAAAAACAGCTAGGTAAATTACTACACGTGGTCACCCTGACTGAATACTCAATGCAGATAAGGCTCTGGGAAACCAAGTGGCACGGTCAAATAAAGAAAAAAATCATGAAAAGCAAGAGGAATTCAAATGAATTCAAGAGAGAAGTTTAAAACCGGACCACTTAAAGGAAAGCAATGCAACATTCAGGGTCCTAAATTCTCAGCTCAAGACTTTAATATCTGTATTCTTTCTACAATGGAGCTAAAAGAATTTCTTATTAACCACAAGGCTGAAACCACAAGGCTGAAAACCAAACTCAAAATTTTGTCAACAAGTCGCCAAATTACAAAGTCCATTGAATTTATAGCCTCACCAGATTTCATGTGTGAGAGGGAGTTATCATGAAAGAATAGGAATCTGGGAATAGAAATGGGACCAGAGAGTAGGATTTGGGTAATTTTTACTAACTCAACCCCCCAATTTCCCAAATTCCTCTTGGTAGTGTAAGCAAAGCCTCCTTGCTTACAAAATGAGGCTGTTTCTGCCTTGTTTGAAGACCCTATTCTGACCTCACCTGAAGCAGTTACCCTGGAAAAGAAAAAATGAATTTTGACACAGACCTTACTTACACTTTTCATAAAAAGTAACTTAAAATGAATCATAGACCTGAATGTAAAATGTAAAACTATATAAAACTACTGGAAGATAATACAGGAGAAAATCTAGGTAACCTTGAATTTAATTATGGTGGTTGTTTTTTTTTAACTTTTAAGTATGTGGTAAGTATGGCAATTCTTTTTTTTATAAAAATGTTTTTATTGTTAGACTTATTGGGGTGACATTGGTTATCAAGACTTACATAGGTTCCAGGTGTACAATTCTACAGTGCATTGTCAACTTGTTGTATAATATGTTCACCACCCAATGTGAGTTCTCTTTCCATCACCATACATTTGGCTCCGCCTCCCTCCTCTCCCACTCCCTCCTTCTTCCCATCCCCTTCCCCCTAGCCCCCAGATAACCCTTAAACTATTGCTTGTGTCCATGAAGTTTTTTGTTTATTTGGTTTTTTCTTTGTTGCTTTCAGTTTTATATTCCACATATGAGTGAAGTCATATGGTTCTTGGTTTTCTCTGTCTGGCTTATTTCACTTAGCATGATGATCTCTAGGTCTATCCATTTTGTCACAAATGGCCGTATTTCATCTTTTCTTATAGCTGAGTAATATTCCATTGTGTATATGCACCACAGCTTCTTTATCCAGTCATCTGTCGCAGGGCACTTTGATTGTTTCCATGTTTTGGCCACTGTGAACAGTGCTGCAATGAACATTGGGGTACATAAGGTTTTCAAGGTTTTGGGGTAGACCCCCAGAAGGGGGATTGCTGGGTCATATGATAACTCCATTCCCAATTTTCTGAGGACCCTCCACACTGCCTTCCACAGTGGTTGTACCAGTTTGCATTCCCACCAGCAGTGTACCAGAGTTCCTTTTTCTCCACATCCTCTCCAGCACTTGTTATTCCTTGTCTTGTTGATAATAGCCATTCTAACAGGTGTGAGGTGGTATCTTGTTGTAGTTTTGATTTGCATTTCCCTGAATTTAATACCAAAAACACAAGTTGGACTTCATTAAAATTAAAATTTTCTGCTCCATGAAATACCCTTTTAATAAGAAGACAAACCACACATTGGAAGAAAATATTTGCAAAACATATATTGGACAAAGGACTTCTACCCAAAATATACAAAGAACTTTTAAAACTCAAAGTCACAAAACAAATAATCCAATTTAAAATTAGGCAAAAGAGCTGAACAGACACTTCACCAAAAAAGATATACAGATGGCAAATAAGCATATGAAAAGATTCTCAACATCATATTTCATTAGAGAATTGCTAAATTAACTATATTGAGATACTACTACACACACCTATTAGACAGCTAAAATCCAAAAACCACTGACAACACCAAATGCTGATGATGATGTGGAGCAACTGGAATGCCCATTCATTGCTACTGGATTGTATAGGCACTTTGGGAAGATAGTTTGGTAGTTTATTACAAAGTTAAACATAGGTTTACCATTTAATTGTTAGCTATTAACCCAAAGGATTTGAAAAGGATGTCTACACAAAAACCTGCACACAATTATTTACAGCAGCTTTATTCATAATTGCCAAAAATTGGAAATATCGAAGATGTCCTTCAGTAGGTGATGGAATAAACAAACAGAGGTACATCTATACAATGAAATATTATTCAGCATTAAAAACAAATGAGCTATCAAGCCATGGAAAGACATGGAGGAAGCTTAATTGCATATTGCTAAATGAAAGAAGCCACTCTGAAAGGGCAAATCTTAATACCCTTTGCACAATTTTTCTGTAAACCTAAAAGTACTCTAAAAAAATTAAGTGTATTTAAAAATTGATCAAGCTCCATCATGTGAGGAAACAGCAAGGAGCGATATGCAGGCGAGGGAGAGAACTGTCACCCACAACCAAATTGGCCAACACCTAATCTACTCCCAATCTCTAGAACTGTGAGAAAATAAATTTCTGTTGTTCAAGAAAAAAAAAAAGTTGTTCATTGAAAATATTTTGAATGCTATTTATATGTTTCCATCTATAGAAATTCTAATGTTTAGTAAATATTATTTGGGGACTGAATAATATTCCAACTTATGTATACCACATTATACTTATACATTCACCTGTTGATGGACACTTGAATTACTTTCATGTTTTAGCCATTTGGGATAATATTGCTATAAACATGGAAGTACAAATATTTCTTCAAAACCCTGCTTTCAACTCTTTTGGGTATATGTACAGGCATGGAATGGCTGGAACATGTGGTAATTCTATTTTTAATATTTTGAGGACCCTCCTTAACAGTTTTCTACAGCAACTGTACCATTTTATATTCCTACCACCAATGTGCAAGATTTCCCATTTCTCCACATCCTCTCTAACACTTGTTTTCTGGGGTTTTTTTTTTATAGTAATCATCCTAATAGTGTGAGGTGGTATGTCTTTGTAGTTTTGATTTACATTTTCTTAATGTTTAGCGATGTTGAGCATCTTTTCATGTGCTTATTGGCCATTTATATACCTCCTTTCGAGAAATGTCTATTGAAGTCCTTTGTCCATTTTTGAATGGGTTGTTTTCGTGTTGTTTTGTGTTGTTTATAGTAGTTCTCTATATATTTTGGGTATTAATGCCTTAACAGATTACATGATTTGCTAATATTTTCTCCCATTCTTTCCATTGCATATTTACTCTGCTGATAGTATCTTTTGATGCACAAAATTTTTAA
The DNA here is from genome assembly GCA_004026885.1 of Lyroderma lyra. Classification (NCBI taxonomy): domain Eukaryota; kingdom Metazoa; phylum Chordata; class Mammalia; order Chiroptera; family Megadermatidae; genus Lyroderma; species Lyroderma lyra. The sequence goes on from PVJL010002750.1 coordinate 95,698, forward strand.
TTTTCATGAAGTGCAATTTGTCAATTTTTTCCTTTGTTATCTGTGGTTTTGGTATCATATCCAAGCCCACTGTCTTCTGGTCTCCAGAGTTTCTGATGAGAAATCTACTGATGAACTTACTGAAGATCCCTTGTATATGTTGAATTGCTTCTCTCTTGCTATTTCCAAAGATTTTCTTTGTCTTTATTTTTCAAAAGTTTAATTACATGTCTTGTTGTGGGTCTTCCTGAGTCATCTTTCTTGAGCTTCTTGGATGTTTATATTAATGTCTTTCATTAAATTTGGAGTCATTGCATTTTTCAAATATTGTTTTTTCCGCTTTCTCTATCTCTTCTCCTTCTAGGACCCCGTGATGCAGTTGTTAATCCACGTAATGTTTTCCTACAAGTCCCTTAGGCTCTGTTTCCCTTTCTTCAATATTTTTACTTTTTCTTCCTCAGACTCAATAATTTTCATTGCCCTATCTTCAAGTTCACTGATTCTTTTGCCTGCTCAAACCTGCCTTTCAATTCCTCTAGTGATTTTTTTAAATTTCAGTTATTGTACTTTTAAGCTCCCAGTTTTTTTTGTTTTTTTTGTTTGTTTGTTTTTAGGTTTGCAGTCTCTTTATTGATAATTCTACCATGTTCAAAGGATCAGCCTAAGGTGTCACATTAAGGTCTCCTCAGGTCTTTTCTGGGCCTGCACATGCACAGTCCCTGGGCTTGCATGGTTACTTTCTAAATTTCCTTGCATGTGCAGCTATTTTTGAATGTCCTAGTCTTAATGAAGAGTGGGGGAAAGGGTGCTGACACTTTACATCTCCTGGAAGTCACTTTAGCCAGAAAGTGAGGGGCTTGCAAGAATGAAGAAAGGGAAAACAATGACCACCCTTCTCTTTGTCAGTACTTCCTTGATCAGAGGCATCACTCAACAATCAGAGCACAGATCCCTGACATTTGCAGGACAGAGTCTTTATTGCCTATCTTGATTCTACAAGCTGTGTGCAGGCTGCTCCAGGAATGGGGCTTCTACCATAGGTCTAGGGAGTGAAGACACAGGTCTAGGGGGTAAAGATGTGTACCTATTACTACGCTAAGAGCTGAAATTGACCAGGATTAACCACAATTTACAATTTACTATCAAGGTTCCCCTGGAAGTTGGAAGCATTCAATAAAACTCCACAATACTTACATCAGACAGAGTCTGCCAATGCAATTATTGTCCACATGGGGAGACTGATTCCTGGTGCTTCTTACTCATCATCTTCTCAGAATCCTCTCCCGTAATTTGTTTTAAAACATTCTAAAGAATGAAGATGAGCTAGAAATATACTGACCAAAAGATTTTCTGAAGCCATAAAAAGGCCTCTCATTCCATTGAGTGTTTTACATTTAAATATTTATTGTTTACACATATTTATTTATGGAAAAGTTTTAAATTCTAAAGCTTTTAGATTCACAGAACAGACGCAGAAGTAAAAAAGAAAAAACATTTTGAGTCACTAACTAATCACTTAAAAGGAATGTCTTGAATTTGGATTTATGTGGCCTAATAAGTCTCTTCCTCAGCTTAGATGTCATATTTGCAGTTAGCAAATGAAGCAATGGTCCTCTACAAACTACACACCACCTCAGCCCAAGTTCTCCTTATTAAACAACAAAAGATACAATCATCTCTATGCATTGGAACACTCAAAATAAGAAAAGAAGTTCTTTTATGAGGTTGGGAATGGTGTCAGTGCGCAGATTACAAAGTCAGGAAATTAATAAGTAAAGCTAAAATGCCTCACACAAATGCAGAATTGCTCTCTTTATCTGACTGCATGGAAATTATCCACAGCCTAATTGGGACCACCAAAAGTAGAGGAAACAGAAAAGAGTCCCCCATCAGATGATACTATTAGCAGACCCATGGATGACATTTCATACAATGAAGAAACCACACTAATTCAGAAGTTTATCAATTGACTGATAGAACAGCAAATATGAGTAACTACGTCAGTTAATGACACTAATTAGAAAGCCCAAAGAGAAATGCTTGGAAGGAACCCAATTTGTTCCACAAGCAGAGTGGCAAATCAAACCATGCAGATGAATTATTTGAGGCAAAAAGACTTTTTAAATGAAATATAATGGAAACACTGCAAGTGGTTGCACACTTGTGATTTTGCTGCCAAGGAAGAGGTAAAGGCCCTATACAGTATGAATTTTATCTAAAATCTTGAGATTCAAGTAATACATGTTTTATTCAGATGTAAATGATTTGTCTATAGCTCTGAATTGCCCATTGAATGATGAAGCCCAAATGGGGAAATCTAACAAAATACAAGTTCCTGGAGTCCATCTGGTTTCAGCTTTCAGTGAAGCATGGAATCAGAGTACCACTCTGTTTTTCATACCAAAGTGTGTTGGCATCCAAAGTAAAAGCTGTCAAGGATGTGTTAGTTGAAGTGAAGATTGTTTACAAATGACCCTCGCCTTGCATATTTGTTGAAGGATATTCCTAGCTTCAGTGAAACAGCTTACTTACTAACATTTTTGTTTATGTGGAGTTAAATTGAAAGCCATAAAGTTTGTAAATTTAAAAACGTGTCAAACGTGTGTGTGTGTGTGTGTGTGTGTGTGTGTTAATAAATAATGTTATGGATTCAAAGCAAAATGCCAACTCTGGTGAAGTTAAATGGTTTACATGTGATGCTTAGCTATTATTATTAGTGAATTGTTATGATTACTACGTTGACATTGACGTGTGCTGAGATAATAAGCTTCAACTTTATTTTTAAATACTTTATTAGAGAAAGTATAATTGTATTCAGTGGAACCACATGAAGTTGCCATTTTTGCTGGTCAAGAATGACCTAGTAGTTGTAATTTTATGTGGTTCAATCTGTTATTTAAAATCTATCACTATTTTCCTGAGAAATTTCTACAGGACTTGAAATTACCCTTTTTAAGTATAAAATTTGATATCTAAAACAAGTTATGTATTAAATGGTTCAAAGTCATCAAATTGTAGAGACCTAGACTATTCACCTTGAAAATGTTGAACAAAAGAAAAGTAAGTTCTACATTCTTGAAACCACTGGATTTCAAGAATCTTTGTTACAGCTATTTATTATATTTACTCTTACTAATGGAGTAGGGAAACAGTGCCTTCTCTGACAGGTCTGTAGTGTTATTGCTGGAAACTTAGCCCCAAGTCTGCTCTCTAGCCTCCTCAACGATCGTGAGCTTACCCAATACCTTTTCATATCACTTCTTTTCTGGCTAATCAGCAGAGTCGGCTTACAAGTTGTGACATAGCAAGCAAACAGAAGACATAAAGGGAGACAAAAGCACTGAGAGCCTTTCCTGTCAAGTTCATCTAGAAAACTTTGTAACACCCATCATAATCAAGCTCCTGCTGAACATCTTTACATCAGGCCTTCCGGACCCCACTGAACCTCCCTTCCTCACGCATTCAAGCCTATTTAATCCCTTCCACTCTTCACTCACTTAACAAACATGTATGGAGTAGCTACTGTGCAACAAACACTGGGGTACAAAGACAAAAACATACCAGTCAGAATTCACGAGGTTATGCTGCAATAACAAATGGCCCTAAAATCTCAGTGGCTTTAAATGATACATTATTTCTTGCTTACTCTGCATTACCATCACGTCAACTCCACTCAAGGACTCAAGCTGACGGAGCAACCTTGACTCTTTGCTGGTCATCATGGCAAACAGCGAAAGAAAAGAATATGGCATACCATAGGTTGGCTTTTAAAACTTCTGATTCAGAATGATACATCTTATTTAACTGGCCAAAGCAAGACCCATAACCAGGCCTGAAATTAATAGAGTAGGGAAGTCAAATCCCTGAGAAGATCAGTGTGTATTTGCAAACACAGTAGACACCGAGAAGAGCCCAGTCTGCTCCTCCCTCTGCCTCCTGCTCTCTCCCTCTATACTTCTCTACCTGTACTCACTGTGTGTGATTGTACATGGGCCCATCCCTTCTCCAGTGCTGTAAGCCTCATGGCAGGGATCACGTCTTATGCATCATCCCTGCCTGGCTACATTGCTTAGTACCAGTAACTGTAATTTATTTGGAAAATAAAGGAGTAAATAAGTGGATAGAATCAAGTGCTCCTGGTCTAGAGAAGGTGTGAGATATGCAAGGACACACTCACAGAACAATCTGACTAATTAGGAAGTACTAATGGAATGACAACAGTTTCTTCAATTCAACAGGCTTCTTCACCCAGAAGATAAAAGGGTACCTCTAAATTGAGATGAGAGTGGGCATGTAATTAGCATTTAGATGAGTAGGTTCTTAGATGTGTCATCCTTTACTACTTGAATTTGTTATCAGTCTTTGAAGGAAGCTGGGGGAGAGGAAAGATAAATTAGCACTAAGTGTGGCAAAGACAGAGACTCAGAAGCTGATGACAAAGCAGGCCACCACAGTGACCTCACTGATGGAGGCTGCCCACAGCAGCTGGGAGGCCCTCTCTCTGGCATCCGTGAGATGACCTGGATGGAAGCTTAACCAAAACCGCATCCCTGGGCAGACCACCACAGGGCACTCAAAAGCTGTGCTCACAATGACCGCCACCAGAGATAATACAGCACCATAAGACTCTACTGCCAGGCCACATGGAGCTTGGTTCGTTTCTATACCTTAGGGGCCTTTTCCACCACACTTGGCTCCAAATGACCCTTAGCCATTTCCAAATATTGAAACCAATCCCTTGGGGCAAGATTTGGCTGTCATTGATCCAAAAACTCTGTGAAAGAAGTGTTTCACCTTTTGCAGAGGGGGTGAGCAGACATCCATGTAAAACTTTCAATAATAATAGAATACAGAATATCAGGATTGGCAGAAATGCAGAGACCAATCACTGAGACCCACTCAGTTCTGTGAGGACAGAGCTCATGTCTATTTGCATATAACCCAATGCCGAGCAGAGGTTTTCACCTATGGATGGTGCTCAAAAACATGTTCATGGAGTAAGAGAAGAGGTGACGAGTAAGTAAATAATTGGTAAAGGGAAAAAAAATTGAATGAGAGGGTGAATGAATAAAGGAAGAAGCTGTGACCCAAAGAAATGCAATTTTGTGCCCAAGATTACTTGGTGACTTAGAAGCAGAGCTGTATTAAAAACCAGGCCCTCTAGCATCCAGTCAGGGCCTTTTTTGATGTAACAAGGCTGTGTTAACCACTGTCCTAACTCAGGGGCTCCCAAGCTGCTTCCTCTCAGCCCCCCCCCACCTCTAAACATCCAAGTATATATAGTTTGGGGGACTTTCCCTGCACCCCACTCTCAGTTGCTGTGTGTCTAGGACCCCATGCTCTGCTACTTCTCTTGGGTTTACAGGTGAGTGAGGGAGAATAGGATGCAGGGACTGTCCACACAGCGTGACGATCCTGCTGTGCAGCCTCTGGGTTTAAGGGCTGGTGGCTATGGAAGTGAAGCTGGGTCAGCCTCGCCCGGGCTCAGGTGATGAATGATGCTCACTCAGGGGTAGGCACTGACTCGCTTCCCAGCTGGCTCCTGGGTACTCACACCAAGCCCATAAGGCCCTCCTGGTGGCGTCAGAGGGCAACTTCCTCCCTCTGGCTTCACTGACCATCTGTTCCCTTTGCACCTCACCCCACTCTACCCCAGCTTGTCTAGGATTGAACCTCTCTATGCTTCACAGCTCAGTACCTATTCCTCAGTCCTCTCCATGTTGCAGAGGGTGTGGGATTTTTGAAATGCAAAGCCAGGAAGATGCCTTCTTTTCTCTGCTTTCCTAAAGAGGGAAAATATAGTAAATGGTGGGGCATGTGTCTGGAAGACTAGTCAATACCTCAAACATTATCCTGCCACAAAGTGCTTGGGGGTCTTCAGCGCACTTTCACCAGTATTATTTTACGGACTAAAAATATTCAAACATAACATGTTGGCTTGTACACATTCTGACATGTTTGTTTAAAATCCACATCCTGACGGTATTCCCACCTTGCAGTGCAACCTTCATCACCATGGGCACTTCCTTAGTTTTTACCAATGTAAAATTCGTTGTCATAATATTTAAAGGCTGTTGCCATTGGGACAGGAATACTCAGGTATCTGAAAGTACAGTGGCCACTCCAGGGGTCTCTGGGAGGAGTCTCTGTCGGAGTCAATCCTCAGGTATCTGAAAGTACAGTGGCCACATCAAAGGTGGAGACGGTAAACAAAGATTTTGTTTACTGACTGAGAACAATTCTTCCAATTAAAAAAAAAATCCCCACTGCTATAATAAACCTTCAACTATGTCCAATTACTGCCTAAATATTCCTTTCTAAGTGTACTCCACATACGTAGGAAGAAAGGGGGAAAATGTAGGGACCAAGGAATTCTGTAAATTCCTGAAAAATGCCAAGCTTTGACCTGTCCTAGGACAATCACCAGGGTCAGGGCCAGTAGTCTCCCTCTGCTTAGGTTTACACATTTGCATGACTATGAAGTCTCTTATTGCAAATGGTCTAAAACCTGACAACTTAATATGAAAACCCACCCCAAGCAGCATGTGAATGCAACAGCTGGCCTCCCTTACTGAAGCACAGCTGAAAACAAAGTCCTTTATCCCAGCACTTCAGGGGCAACACACCTCTGTTCTCCTCAGTCATCCAGGTTCCTGTGCCCTGACCTGCATTGACCTGGCAGATATTGGACCTTTAGGAAAGAGAGAAATACACCCACTCTCTGTGCTCAGAGCCATCACTTCAGTCACCAGACATCTCTGATTGCTGGCACAAAACATACCTACTTCTTTAAAAACCTCCAATTAGTTTGTCAAAAGGGAAGGTAGGGGCACTGGTACTAGGTGTAGCCCACAAAACACGCAGAGCCAGTTAACTTTTTAGCATGAAGAGGCCATACATGGGGGCACGCTGGCCCGTTTGGGAGCACTAAGCGAGCTAAAGTTGGCAGAGGAAGCAAATGCTGGAAACACGTTCTATTTAAGGCGTTTTGGCTGCCCAGTTGGAACTGGCTGGTAGTCAGGTTGTTGATGCCAAGAATATTTAACTTAATTTTTCCCCACGTAAACACTCTGTGAACTCTTTAATCCAGAGAGCACATTTCCCAGGAATAATAATAATGAGATTTGATTGCATACACGAATGTTCCAGTTGCCTTCCTTACTCTAATACGCAGCTGAAGTATTCCAGAGACTGCTGATGCTATTTTGGAAATGAAGGCAAAGGGCGCAGACCACCGCCCTTCACCTTGACAGCCCACTCCTGTTCCTCCAAGTTTTCATTGCCCCCACCACCACCACCAGGTCATTGCAAGGTAGAGATTTTCTATTGATTTCAATGTTACTTTAGATGACTGAAAATACGTGTGATCGTTTCAGAATAGGACTGTGAGGAGGAGCAGAAGCTAGAGGAAGTTATTTGCCCCAGAGGCAAGTGTAAGGAAGCTGATTTCAGGGATGGGCCCATCTACCCCCAGATCAAGACTCCTCTTCTTCCTCTGGGAGCCTCCCCTCTAGCCACAGGGCTCCCTGGCCTGAGACATGCTCATATGTTAAAAAAAAAAAAAAAAAAAAAAAAAAAAGACATTTTTAAGGAAATCTCCATTTGTAAATGTGTCTCCCTGGATGTACAGGGAAAAGGAAAATAACCTCAGCTCTAGAAACCCTTATCTCTGCAGAAGGACACTTAAATCTGCATAACAGCTTTACCCTTGTTCACTGTGCTTTTCCCGGTAACCTCCCCTGGTTACCAGGAAACTGACTCCCCTGACCCCCAATATCCTCTTTTGTCTTCAACTGAAGATGGGATTTAAGGTAGTGGCTTCAGTCATTTGGGCGAGTTACTCAGTTACTCTCATGAATACAAGAGGTATAAATGTTATTAAACTTGTGTTTTTCTCTTGCTAATTTATTTTTATTACAGTGATGCCAAGAACCCAGAAAGGTAGCAGGGAAAATTGTTTTCCTCCCCTACAGAGAGCAATAGGCTATATCATATGGCCTAGTTGTGTCGTAGGCCACACAATCTAGATGTGTGTAAGTGTACTCTGTGATGTTCAGTGATGAAATTGCCTACGAAGCGTTTCTAGAACATATCCTTGTCCTGAAGCAGCTCAAGACCGTATATACGCATAATTCTGGGATAAAGGGAGAGATCTAGCTGAGATAGAAAGTTGGGTATTGGTAGATAGTATTTAAAGCCATAAAACTGGATGAGATCACCAGTGATCTGAAGACAGAAAAAAAGTCCAAAGACTGAGCCCTGGGACACTTCAGTGTTAGGAATCAGAGAGATGAGAGGGAATTAGCAAAAAAGACTAGAAACATTAGCCAGGGAGATAAAAGTAGAAACAAGGCCTATGGTGTCCTGGAGTATAAAACATTTTTTAAAGCAATTTGTTACTTTCTGGTACTATAAGATGCTCCAGGTCACCTTGTAGTTTCCCTATTCTAGCCCTAAAATCAGCCATTCCTTCAAGGAACCCTGGTTTCTTTTATTGGAGAATGGAATTAATATCTAGGCTTGAACATGCTCATTGCTACTGGGATGTCATTTCTGCTAGGCCCTCTCAGCATACAGAGCTAGGTAATATATGTATGTATATGATCATGCACATATACACAAATATCTATTGTTTTTCTATCTATCTATATGTATATATACTTATATTAAGCTAAACATAAGTTCATTCTGCTGTCTCTGACTCTATTCCAGTATTACAGGGTTCATTCTAGCCTTCTTGTCTTGCTTATCAGTGACTTTCCTCTTTAACAATGAGAAATGTGATTCCCACCAATGGAGATCACTCTTGATCTTGATGGCAATTTTCTTGGAATGCAGGGATCTAAATCCTGGCTGGAATGTGTTTCAAGAGAATGAGGAGAAATTGGAATCACGCCTCAGAATCACCTGGAAGGCTTGTTAAAGCAGCGATTGCTGGGACCCACTCCCAGAATTTTTGATACAGTAGATTTGGGGTGGAGCCTGAGAATTTGCATTTCTAACAAGCTCCCGGGTTATGCTGATACTGCGCTCGATGAGAACCACTGGACTCAAGGAATTCTGCTCAAAAAAGAAGGTAAGAAATGGAGCAATAGGTAGAGGGTGAAGTGGATCATGAGAAACTTTTTAGGGGTGCGGATGTGTGTGTGTGTGTGTGTGTGTGTGTGTGTGTGTGTGTGTTAAGTAAAGAAGTTATAAATAAAAGGGGGGGCGGCTAGGCAATGAACCTGACAAACTTGGAAGGTGGGGTGGGAGGACGCATGCCCTCACAAAACCAGAGACCAAGACTAAACCACACAAAATGGTCTGATCAGGAATTCCTATTTGGGCAGGTCATAGCAAGTGGTCATGTTATAGGCCTGCAGCTTCCTTAGCAAAGCTAAACCATCACCTCAAGTGAGCTCAGAGTAATTTTCTTTTCTGATCTAGAAGGCACAAGCATGAGAGCACAAGACCACTGGAGCATGAGACCACAGAACCCCTCATTGTTTTCTTGTTGCCCATACAACCATTTCTATATGCTGTAATGTTAATTATCAACTTTACTGCACCCAGCAATGTAAAAGAAGTATGTTTCTCTCCACTTTGCCTTTTCTCCAATCCAGGAGATTTCCCCATGATGCTTTCTCCCACCACTTAATCTACCACTAAAGGATTTCATGTAACCCTCCTTGTGTCTCCTCCTTTGATTCTAATGTATAAAATAAGTTGCAAAATTGCCATTCTTCATTGAAATTTTGCTTCCCAACTTATGTCATCAATTTGGCTCAAACAAACTCATAAAAATACTCTACACGTTTAGACATTTCTTATGTGAACAAAGTAGTGCCCCATTTGTAATCTAATGAGAAGAGTCTGGTAAAAAAGAAAATTATAATGATGCAAGAGATGGGGGCAGTAGGGATGGCAGGGAATTGCTGGAGCAAAACTCTTGAGCTGCACAGAGAGGATAGACTCAGCACAAGAAAGAGCTGACCTTGAAGAGGACCACGTTCGGATCATTCCTAGTAACAGGAGAAAAGCCAGCGTATATTGGAACAGTGGAAGTAGACAAGGAGATGTGGTTGTGGGGTCTTATAAATTTTCTTGTGATGGCTTGTTATTTCTCAGTGAAAGCAAGTGCAATGTCATCAGCTCCAATGGAGGCTAGAGAACACACTGTTAGAGGAGGAAGGTGAAGGACAGATCTGAGTACCTGGTGGGGTTAGTGATCAGGAACTGGAAGTGAGATAGCCAGTGTGTTGGGGGTGGGGGTGGGGGGCACAGCCACGGTCAGAAGCCCAGAGGTAGGTGCGGTGTACGAGAAGGATTGGATTTGAGCGGGATGTGGGTTTGCAAGAGAACACAAAGCAGCAAGAAAGGAGCAGATTTGTCTTGTTGACTGTGATGAAAGCACTTTCATTTTGTTTGCCTTATGAAATATTCAGTATAAGTACTTTCTAAATTTATCTTTCACATTATTGAAGCAATAATAATAGCAATTTTGAAAGCTGTGAACATCATGAAAATGTGTTTATAGTACATTGTTATTGAAAAAAGTAAAATACAAAACTGGATTTGTCCTGGGATTACACTTAAAAATGATGAAAGAATATGGATAAATCTAGGTCCAGGGAGAAGTGAAAGTGTTTTTTTTTTACTCACTTAGTGGTGAACTTGAGGGGAATTTCTTACTTTCCTTTTTATTTTTGTTTAATTCAGGTCATTAAGCATTATATTAGTATCTATTGATGTAGAGAAGGTACTAGGCTCCCACAGCACACAAAAAAAGAAGGATGCAAAAGGAAGTAAGAGAAGGAGGAGGAGAAATCATAGTTCTTTCACTTAAAGAGCTGACAGGCGAAAGATAACGTTTTTTTCTGCATAAACAAACCATTATATTAAATGTATTACTATAAATGTAGCAAATAATATGTTAGTCTCTTGGTTAATGTTTTTTTGGTTGTAAATAGCAAAAACTTACTAAAATTAACTAAAGCAAAAAGGGAGATCTGGTTGAAAGACTGGATGACAGAAACCACGAGACACTGGGGCCGAGAAGCAAGCTGGAAGCAGGGACCTGAACACAATTAGTCTCTCATTTCTACTCTGCTTTTAGCGTGGCCTTCATTCCTCTTTCTTCCTTCCTCTCCTCCTCAGTTCACATAGTGGAAAAGTATGGTCTGGTGTCCCTGTCTCTCTCTCTCTTTCTCTCTCTCTCTCTCTCTCTCTCTCACACACACACACACACACACACACACACACACACACACTCAATATTCCCTGCTTGGGTCAGACAGTCATTACTGAACTCACAAAATAGCAGAAAGGTCTAAGAAAGGGATTTTGGTCACATTTGGCTCTGAGAGCCATCTCCAAACCAGTCAAAACTGGCCAAAGGACTATTTTATAATTTGCAAACAGGGCTACTGAGAGTCCCACCTCTGTGAGCATGTAGATGAAAGGGAGAGGCCATCCTCAAAAATAGCAGGACTGTCAACCCAGCAGGTGTCAGTTATGTTCTTCCTAACATACACACACCGTCTTACACTTAAAATATAAAACCCTAAAATGGCCTACCAAACATAATAACTATCTTCTCCCCTTGCAAAGCACACCCAGCTACTGCACAGAGAGATTTCACAAAATCACTGTTCTTCACTCAAGATCTTTTGGTAGTGTCCATTATGTCTCTCGTGCAATCTCAATCTGGTCCAGATATGGCACTTCCTGATTTTACAACTGGGGGTAACATGATAAATGTAACTCACCCCTACACAATAGTTGATGCTGAAGAAAAAGAAAAACCCCTCCACCTGAGGGTAAGGGGGATGGGAAAGGAGGGCGGGGCATCAAATATATAGTAATGGAAACAGAACAGACTCTGGGTGGTGAGCACACAATGCAGCACATAGACAATGTACTATACAATTGTATACATGGAACCTCTGTAATTTTTACTAACCAGTGTCACCCCAATAAATTCAATAATAAAAAAAAAACGTCTATAGGTCATTCTCCCAAAATATATATCTTACCCTTTTTTGCTAGACACAGTAAAGTACAGGAAATTACAAGTGTATTTCATGAATTATTAATAAGTCCCATTTGGAAGGAACTCCATTTGACAATACTCCAAGACACAAGTAGTTTCATTCCCTTCAAAGCCCTAGGTCTGCTAAATGGTATTCCAGGAACAGGGCCATGCCCATGCAGCTTCTGTTTCTTAGCAGAAAAAAAGGAAGAATCTGCCCACCCCCTTTGTGTCCACTTAAGGACCTCAGTCTGGGGCCACATGTGGAAAATTGGAATGCAGGGTAAAGTAGTGAAGTGGAGTTCCTCGGAGACCACATTAGAATACTGTTGCTGCATGTCAGGCTCTAACCTGGTCCTGGAAGCTGTACCCCTTGGTGCAATGCAGGACCTAGAAAAGCAGGTGCTTTGTGGGGACCTAGGTCATCCGAGACTTCTCTTTGCTAATTACCAAGTTCTCCACCTTCCTAATCAGAATCTCAAATCTTTATTTTAGAAATGGGGTATACAGAGAATGTAGCTATTATTATTCACCCAGATGTGTGATTTTCTGACCATAAATAGCATCAATTCACTAGTTACTAACAGAAAGGATATAACTGGCTGAGTTACATCCTTGTTCTGTCATTCTCTGTCCACTTTTCAGCCAGGACCCTGGGACTGGAGCTCACCACTGACTGTGACACCAACTTGGAAACACGAAATGCAGTTTGCCTGCCTCCAGTTAGAATATTCACTCCCCAGGATCGAGTTATCTATCTGCTAGTCGAGACTCTTCTGGTTGTATTTGAAAGATGTCTTTTCAAAAGATGTAAAAAAAAAAAAAAAGCTGTGAGAATGGGGAATCATTGGCAGGGATGCTATCCAATTTCAATAAAATAATAAAATAATATAAACTAAAACCAAATTTAATCCTAACCAAGCTACTGTCTCCCATATTTTCTCTCCCAGTCAGCTTCATTGATGCCTCTCACTGCAGAATGCTTTTCTCTGTTTTCCAGGCAACAGGATGTAAAATGTTACTGGTCTATGTGAACTAGCTCAGGGAAAATAGCTCTTTTTCAACTTACAATTGGTCAGATGAACCAATCCAGGCTAGCAAGGTCGCCTGGCTCACACCTTACAAATGTGACTAGGGAACTCTGCCACTGTAACCACAGAGAATGGGGGTGGACAGTTCCCAGATAAAGAGTAAGAATACGTTTGGTCAACAAACAAATTAAACTCTATGCCAATCAGTTAAGATAATTTAGCTGAAACACATCTCAGAAAGACACAAACTATCAAAAATGACTCAAAAAAATAGAAAGTCTGAATAAACCCATAACAAGGGATTGAACTAGTAATTTTTTAAAATTTTCTACAAAGAAAAGCCCATTCCCTGATGACTTGACTTATGAATTATTCCAAGTATTTAAGGAAGAAAGTGCCAATTCTTCACAAACTCTTCTAAAAAAATGAAAGAGGAGGAAACATTTTCCAATTTATTCTATGTGACCTGAATCTACAACGAAAGACATTATAGGAAAAGTAAAGTTCAATATCTCTACAAATATAGACACAAAAATCCAGAACAAAATATTAGCAAACCAAATCCAGCAACATGTAAAGGACTAATCACCATGACCAAGTAGGATATATCCCAGGAATCCAATGTCAGTTTATCAGCCAAAAATCAATGTCATATCAACAGAATAAAGGACAACACCGCATGAAAATCTCAGTAAATGCAGAAAAAGCATTTGAAAAAATCTAACAACTTGTAATAATAAAAACACTCAGCAAACTAGGAATAAAAGGGAGCTTTGTCTACCTGATAGAACTAACACCATACTTAATAGTCAAAGACTTTATGCTCTCTCCGCAAATTGAGAACAAGACAATGATTTGCATCCTTACCACTTCCATTCAAATTTTATAGGAGATTATAGCCAAGGCAATTAACTAAGTAAAAGAAATAAAAAGCATCCAGATTAGAAAGGATGAAATACAACTGTTTCTATTTTGACATGAATTTATACACAGAAAATTCTAATTAATGCACTAATAACCTATTAGAACTAATGAACTTGGGAGTTCCCTGGTGGTGTAGTGGCTTAAGGCTTTGGTGCTGGCGCTGTCAGCGCTATGGCCTGGCTTTGATTCCCGGCCAGGAAACTACCCACCAATAAAAAAAAAACAAAAAAACAAAAAGAAACTAATGAACAAGTTCAGAAAAGTTGCAAGACAAAAGAGCAATATATTAAAATCCATTGTATTTCTATATACTAGCAATGAACAATCTGAAATTTTAAGAAAATTTTTCCACTTACACTAGTATCAAAAAAAAATACTTAGGGATAAAATTTTTAAATTTTACAAACTCTGAAAAGTACAAAACATTGTTCAAAGAAATTAAAAATGTAAGTGAATAGAAATACATCTCATCCCATTTTAATGAATAGGAAGAACATTGTTAATCTCAAATTAATCTACAGATTTAGTGCAATCTCCATCAAGATCCTAACTGACTTTTTAAAGAAATTGAAATGCTTATCCTAAAATTTATGTGGAAATGTAAAAAACCCAGAATGGCCAAAACCATCTTGAAAAGGAGCAACAGTGGAAAACTCACAGATTTAAATTTCAAAACTACAAAGCCATAATAATCAAGATCGTGGTAGTGACAAAAAGATGACATAGGTCAATGAAATAGAATAAGGGTCCATAAATCAACCTTCACATTTATGTTCAATTGACTTTCAATAGGGTGTCAATACAATTCAATGAGGTAAAAAACAATCTTTTCAACTAATCATACTGGGACAATTAAATATCTACATACAAAAAACTGAACTCAAACCCATTACTCAGACCATACACAAAAACTTCAAATGGATCACAGGCCTAAATGCAAAGGCTAAAACTATAAATCTCCTAAAAGAAAACAAGTGTAAATCTTTGTGACCTTGGGTTAGGCACAGTCTTCTTAAGTAAGACCCAAAAAGCATTAGCAGCAATGAAAAAAAATAGATAAATTAGACATGACAAATATTAAAACATTTTATGCTTAAATGGACACCATCAAAAAGGTAAAAAGACAACCAATAGAATAAAAAAATTTGGAACTTATATATGTGATAAGGGAATTATACATAGAATGTCTAAAGAACTCTTAACTCGATAATAAAAAGCAAATAACCCAATTTAAAAATTGGCAAAGGATCTGAAAAATATTTCTCTAAATACATGTGACTGGCCACTAAGCACATGAAAAGATGCTCAATATCACTAATCATTAGGGAAATGTAAATCAAAACCACAATGGTATACACCTAGTAGGATGGCTATAATCAAACAGATAACAAGCATTGAGGATGTAGAGTTAGAGAACCCTCATACATTGCTAGTGGAAACACAAAATGATGTGACCACTTAGAGTGTCCACATGGCTCAGCAATTCCACTCCTGGGTGTACACCCAACAAAAAGGAAGACATATATCTACACAAAAACTTGTACACAAATATTCATAGAAGCATTATTCAAAATAACCAAAAAGTGGAAACAAGCCAAATGCATGTTAACTGATGAACTGATAAATAAAACATGGTATATTCACACAATGGAATATCATTTGGCAATAAAACATAACTAAGTGTTGATACAGGCTGTAACATAGATAAACCTTGAAATATTATGCTAAGTGAAAGAAGTCAATCACAGACCATATATTGACTCCATTTATACGAAAGATTTAGAATGTATGAGGGTCACTGGAGAAAAGTGGGGAAGATGCTAATGGGCAGACTTCATTTTGGAATGAAGAAAATGTTTAAACTTGATTTTAGTGGTGGTTGCACAACTCTGTGAATATGCTAAAATCACTGAATTGGAAACTTTTAGTTGTATGGTATAAGAATTGTATCTCAATAAAGCTGTCAAAGAAAATAAAAAGCAGTATCTTAATCAAGTCTTGATATAAGGCCCAGATCAGAAAATATTGAGACTGGAAGCATTTTAGATTTAGTGAAAAGAAGGATCTTCAAGAAAACTTACAATTCCTAATTCGGTTAAAGTGATGCCATAGTTTATTTTCTCTTAAACTTATTTTATTAGGGAACTTAGCATTTGTTTAATGGGTATTTTAATAAAGAGTTGTCTTTTTATCTGAATATTTCAGGATAGGAAAAGATATTAACTCTCTTACACTGGAACGCCCCAAAATCATCAACTTTTACATAGGACAGTGTGCTCCAATTACAATCTTGGATGAGATACAAAACTCTCCAGAGTGGAACTTAATGTGAATTAAACCACAGAATGAAATATTGGTGAGATGCTCTATTATAATTTCAAGGCCCTGGACTTGCTATCATTTGGAAAGGTTCCAAACATTATTTTATAGTGTCAGTGAGTTAGCTCTCAAACTTAAGTTTTTTGGGGTTTTTTTGTTTTGTTTTGTTTTGTTTTTGTATGTGGGTAGCTTCCTGATTGGGAATGGAACCCAGGCGACAGCGTTGACAGCACCAGCGCCGAAACCTTAAGCCACTACACCACCAGGGAACTCTCAAACTTAAGTTTCTTTTGTGACTTAAAATTGAGATCAGATACAATTAGTGAAGCAACTGATAATATTTCTTAAATGGGTCCAGAAATCAATCTCAAATTGTAAGAGAAATTGCAAGTGAGGTAGATATGCCCAAAGAAGTTTTGAATGAAGAACATATCTCACTCATAATAAAGCAATGTACTTTTAAAAATTGAAAATATTCCACAAAATAGTAAGTTCTTTTCAATTGATGTCTAGAATCCTCACTGGCCATGACTTAGGACTCATTTATGGAACCAAGAGTAATTATTTTCCATCCCAAATAATTCTGTGACTTTCAAATCTCCTCTATTTCAAATCTCTTCTACTGCCTTTTCTGCACACAAACTTGTTCCTGTAAAACTTTAGTTTCCTCAGATTATTTTTCTCCAAAAAAGAACATGCTAGCTAAATTTCACTTTGGAAAACCTCAACATTAAAAACATCACCCTACATCACCTTATATTGGCTCCTCTAAACACCAAACCAGCCATGTCCCATTCCTGCCACCAGAGGGACTAGAGATCCTTTCTAGCAATACTATCAGCAATTTTAAAAAGCAAAGCTTTTTTTTCAATGTTCCCTTAGTACAGAGCACATTTCCATTATATTTTTTCCAAAGCAAAAATAATTTTTATCTTATTTCTCGAAGAATAATTTAAATGGGTTTCCAAATCCAATGTTGCTCTCAGTAGCATTAGAAGGTCAATGGCTCCTTGAAGCTTTCTCTTTGTCTCCTACCTCTTTGGCTACACCTCCCTCAGTCTTTGATAGTGATTCTTCTTCTATCAGACTACTGGGGACTCCACAGGCTCTGTTCAAAATGGAGCTCTTGATCTTCCCCATGATCATCCTTCCCTTCCACAATTCCATCTCAGTAAATAGCAACTCCTCCCACCTGATTTCTTAAAGCAGAAACCTGGGAGTCACTCTTAACTCCTCTCTTTCCCTTACTATCGCCACATTCTACCAATCGCCAAGTTCTATTCACTTACAACCTAAATAAATAAATATATATATATATATATATTTTTTTTTTTTTTTTTTTTTTTTTTGGTATGTGGGTAGCTCCCTGACTGGGAATCGAACCCAGGCCGCAGCACTGACAGCGCCAGCGCCGAAGCCTTAAGCCACTACACCACCAGGGAACTCCCAATAAATCTTAAATCCATTCACTTCTCTGCACCTGCCTGCCACTGCCCTGGTCAAAATTGTCAGCAACCCAGGCAGCCCAGCCCTAATCCCTCCCTCCGTCAGACTGTCTCGACACCTCCTTCAGATATCACATTATCAACAAGAGCTTCAACTTTGCATCCCCAAACATGATTAGTTTGCCTCTCTTTTACTCCACTATCTAGTCATTTATTAATATGAGTACCTTTTTTGATGATTGCCTCTTCCTTTATGCCAGCATTATCTAATAGAAATAGAACATGTTTGTGAAGTGTGTTAATGTCTAATCATTATGTTGTTTTGTAAACCTGAATAATAATAAAAACTTGTAAAAAATGAAATAAAATAGAGGACCAGCAACAAAATGTGACATGAGAGGAACCTCTGAAAAACTCCTCTGGAGATCACAACTAATAAAACATCTATACCTCAACCAAGGACCCTCTGCACAACACACAATCACAGCTAAGAAACCCACATGTCACATTAAGGTACCTGCAGGCAGACAGAGTTAAAAAAAAAAAAGAAAGAAAAAAGAAAAGGGAAGAGCAGAGACATTGCTGTGGTACAGGTCCCCACTTGGAACTCTACCGCTGGGTGAGTTTGGGGAAGGAAGAAGGCAGCAGGAGAGCGCTCTGGACCTCACCAGGCCTATAGGACATTGGAAAGGGGACCCAGAAGTGGGGGCGTGAAAAACCACAGATACCTCACTTTGGCCCCAGAAGGTGTAGACCAGTAGCAAAATGCAGCAGCTGGACCTCACTCTGGTTCCCAGAGGAGAGAGAGTGGCTGGGTGGTGAGGAGTGGCAGTGCAAACACTCCGGAGAAGGAGAGAGAGCACTTCGCTCATGTTTCTCAGCCCACAACCAGGACAGTTTGAAAGGCCAGCACACAGGACTAACCCCAAGACTCAGGGAAGAATCTGCATGCAGGGCAAATCAAGAACAGAAAGATGCAATAAAGTCCAAACTCCTTTTGCAACCCCTGGAGCCACAGGAAGAAAACAAAACCACCAATGCCCCTCCCCTACAGCCCCCTCCAGTATCAGCAGCAAACACCAAAGAAACTGCAGCAGCAAGAGTCCAGATAGGCTGCAAAAATGAGAAACCAGAGAAAAGAAGCTCAAATTAAAGAGATGGGGAGAGATGATCCATCAGAAACAAAGCTCAAAGCATCAATTATAAAAATGCTTAAGGAACTGAATGATAATTTCAACAGAGAGATAGAAAGCATCAAAGAAGACTTACAAACCATTATAAAGGACCAGAGAGAGATAATGACTACATTAACTCAAATAGAGAACAGAATAAAAGTCACTAAACTAGATAAAATAGAAGCTCAAAGCAGTGATTTGCAGGAAAAGCCAGCAGAAAACACCCAACTAGATGAATTACAAAATTACTTCCAAAAAAGGGAGGATGAATTGAGATTCCTCTGGGATTATATCAAATGTAATATCAGAATAACAGGTGTGCTGAAAGGGACAGAGGAAAAGCAAAGGATCAAGAAATTATTTGAAGAAATAATGACTGAAAATTTTCCTGACCTGGAGAAGGAAATAGACATACAAATTCAGAATGCACAGAGAATTCCAAACAAGATGATCCCAAACAGGAATACACTGACATACATCATAATTAAAATGGCCAACATTAAAGAAAAATAGAAAATTCTAAAAACAGCAGCAGAAATGCAAATAGTAACTTATAAAGGGACACCCATTTGATTATTAGCTGATTTCTCACCAGAAACTTTACAAGCCAGAAGGGATTAGCAGAAAATATTCAATGTGATGAAAACCATGGATCTACAACTAAGAATAATGTATCCAGCAAGACTAGCATTCAAAATTGAAGGACAGATAAAAAGCTTCTCAGAAAAAAAAAAAAAAAGCTAAAGAAATTTATCACCACCAAACCAGTTCTACAAAGAATGTTAAAGGAAATTCTTTTTTTTTTTTTTTAATGTGGGTAAGTTCCCTGGCTGGGAATTGAACCCAGGCCACAGCATTGACAACACCAAAGCCTTAGCCTCTACACCACCAGGGAACTCCCTAGTGGGAATTCTTTAAGATGGGAGGAGGGATGGGAGAGTGGGTCAAATAAACAAAAGGGATGGAGGAATTTAGTTTGATTGTTAACAGAAAATTGAAAGTAACAAAGAAACACAACTCATGGACACAATCAATAATTTAGTAGTTACCTGCAGGTAAGTGGGGAGGTGGGTGGAGAAGTGACAGGGACACATATATGGTGATGGAAAGAGAACTGACTCTGGGTGATAAACACATAATACAACACATAGAAGATGTAAGGTAGAATTGTACACCTGGGACCTATGTAATTTTTACTAATTGATGTCACCCCAATAAATTTAAAATAAAATTAAATTTAAAAAAATAAATAACAAAACAATAAAATAAAAATGTTAAGAAAAAGAAATAGAATGTGAGCCATATGTGTAATTAAATATCTTTATAGCCACAGGTGAAATTAATTTTAATATCTTTTATTTAACTCAGTATATTCAAAACATTTTAACATGTAACCAATATGAAAATTATTAATAAAATACTTTACATTTTTTTGTACTGTCTTCAAAATCTCTTGTGCATTTTATACATAAGCATCTCAATTTGGATTAGACAAATTTAAGTACTCACATAGCCATATTGTGGCTGGTAGCCACCGTATTGGACACTAGATTCCCACCTCCCTAAGCGCAAAAACATGTCAATTTAGATCATCATTTAGTAAATGCCTGAGTATAGTAAGTACACAATAAACATTTATTAAATGAATAAATAAAATCGTCATGCACTTCTGCACAGGATTGCTTTCAGTGTTGTTGTATCTTCCGCTTTCAACATAATCACTCTCAGAGATAACTGTTCAATCTCTTCTCCATACATTAAATTGTTGTTATAGAGTCCATAGTAGTTTATTATCATGTTAGTGTTTCTTGCAAGGGGGAAAAATATTTTAAGTTTTCCTAGAACTTTCTTTTAATAATTGCTATAATCCATCCTTTCTGATAATAAAAACTTCCTGATAGTAAAAAGTTCCTTCTACTAGAAAGTTCTAGAAAGGGAGGCCCAGCCACATGAAATATTATATATTAAATTTTTGCCAATATGTTTTATTCATTCCAATGATACTGTTTTACCTGTTTCACCCACCTTATTTTTTAAATGTTCCTTATCGTAAGTCATGATTCAAATCTCTTTTTCAAAAGAGTTTAGGTAAGAATTTTTAAATAAACAATTATGCTAGAGTTTTTCATCTGATTTCTTTTTCTGGAGTTTTCTCCTATAATTTCATTTGAGACTTATTTCTTTGTTTCCTCATTTTGGCTGCCTTTCTGTTTGTTTCTGTGTATTATGTGGATCTGCTGTGTCTCCCAGACTTGGCCAGGTAGCCTTATGTAGTAGTGCCCTGTGGAGCCCTGGCAGAATCTCCCTGGTCATCTGTTGTGGGTGCTCTAGGACTGCCCTTTGTGTGGGTTGTGTGTGCTCTTATGTTATAGTTGAGATTTGATTGCTATGGGCACATTAGAGGGTGGGATTAAACCTCAGGCTGAGTGGTTGTGATGGTTGGCCATGTCCACAGCTTACAGAGGTGCTGTGTGGGGAACTTACCACGCAGAGCAGGATTCACCCCAGCAAACTCAGGTGCTTGTGGAGACCACCCTTTGTGTGCATCACATGTGGGGCTAATTGGGCAGTGCTCTACGGTGATCTGAAGCCAACTTCCAAGTCTGTTTGTTCTGGGGCCTCTTGGGAGGGGCTCTGGCGCAGGCCCAGGTCAACCATTGTCTGTGGCCAGCCAGAGACTACCTGGTGGGAGCTACAATGTGATCCGTGATTGGTCGCTGTCTGTACTGGACCTGGAGGCATGTAGGAGAAGCCATTCTGTGAACCAAGTACAGCTGCCGCCAGTACTGGATCTGGGTTAGCTCCGTAAACAGCTAGGACACACTGAGGCCTGCTGACACTTGCCAGCTCGCATAAGGTTCAGCTGCTGATAAAGCCTTGAACACTACAGAGTTGGGTGTGGCAGAGTCTCAGTGAGGCAGCAGAATGGAACAAGCAGACCTCACCAGGCAGATTCAGATTTGGCCATGAACGTGAAGGGAGGACGCAACACAGGAAAGACAGCATTGGCCTGCCAGCTGCATGGGAAGAGGACCCATTTCAGGGAAAATGGTGACTATCTTCTAGCCCTCGCCCCCAAACCACACACTTCAGTCTGTCCCTCATATGTCTCCAACGCCCCCCCAAGTTACTGTCCTTCCTCCAGAGCCCAAGGTGAGTGCTTGCAAGTGAGTCTATGTGGGTTCTTTTAGCGAATGTCTGGGTTTTCCACAGCCTTCCATCCCACCCCATCAGAATCCCCACTGTTTTTCACAGCCAGATGTTGGGGGGGGGCTCCTCTTCCAAGTACCAATACTCTGGGCTGGGGAGCCTGGTGTGAGGCTACGGTCCTTTGCTCCTCCACGGGGACACTCTATGGCTGAGATATCCCCCCCCCAATTTACATTAGCCAGCCCATTTCACATCTCTGTTCCTCCTACGGATCTCAACATGGCTTCTTTTTTATATCCTTAGTTATAACTTTTGTTCAGCTACACTTCAGATGGTTCTCTAGGTTGGTGGTTCTATAATTTAGTTGTAATTTTGATGTGTGTATGGAATGAAGTGAGTACAGTGTTTACTCCACCATCTTGGTTCTCCCAAATGAATCAGCAATCTATGCTTTAACAAGGCCCCCAGGGGAATCTCATGCACAGATTCTCTGCCTTAGGAAATCTGGTTTTCTTTAAGGGATTCCATTGCTGGAGGCTGCTTAAAGGGAGGAGCAGGTGCATGGAGCTCTTTACAGAAGAAATTGAGCTTCTTCCTTGAAACCTTGACAAGAAAGTGTATAGTCAAGCTGCTGTTTTTGTATTCCATAACTAGTATCACAGGGGCTTTGAAGCTTCTATTATTATTAATATACAATAATAAAAATATCAATTTTTTTAAATTAAGAAGAAATGTAAAGAAGGGCAAGTTGGCAGGGAAAGTTGGACGTGGGATGATTTAAGAATGAACTTACCTTTCTGAAGAAAAACATTCTACCTGCACCAGCTTTGTCCAAGTCTAAAATTCTAACATCAGATCACCACTCCCTGGGTGTGGCAGCCTCGGAGATTGTCAGCTAATACCTCAGTGATGGTAAGAGCATCTGAGTGTCCCGAGCAAGATCCTGGGTGGAAAAAGAAGTGGCCATACTGTTGAAAGTGTAGGTAAGAGATGAGATGATAACTGAGATAGCCCCTTAACTGTTCTTCCAAATTCTAAATCCTGATGGGGATGAAGGAGTGAACAGTAGAAAGTTATGTTTCTTGAAACAAGTGTCTTGGGAAATAAAAAGCAAGTTTCACTTTGCTTTCAAAATTGTACTGTAACTCTTACAATTTCCCTCAAGATGCAATATGAGGGAGGGCCAGTGGTTTCCTCAAAACATGACCTCCGGACTCTGCTGCTTATGGGCTGTGCAACCACAGGAAGTTACTCTTTGTGCATCAGTTGTCTGATATGCGAAATGTGGCAATAATAGTACAAGTACGATGCCTGGCATGTAGTAAGTGTCAGCATTTATGATTATACCAAGATTTCTATTACTGAATTAAATGAATGGAGATTTCATATAGTAAGACACTAACAGACGCAATGCCTAGGAACAGGAAATAAACATTTCAATTCACGTTATAATTATGTCTAAGGATTCTTAAACTAGAATCACATTAAAACCTTGGGAACAACTACTTTTCTCATTTGGGGCCTCTGAGAAGGTCTGGCAATGTCCCAGGTTCTCCCATGTTTTGGTTGTAAACTTTGTGGGGTGGCAGGTGGCCTGCTGATCCCCCAATGGGCAGCACCGACACAGGTAAAGAAGAGATATCAGGGAGTCAGGAAACCTGCAGGTCAGCCTCAACCACAGGTCAGCCTCATTCTGTACAAACTAGAGACCTCTCTCAACCAGGAAGAGTGAGGTGATTCCTTTAAGACAGCAACACAAGTAGCCCAGGACGGAAAGCTTGAGGGCCGAAAACACCAACAAGAAATGGGGCAGTTATAATTAAATATAAAACATGCACAAAAATAAAGATTATAGTTCCCAGGATCCTTTGAGGTTGGATGTGGCTATGCATTTAAATTTTTAAATTAAATTTATTGGGGTGACATTGGTTAGTAAAATTATATAGCTTCCAAGTTTACAATTCTATAATACACCATCTATGCATTGTGTGCTCACCACCCAGAGTCAGTGCTCCTCCCATCACCATATATATGATGCTCCCTCCCTCATCTACTACTGCCCTCCCCCATTTTCCTCTGGTAACCACCAAACTGTTGTCTTTGTCTATGAGTTTATTTTTTTTGTTCATTTGTCTTGTTCCTTTATTGGTTTCAGTTTTATATTCCACATATGAGTGAAGTCATATGGTTCTTGACTTTTTCTGTCTGACTTATTTCACTTAGCATGATCTCAGGATCCACCTATGTTGTTGCAAATGGCAATATTTCATCTTTTCTTATAGCCAAGTAATAGTCCATTGTGTAAATGTACCACAGCTTCTTTATCCAGCCATGTACCGAAGGACACTTGGGTTGTTTTTATGTCTTGGCCACCATGAATAATGCTGCAATGAACATAGGAGTACATATATCTTTACAGAAAAAAATGTTTTCATATTTTCTGAGTAGATACCCAGAAGAGTGATTGCTAGGTAATTGGTAATTCTCTTCTTAATTTTTTGAGGCACCTCCATAGTGTTTTCCATAGTGGCTGTACCAATTTATATTCCCACCAGCAATGTATGAGACTTCCTTTTTTCCACAACCTCTCGAACACTTGTTATTATTTGTTTTGTTGATGATAGCCATTCTAATTATGTGTGAGGTAATATTTCATTGTGGTTTTGATTTGCATTTTCCTAATTGCTAGTGATTTTGTGAAACTGGTATCCAGTCCTGAACTGCTTACTTCCAGATTTCTTTTAAATGAGAGAGAAATGAACTTCCAGCTTATTTATTCCACTGTGTTTTTGTTTGTTTGTTTGTTTTTGGCCTCTCTGACAAATGTAGACACATGTAATCCTGATATAAAAATTTAGCACAAGTAAGTTACTAATAAGATTTTTTTAACTATCTTAACACACAACATAATCAAGGAAATTAGATATTTAATGCTGGTTCCTATAGAAAGGGATAGTGAATGTCCCAAATGGCAAATGAGAAATGAAGAGGGAACTTTCATAATAACAAAAGAAATTTCTCAATGGAATGTATTTTTAAATCTTAAATTTGTATGCAGTTAATATCACAGCTTCAAAATACATAAAGCAAAAATTGATAAATCTACCACCAAAGTTGGAAATTTTAAGTTTCTCTTAGTAACTGATAGAAGAAGCAAGTAAACAACAAAAGGCAGTAATAATGTAGAAGGTTTAAACAATTCAGTTCCATCCTGGGTATATTCCAAAGAAATGAGGTTTCCTGTCCACCAAAAAACATGTTCAAGATTATTCACAGCAGCTTTATTTGTAGTAGGCAAAAACTGGAAACAACCTATGATTATCAATAACAAAATAGATTAATCAATTTTGTTATGTTCGTGAATGGAACATTACATAGCAATGTAAACAAATGCGCTACCAATACAGTTCATTATTTAATCTCATAGATATGATGTTGGATAAAAGAAATCAGTTGCAGAGTACATAGTTTATGATTCTGGGTACATGAAATTAAAAAATGGATAAAACTGATCTACAATGATACAGATCAGCATGGCATTTAACCCTGAGGGTTATGAGCTAGAAGCAGAGCAGAAGGGAGCCTCTTGGAGTGCTGGAATGTTTTATATTGCTATCTGGGAGGTGATTACATATATGGATGTGTAAAAATTCACATTTATCTGATCACTTTACTACTGAGGTATATGTTATATCTCATCATTTGTGTCATGCAAATTAATTATTTCATATCTTCCTGAATATATAGCCTTTCATTTTCTTGTTATAATTATATAAAGGAAGTTTTTTTTCACCAAGTACAAGTATGCACATCCCCCACATCCATCCAGTTAACACTTGGGTACAATGAAAATGTTTAATTTTTTCTGTGTGTCTTCATATGAAAAGGCTTGAGACCCCTATTCTAGGTAACAAGAAGTCAGAGAGGGTGTTTGGACAGAGCCTGTAAAATGGTGCAACTACTAAAGTAAACAGTATGGAGGTTCCTTAGAAGGCTAAAAATGAAACTACCATATCATCCAGCAATCCCACTTTTGGGCATATGTCCAAAAGAATTGAAAGTTGAATTTCAAAGAGATATTTGCACATGCACATTTATGCACATAGGAGCATTATTCACAATAGCCAAGTGGTATAAGCGGTCCAAACATCCATTGACCGATGAATGGATAGCCAAAACATGATAAATTTATACAATGGAGTATTATTCAGCCTTAAAGGGGAAAGAAATCCTGTCACATGTTAGAACACGGATGAACCTTGAAGACATTATCCTAAGTGAAATAGCCAGTCACAAAAGACAAATATTACATGATTCCACTTGTATGAGGTATCTAAAGTTGTTGAAGTCATAGAAACAGAAAGTAGAATGGCAGGTATGAGAAACTGATGGGAGATGGTAGTCAAAAGTTGTTTAATGAGCACAGATTTTCAGTTTTGCAAGAAGAAAAGTTCTGGAGACCGGCTGCACAACCATGTGAATGTACCTAATACTACCGAATTGTACACTTAGAAGTGGTTAAGATGGCAAGTTTTATGTTACGTGCATTTTACTACAATTTTTTAAATTGAAGACAAGAAAGACAAGTTTATCTTTTTACAAATTTGCTTGGTGCACTTCCTGATCTCAAGTTGAAAGAAGCTGGTGGCATTCCACTCCTGCCATTCCAAGGAGAGAGGAGGTATTTTTGCCTCCATCCAGTGACAGGAGGAAGAAATTCAATCACCTGGCTTGGATGTCAGTAAACACTCAGGATTTGAATAAAGCACCCCCTCACTTGCATGTTATTTTTTTCTCAGATTTCCTTTTTACTAAGTAGGATTTCCAAAAAAATGGTAACTTCTGTCCTTGAATACATAATCAGAACCGTGGTTATAAGATGGGACTTTTTTTCTATATACTTCTCTCTCAACATCTACACCCTTGTTCTTATGTGCTTATGACAATGGACCTCCCACACACAACTGAAAAAGCAAAAACTTTAAATGAAGTGTTTTATATTAAGGATCTAGGTTATTTAATGTACTGCGTAACTAAACGGGGCTAACAATGGTGTGAGCAGAGAATATAGGTTAGTGAGTCAACAGTTTTCTATTTCATCTAGACTAAGCAGTCTTTTAAGATGATTCATGTTTCATTCATTTGTATTCAGTCATACTTGCTTTACTCTCCCTTTCACTCCCAACGTAAAGGGCTCACAAATGGGAGATTCTCATTCTATGGTTTTTTGAAATTTTGTATGAGATTAAAGCATAAGTTTGGTTCAGATGTCTGGTTTCGATTTCATATGATTAAAATACGGAGTTAAATAAAAAATAAAATGGGTAACAATGTATAAAATAAAATGAGTTTTCCATTAATTTATAAAGTGAAAACTGTTCATTCTACCTGTCACACATCACCCCACACCCAAGTATAAGAACTGAGTTAAATTTAGAGGTAATCAAGTTGCTCTGTGACCTTGGACAAACCTTTAACTTTTATATAATTTTTCCCCCATAAAATGGTCATTATAATATAACCTTCTGACTCAAGACATCCAACCCTGTTTGAAGGAGAGAGAATGAACCACAGTTGCCGGAAGCACTGAAATTGCCATGTGATAGACCAACAGGCTGGGAAGAACCTTATTTCTCAGGGCTACAATCGTAGCAGCCAAGATGCCTTCCTAATTTATATACATGGGGTGGAATGAAGATAGATTTCATTCCAGTGATACAAGGCTGTGTTGCTCCAAATAATGTCCACATATATAAGTGGTTCCTAAAGGTCTACAAGTAGTCTTTTGATAGTATGACCATTTCAGAGAAAAATGTAATGAAATAAATTTGTTTATATAGATTTCAGAAACTTGAAATGTAATATTAAATCATAATTTTCTCAGATATCCTATTAACATTCTTAACAGTCATTATATTTTTTAAAAGTTGTACGTATACTTCAAAGATTTTGTTGTTTAATCTTGGAGTATTTTTACCTCATTACTATTGATGTAATATAGTAATAACAGCTGTACTAAGCTAAGATAGGAATAAATTTAAAAATTGAACAATTTTCTTCTAAATCGGTATCAACTAATATATGCCACCATATATATATTGTTTCTATAGCATTTTGCGGTTTACAAATGCTTCCAGCTTAATTTCAAACACTATGAGGTAGAGAAAACAATATTCTCCCATTTTTTTAGAAGAAACTAACCCCCCCAAATTTAAGTAGTATGCCCAAGGTTGAGATAGCACATGATTCATTAATGGTAGCTCCATCAAAACTTGAAATATAGTGAAAGATAACAGAGAAACTACCATCCTTTTTTATAAAGATGCATGATTTAGAGAATTTGGTTTTATTCTTCTTTCAGAGCATTATGAGGGAGCAATTCCACTTAAACTGCCATCAAAAAAAAATTTTTTTTGTTTCACCATACTGTTTATGAATTATCTCAGGCATAATACTTTTCAAATAAAAAGATTACTTTATAATACCAACAATGAAATGTAAGGATGGTTTTTATTATCTCAATTGGCCTGCTTAATAATTCTAAAGTGAATTATTTTACCTATTCCTTTAGGGCCAAAATTTTTCAGGCTTTAATGTGGAAAAAAAAAGATATCAGGATATCATAAGAATATTGGACCATGTGCAAACAACTAATAGTGGAGTTTGGCTCTATCCCAATAGTTGATGGTTCTTTATTAGTTCAAGAAACAAATCAATGGCATATTGTTGAGCATATTTTGACACCATTTGCAAATGCTTGTAATAGAACATGAAGAATGACTTTGCAAGGCTGAATGAAGCCAGATTGAAGTAGGAATCCCTCTCTGTGGCAACGTACCCATATGTGTGTCACGCTGGTTGGGTTAGCATCCAAATGCATTTACCACTGAGCTCTGGCCATCATTTCTGTACAATCCAATACCATCTGACAGAACTTCTTGCACTTGCTGTCATCTTGATGACTTAACATTGTGAACCTGTATTCTCTAAATTCATGGACATCAAGTCTCAGGAAATAAACCAATAAGGTGTTCATCTGTAACTTAAGCTTTTTCAGTTTTTCATATAGATGCCTTGTAAAAGATGTCAAACAATATCATCCTTCCCATCAATGTAAAACCATTTATCATCAATTTTTAAATTCTAGCTATACTTTTATTATTTAAAAATTTATGAGAAATACATTTTTTAACTAACTAAAAATATTTGGTCCACGTGTTTCTTAAATATTCATTAGAGGACCTACAGAGAGGAAAAAAAAAAGTTTTAAAATAAGACATTGGGAGTTGCAAATTATATTTACAAAAAAATACTTATTTTTCCATGAGAGGGACCAACTAAAATCAAACACTGGCAATTAACATTTTACCAGTTCACAGAAATAAAATAAGTTTATGGATAGAATCTTCTCCAGACCATGTTTTTCTCCCACACATTCTCTTATATTTCTTGATACACCCATCTTGTCTGTAAAGGAACATCACTAGTATATGACTGAAACAATAGACTGATAACAAAAAAATTACTAAATCTTTTAAATATGTTTTTTTCTAACATTCATAAAACATTTCTTCTACTGGTAAAATGATTCCTAGTTGACGTGACAGAAAGAAATAACACAATATTTCAGTGTATTATATAAAAAGTGCCATGACATCTAGCTGTACTCAGAAAAAATGTATTTCAGAAATTATATTAGATAAAAATCTTAAGCTTTTCCAGGGCAAAAAGAAAATACTACAAAGTAATAAAAGACAAATTGGAAAAAAATATATTACAAATACACAGAGAGGCTTTTACAACACAGCAAGAGGAAGAAAACAACCAACTGAAAATGGAGAAAGGTGTGATAGACATGACCCAAAATAGGAGCTACAAATAACATGAGCCTCCTGCAAATCGCCAGGTATTCCTGAGACAGGAAATAGTGAACAATACAGAGTAATGACTATATCTCATTAGGCTATTCCCAGCTTGTGGTAAATAACTGCCCTGCTCTTCAATATTTTTTCACTCCTAATTCATGCCCATCTAGCAATCTTCTGATTAATCATGTGTTTGCTCAGGTTTCAGAACCTAAATGGGATGAGTTAAATTGTAAATTACAAATGTGTGAATTAACTCTGGGACCTACACAATAGTTTCACATTAAAAGAAAGTAACACAGGAGGGAATTGGGAAATGTTAAAGGGTACAAACTTGCAACTAGCAGATAAATAAGCCCTGGAGATCTAATGTACAGCATAGTGATTATAAACAATAATACTGATCATAAAAAATGGCAGCATGAGAGAAGCTCCTAGAAATCTCCCCAGGAAGTTACAACAAATTGAACAACTATAATTCAGCAAAAGTTTCCCTATGAACACACAAACATAGCTGAGAGACCCACTCCTTGCATCAAAACATGTGAAGGTGAGCATAACAGCAAAATGGGGAGGAGGAAAGAAAAGAGTGATACCTACTGGAAAACAAAAGAAAGACCTCTTCATATTTACCTGCTGCAGAATCCACTCCAGTAGATGCCCAGAAAGAAAATGATCCAATGATTAATTGAATAACCAAACTCATGGCTGCTCAGAAGAAAAGGTCTCCAGAAAATGAACTTAAAGATGCAGAAATATGGACGTAAATGACAGAGAATTCAAGATTACAGTTTTGAAAAGATTCAATGTGATGCAAGAAAATATGGATAGTCAGTTTAATGAACTCAGAAATAAAATCACTGAACAAAACAAATATTTGACCAAAGAGAATGAAAATTTTAAGAACGAAATAGAAATTCTGGAGATGAAGAACTCAATAACAGAGATGAAGAATGAAATAGCTTAGAAAGTGGAGCTGATCACATGGAGGAAAGATTTAGTGATATCAAAGATAGAAATATGAAAATGACACAGATAGAACAGAGAGACTTGAGCATTAAAATAATCAAAGAACTCTACAAGTACTATCCAACTCCATCAAAAATAGCAACATAAGAATAATAGGTATATCAGAAGGAGAAGAGAGCAAGAAGAACACAGAGAGTCTATTCAAACAAATTGTCGATAACTTACAAAACGTATGGAAAGAACTAGATCCTTGAATCCAAGAAGCAAACAGAATACCTAACTACCTCAATCCTAACAGATCTTCTCTAAGGCACATTATATTGAAGCTGTCAAAGATCAACAACAAAGAAAGAATTCTCAAGGCAGCTAGGGAAAAGAAGACCATAGCCTATAAAGGAAAGCCCATTAGATTATCATGAGATTTTTTCAGCAGAAACTCTACAAGCCAGGAGGGAGTGGAATCAAATATTCAAACAATTGAAAGAGAGACGTTACCAGCCAAGAATAATTTATCCAGCAAAGTTATCCCTTAGATATGAAGAAGGGATAAAGACCTTTCCAGATATACAGAAGCTGAGGGAATTCTCTAGGAAAAGGCCTGCATTATTGGAAATACTGAAAGAGGCTATTCAACCTGAAACAAAAAGTCAAAATAAATAGGGAGAATTAGTGACAACAAAAATATAAAAGGGGAGAAAGTAAAGATCTGAATTTCCATAGAGGAATGGAGATAAGAAGCATGCTTAAGAAAGGGGGCTACTGTATATATGAAACTTTCATTTACATAAACTTAATGGTAACCATTAAAAAAAAAATACAGAATTGGGACACATGATGTAAAAAAGAGGATAGGAGAGATCCAAGATGGTGGAGTAGGTAAACACAGTGCCTGTTTCATTCCATAAACACATTAAAATTATAACTAAATTATTAAACAACCAATATGGAGAACCATCTGAAGTCTAGCTAACAGAAGCTTTATAACTAAGGATACAAAAAAGAGGAGGCCAGGAAAGACAGGTAGGAGGGGTGCAGATGCAAAAGGAGCCAACTCTCCAGTGGTGGTAGAGAATCAAGAGGGATATCTCAGCCAAAGAGGTTCACCCAGAGGTGTGAGGACCCCAGTGCCATACCAGACCCCTAGCCTGGAGCACTGGTACTGGAAAGAGGAACCCCACAACATCTGACTATGAAAAACAGTGGGGGCTCCAACCCTCTGGTTGGGATAAAAGTCTCTGGGAAACCCAGATGTCCTCTTAAAATCCCCACACAGACTCAGTCACTCGTGGGTACTTACCCTAGGCTCTGGCAGAGGAACGGTGACTCAGGGGTCATTAAAGGTATATGGGGAACAGATTGAGGTGTGTGGCTTTGGAGCAAGGGCTGGAAGATGGTTGTAATTTTTCCTGGGTGTGCCCCGCTCCCAAGCAGTGGCTGGTGGGGCTACCTTTCCTGTATTATACTTGCCCCCACACAGGCAAATCTGAACCTGACTGGTCTGTTGAGCTTTACTCATTCCACCCTGCTCACTTTCTGGACCACCTCATTCAACTCAGCTAACTCCAGAGGCACTTTCTCGAGTGAGCAGCCATCCCCACCTGCATTGCAATTTTCCTTGGAAAACTATTTAAGTCTACAGGCCCCAGGCAGGTAGTGACTGGTATTGGTGTGCTCTGAGACTTTTGCTAAGTAGCTCCAGGCACAGCATTGGCATCACACCAGAATCTACAGGAGCACCCAGGGCAGGTGACCAGGGAGACAGTGCCAGGGACCCACAGGGCACCTACTAAATAAGGCAATCCAGCAATACTGGAAGATGCAGGTCTACCTAATACATAGAAACAAATACAGACAGGTATCAAAAATGAGAAAACAAAAAATACATCTCAAATAAAAAAAACAACAGAAAATTTCAGAAGAACTAAATAAGATGGAGGCAAGCAACCTATGAGATACAGAGCCCAAAATGATGATTTTAAGGATGCTCAAGAAACTTAGTGAAAACTTCAACAGAGATAGCAAGCATAAAGAGGGATATAGAAACCACATAAAAGAACAAGTCAGAAATGAAGAATACTATAACTGAAATTCAAAATGCAATAGAAGGAATCACCAGCAGACTAGACGGAGCAGAGGATCAAATCAGTGAATTGGAACACAAGGTAGAAGAAAACATCCAGCCAGAACATCAAAAAGAGAAAGGAATCCAAAAAAATGAGGATAGTTTACGGGGCCTCTGGGACTACATCAAGTACAACAACATTCACATCATGGGAGTACCAGAAGAAGCAGAGGGAAACCAAGGAATTGAGAACCTATTTGAAGAAATAATGACTGAAAACTTCCCTAACCTGGCAAAGGAAATGGACACACAAGCTCAGGAAGCACAGAGAGTCCCAAACAAGATAAACCAAAACAGGCCCACACCAAGACACATTATAATGAAAATGGCAAAGGTTGAAGACAAAGAGAGAATACTAAAAGCAGAACGAGAAAAGCAACTAGTTACTTATAAGGAGCTCCTCTATATGTCAGATGATTTCTCACCAGAAACTTTGCAGGCCAGAAGGAAGTGGCAGAAAATATTCAATGTGATGAAAAGCAGGGACTTACAACCAAGATTACTCTACCCAGCAAGGCTATCATTCAAATCAAAGAACAAATAAAGAGCTTCTCAGACAAGAAAAAGCTAAAGGAGTTTATCACCACCAAATTAGTTATTACAAGGAATGTTAGAGGGACAGCGTTAAGATGGAGGGATAAAAGCAAAATTATGAAACAGTAAAATGTCAATAGGTACATGTCAACAATTACCTTCAATTTAAATGGATTAAAAGTTCTAATCAAAGGATATGAAGGACATTGCACTGAGTGGAGTGTCAATCAGAGGGAGACAGATGCAAGTTGACTTTGCTTACAGGTGAAATCCAAAGAAAAAAAATAAACAAGTGAAACAGGAACAGATTCATAGATATAGTGAACATTTAAGTTGTTGTCAGATGGGAGGAAGGTTGGGGGAGGGGGTGAAATAAAGGGAAGAGATTGGGAAGTTTAGTTTGGTGGTTACAAAGTAATAGTTATGGGGATATAGGGCATAAAAAGGGAATATAGTGAATAATGTTGCAATAACTATGGGTGGCGTCAGATGGGTAGTAATTTGTTGCAGTAATGGGAGGAGATGGGGAGGGGTGGGTGATAAAGGGAAAGAAATCAAGAAATACAAATTCATAGTGCAGCATAGGGCATACAGTCAACAAGATTGTAATAACTATATATGGTGTCAGATGGGAACCCAGATGTATTGGAATAAGGATTTTGTAAGTTATATAAATGTCTCATTACTATACTGTACAACTGAAACCAACATAATATTGTATGTCAAATGTAATTGAAAAATAAAAATAAATGAGGTTACCCAAAGCAATATACAGATTTAACACAATTCCCATTAAAATCCCACAGACATTCTTTCAAGAAACAGATAAAAGAATTATCAGATTCGGGAGTTCCCTGATGGTGTAGTGGCTTAAGGCTTCGGCACTGGCGCTGTCAGCGCTGCAGCCTGGGTTCGATTCCCAGTCAGGAAGCTATCCACATACCAAAAAGCAAAAAAAAAAAAAAAAAAAAAAAAAAAAAAAAAAAAAAAAAAAAAAAAAAAAAAATTGTATATAAAAAAAAATTGTATAAAAAAAAAGAATTATCAGATTCATATGGAACCACAAAAGACCTTGAATCACCAAAGCAATCCTACAAAAAAAGAATAAGGCTGGTGCCATCACACTCCCTGATTTTAATCTATACTACAAAGCATCAATAATCAAGACAGCTTGATATTGGCAGAAGAACAGACACATAGACCAATGGAACAGAATAAAAAACCCAGAAATAAATGTGTCTGCATATATATATATATATATGCAGATAATTTTCGACAAAGAAGCAAAAACATACACTGGAGAAAAGAAATCTTCTTCAATAAACCGTGTTGGGAAAATTGGAAAGCCACATGCAAAAGAATGGTTCTGAGCTGTAAACTGTCACCATATACCTAAATTAACTCAAAATCAATAAAAAACCTCCACATAAGACCTACAACAATAAATTGCATAGAAGAAAATATCGGTACTAAACTTAAGAATCTTGGATTCAGGAAGAAACTTATAAATTTGATCTCAAAGGCAAGGGAAATAAAAGCAAAAATAATGGGACTATATCAAACTAAAAAGCTTGTGCACAGCAAAAGAAACCATCAACAAAACAAAAAGGCAACCTAC
Organism: Lyroderma lyra; assembly: GCA_004026885.1. Taxonomy (NCBI): domain Eukaryota; kingdom Metazoa; phylum Chordata; class Mammalia; order Chiroptera; family Megadermatidae; genus Lyroderma; species Lyroderma lyra. The sequence goes on from PVJL010002750.1 coordinate 130,842, forward strand.
CAAATGGGAGAAGATATTTGCAAACATGCCTTTGATAAGAGGCTAATATCGAAAATATATAAAGAACTTGTACAACTCAACAACAAAAACATCCAATTTAAAAATTGGTAGAGGACCTGAACAGACACTTCTCCCAGGAAGACATACAAGTGGCCAACAGATATATGAAAAAAATGCTTACCTCATAAGCTTTTAGGGAAATGCAAATCAAAACCACAATGTGATACTACCTCACACCTGTGAGAATGGCTGTCATAAAAAAGACATATAATAACAAGTGTTGGAGAAGCTGTAGAGGAAAAGGAGCCCTCATACACTACTGGTGGGAATGTAAATTGGTACAGCTACTACAAAAAACATCATGGAGGTTCCTCAAAAATTAAGAATAGAATTACCATATGACCTAGCAATCCCTCTTCTGTGTATCTACCAAAAAAAAAAAAAAAAAAGAAAAGAAAAGAAAAGAAAAGAAAACGTTTTTCCATAAAGATATATGTACACCTATGTTCATTGCAGCATTATTCATGGTGGCCAAGACATGAAAATAATCAAAGTGCCCTTTAACAGATGACTGGATAAAGAAGCTGTGGTACATATACACAATGGAATATTACTCAGCTGTAAGAAAAGATGAAATATTGCCATTTGTGACCACATGAATGGATCTTGAGATTGTCATGCTAAGTGAAATAAGTCAGACAGAAAAAGTCAAGAACCACATGACCTCATTCATACATGGGATATAAAACTGAATGCCCCAAACGAACAAAACAAATATACAAAGAAACAGAAACTCACGGACTCAGACAATAGTTTAGTGGTTACCAGAAGATAAAAGGAGAGAGGTGTCATGGAGCAGGAGTCAAATGTATGGTGACCGAAGGAGAACTGACTCTGGCTAGTGAGCACACAATGCAATACATAGGTGATATATATTAGAATTGTACACTTGAAACCTGTATAAATTTACTAAACAATGTCACTTCAAAAAATGTAATAATAAAATAAATACTGGATTTTAAACTTCACAGTTGCTAAGAGACTAGATCTTATTTGTTCCCACCACAAAATAATGGAAATGATATACATGATGTGATAGATATAGCAGTTAATGCTATGGTGGTAATCACATCGCAGTATATAAATGCATCAAATCAACACATTGTATACCTTAAACTTACACAATGTTATGTTCATATACCTCAAAAAATACTAACATTTTGTAACAGAAATTTACAGATAACAAAATACCTTCACATTTGTTAACCTATTATGAGTTTGCTTCAGAATTACTTCTCCAAGCCTAATCAACCTTGGATATACTGATAGAAGTCAATTTTATGGACTTGAAAGCTGGGAATCAGACCCTTTACTATGCTGATTTCATGAGGAATGGGAACACTAAGAAATGCTCAGAATCTCATATAAAGGCAGAAAAAAATGCCGACAGAATGGACTTGAGGGGGTCAAGGCATAACAAATAATAATACTGTTTTCTGCTTGCAAACTTCTCAGTCCAACTCATCCAACAAACAAGTTGGGTCAGGCTTTACTTGAAGTCCATACCAGTCCCCGCTGGGAAGCTAGCAGAGGTAGGTAGGCTTCCTCCCCTCTCACTTCCCCCACTTACTTTCCTCATTCCTCTTTTCTTCCCTCCCACTTGGTAACTCAACATGTGTATTGTGAGAAGCTCCTATAAGCCAGGCACAGCACCAGATGCTAAAATAATGGCTCCTATAGTCAAGGAGGTAAGAGTGAAATGGAGAGGACATACCTTTACCCAAGTAAATTGTGGGGAGGGGCGGGAATTACAAACCCCATATTCATTAACTCAGCCTTGGTTAGAAAAGATAATTAGAACAGAAGCTAACAACTTCGGAGTCAGCAGTTAACAAACAACTCAAAACAACAGTTCTCAAAGTGAGGTCAACAAAACACTGGGGTCCCTTGGGAGCTCGACAGCTTCCCAAGACTTAAAAGCCTTCTGTCATGAGATTGAAGGCGGTATTACCAAGTTGATTTTTAAGATATATTGTGTAATGAAGTGTGTCAACATCTGATGCTTTGGAGCAGTGAACCAGTATTTTCCAAACAATCAGTAGGTGATATTACAAAGTCATTCCATGTAAAAGGTCCATGCAAGATAAATAAAGAGATTTTAATGTAAGAGTACAAAGAGTTCATTGTTATAATTTTGTCACTGGAAGCTCACAAAGATGTCCAAGAGAGGACTCAATCCCGAGCAGTGGTAACTAGGTTCTTGTCTTTGTACAAGCAAGACAGATGAAGGAAAGCACAGCAAGTTTATTGAAACAAACTACACACTTGAGAGGGAAGTGCGGGTGAACTCAGAGATTGAGTCTCACCAAGAAGTCCTCCCCATGGGTATTTATACTTCACAGGGGGCCAGTTTTGTTAATGTCCCATTGTTGTAAACACAATGTAAATGAGATTATAATGACATCATAATTAGCTAAAGGTCAGGTCCCAGTCAAGGGGATTAGCCTTGCTGGATGAACTGGTTCTGTTCTTCTCCAGGAGCAGGTGCTGGATACAGTCACTTGTTAGTTATGTAACCAGTGAGCTCCTCACGTTGTATCCTGCAGAGGACTGGCAATTTCTTAGGCTACTTATCCTGCCTCAGTTTCAGATTCCACACAGCAACTAGATTTTAAGAAACCTACCACTTATGAAGTTTTGATATAATATCAAAGAATATTTGACAATTTTAATTTAAGAGACTTTTAAAATACCCCACACCACCCCTTTTCCAACACATGTCCATGTGAGGCCACATTTCCTTCATATAATTCAAACAAAACATATTGATTGAATGCAGAAGCAGGTATAAGAATCTTCCAGTCTTCTATTAAGCCAGCCATGAAAGAAGTTGTCAAAAATGTAAAATAATACTATTCTTCTCAATGATTTTTGTTTTGGAAAATATTTTTCCTAAAATGTGTTATTTATATTTGCATGTAATGAGTGTTATCATTTTTATTTCTAAGCAAATTAATATTTTTAAGTTTCTCACTTGTAATCTTTAATACCGTAAATATCAATATACGTCATCCATAAATACAAAAGCTCTTTGGAGTCTTTAATAAATTTGAAGAGTGTAAAAGAGTCCTAAGACGCCAAACTTTTAGTAGCACCATCTAAGAATGATGGGAGGAAGCTGAGGTGCATTTGTCTTTGCCAGTGGGAAATCGAAGCAAGTCACCTGTGGAGAGTGAAGGAGGCTGTGGGTGAAGGGTAACTGGAGACCAGAGAAAAAGTGAGGAAGTTGGAGACAATTACAGATGGAAAACCAGGAGGATGCTGGACATGAAACGCTCTCAGGGGGTCCCTTAAGTGCCTCCTCTCAGACACCCTTTCTCATTATTGGCCATGTGAATGGGGGCTTTCTAGCATGGAGAGCTGTCTCCAGGTGACCCAAAGCTGCTAGATCCTCATGCTGTCCTCCCTGCTCAGAGCCATGCACTACAGTAACACATGCAGGAAGCAGTGCTCACTGACGGTCTCTTCAGGTTTCTAAGGGACCTCAGCTAGTATAGCAGTCCCGGCACTAGACAGACAGGACCTAACACCATACCAGTGTTTAGCTCAGGATTGCCCAGAAGTAATAGCTGAGAAGCCCTAAGACAACCAGAACCAGCAGGTGGCAGTCTATGGAAGCTAAAAAAACATGAAATTCAGTTCTTAGGGACACCAGAGTTCTGCTGTTCTGGAAGCACAGGAAGATTCTTTTACTGACAATTAAAAGTGCTGGACATTGTTCTTTTGCCCTATCAGATACCCTCTCTACCCTTCTCTTCCCTGCTCTGTGTCCAGGAGATTGGCATGCCTGGGCCAACTCAACAGACTGCCTAGGTCTCTGCCTTCCAATTGGGTTTGGCCAATGGGGTTTGGTCACTAGTAAGAGATCAGAGGTCAAGAGAAGGCAAGGGGAGGTCATCTATTTTCCTGATTCCCTCCCCGTTAGGTCAACAAGGGTGTCTGTTTCTCTTCCTAAGCCATCTCTATATCCATGTAGTTCACTTTGTGTTTGTTCTTTCTCTTTCTCTGTCGCTCTGTGTCCCTGTGTCTGTCTCTGTGTCTGTCAGTCTCTCTCTCTCAAACACACACACACACAGGCTCCCTCCCATTGCCCCTTCACACCTCCCCTCAGTTACTGGGACTAAGACACTGCCCTTGTTACTTATACTGACCCCACCTGCATCTCTGTAAACATCCCCTTTGTTAAACCCTCGCAAATGACTCACCACTAGCATGTGTTTCCTGACATCATCCTGGCTAGTACCACAAAATTAAGGCCTTTGGACATACCTTGTGAGGAAAATCTGTTGAGAAAATCCAGACTTTCTGCTAATCATTTTGATTTGAACACTGAAAGACTTAAGTTGTTTTTTTTGTTTGTTTGTTTTATTTTGGTTTGGTATTTTTGCCTGAGCTGGTACAGCAGAGCACAGGTTACAGTGCTTCCTTACACTTCTATCCCCCTGCCTACCTGGGAGCACCTGGAGGGTAAGATTAATCTTAGGAATCCTGCTGCTGGTAGATGCTCAAAACATGGTCACTGGCCATCACTGAACTTTGAGACCTTAGACAAGTTGCCTCCTCTCTGCGAGTCTCAGTTTCTCTGTCTGCACTACCCTATCCAGGAACACAGAAGTCTCACCCACTCTGGCTAAGTAGAAAAATCAAAGTCAGTGCAGGGATAATGGAAGTAATTCATTCAATAAATGTCTCCTGTCAGCTATATTGTCTCTAAGGACACCAAGTAATGTGAACTTGAGTAACAAAGGTTGGTCAGAGTGTCTTTAGAAGTGCTTTAAGTCACATATTCTAAATGACACGTAATTAACACATTGTTTTAAAACAAATGGGCCCTTCAAACGGGTGCTTCTTCCTCTTATGTCATTTACCTGAGAACAGGAGCAGGATTAAAGCAGAGAGCCATGCAGCCCTGACATGTGCCACTGTGGTCCAATCTATAACTGACCAGAAGATGTCCGCCTCATATTATTGAGACAAATTGCCAGGTTACAAAACACTATGTACAGCATATCCCAATTTCATAAAATATTTATACCCATCTCTGTATGGGGAATAGATGCTTATTGCCATATCGTATGGGAAAGTGCGAATTTATTTCCTGCTTATTCTTTTTATAATATTTTAAATAAATAAAAGCTACTTCTATTTGTGGAGGAGGAGCAGGGGAGTTCGGCCTGCAGCCGACCGGGGCCGAGGAGGGAACCGCAGATGGAGGGGTTCCGGGGCGGGTTCCCGCTTCCTCCGGGAGGCTCCGCTTCCCCGCCGCGGCGGGCGAGGAGTGCGGCGCGGTGCGGGCGGTGAGGGAGGACCGGGTGCGGCCGCGAGGCGAACGACCGGTGCCGCCCGCACGCTGCTCCGCCCTCCGCGGCTGAGAAGGCGGGGCGTACGGGTCCCGGAAGGCGGCGGGAAGGAGCCGGAGTAGGGACCATGGCGGCCCCGGGTGTGCTTCTGGTCATGGGCGTGAGCGGCTCGGGGAAGTAGGTCCCGGGCCTGGGGGTGCGGGAGACGTCGGGGAGGAGGCGGCACGGGGCGGTGGAGGCCAGGTCGGGCTCGGTTCCGGGCCCGCGGCGACGGGAAAGCCCTGGGGAGTGCCCACTTCTCTTCGCAAGTGAGGGAACTGAAGCCGGGGCACTGGCTCCCTCTCCCCACCCCGCGACCTGCTCTCCCCACCCCGCGACCTGCTCTCCCCACCCCGCGACCTGCTCTCCCTGGGGCACCCGACCACGTCCGAGACCTGGGGGCTGCAGCTGTACCCGGAGAGGCTCTAACGGAAAGCCCTTTGTAAAGAGGCACCGGCTGGGGCGCAAACGGAGTAAAGGGTTCCACTAGCACCTGGAGTGGACGAGGCGGTCATTGCCCTTGTGTGGTCAGAAAAGGTGGAAGGCTTGTGCAGGGTCCGAAGCACGGGGTAAAACCTGGGCCCAGGCTCCGACAGACCTTCGTCAGGCTGGGCTGAGCGGCAGCTTCCTCATTGCCTTTGTGATTCGATTTCGGAACGTGAATGTAACCCTCCTGGTTGATTATCTTCCCCTTTCTTTGATCATTGTTGATCAGCGAAAATTGGAAGGAGTCAGTTAACATGGAGGGTGGCCCCCTGGGGGCTTGTGAGGGAAGAGGAACACCGACCACCACAAAGCCTTTGCCTAGTCCTCTCTGGGCCCTCTCTGGCCAACTTGGAGGCCGGGGCGCTAGTCTGGCTTTCCTGATTAGACCAAAATCCAATTGTTCCCTTTATCAAGAAAGACAGCGACTGCAGCATTCCACCAGAGGCAGTAAAAGACAACTTAAAGTACCATCATCTTCAAAGGCCTATAGTAGTCTAATCAGGAACTGTCCATGTGGTTAGGTGTCTATTAGACTCTTGTTCCAGGTAAGTAGGTTTAGCCTTCCAAAATTATTGTGGCCTTTTTTAGCCTTGAGACATTAAAATGATTTGGGAAATCTTAACGGAAATTAAAATAAAACATGGGGTGTGGAACTCCCTGATTGTTGTATGAGTTGAAGAAGTTGGACAATGTATGACCACTGCTTTGCTGACATGTAATGGTGAGGTATAATGGGAGCCCTTGGTATTGGTTCTACTGCTGCCTTGTTGTGTGAGCATGGCAGTACCCTTCTCTGCCTAGCATGGAATGAGGAGGGTCTGAATCAGATGATTTATATGGTTATAATTATGGTTATGATATGCATGCATTCAGTAAATATTTATTGAGCTCAATCCTTATGCTATGTCACTGTATAATGACCAAGACAGATAAAATCTCTTCCCTCTAAAGAGTTTACATTCTAGTATGGGAGACAGACAGTAAGTGAATAAATACGTGTACAGTGTGCCAGGTAGTGGTAGATGCTCTAGGGGGAAATAAAGGAAAGTTAAGTGGAACAAAGGGCCAGGCAGGATGGTCAAGGAAGGTTCCTCTGAGGAAGTGGTGTTTGGGCAAGACCTACAAAAAGCGTGGGAATAAGCCACATGGATAGCTACAGAAAGGCCATTATAGATAAAGGGAATGGCAAATGCAAAGGCCCTGGGGCTTGGTTTCTCTGAACCACCAGGGAAGCCATGTGGCTGAGCAATGGGAGATGAAATCAGAGAAACAATGCAGGTGAAGAGAAATGGTCATATGCTGAAAGTATCTTGACGGCAGAGCCAAAGATGGGTTGATGGACTGGATATAAATGAGATCTTATATGATACATTGCTTTTTTGGGGAAAAAATTAGTAGTAACTGGATAATTATTTCATTTAAATTCCTGGAGAAAATTAAAGTCAGGCTCTTATACTCCAAGGTCAAGAGCATCACTCTCAGTTTCAACATCATGTATTTATTGGTGTTTTAATACCGCGGGGCAGCCATCCTTGGACGGAAGGAGGCACCCGCCCTGCAGGTTGAGAAAGGCTCTCATTTGAACATCTGTGTCTTCTCCGCAGATCGACTGTGGGTGCCCTGCTAGCATCTGAGGTAACGTGTTCTAATATCTTTCACTTATGAGTTCCACTGTGTTGCTGCTTGGTTTTTCTCCCTTTCCCCAACCCTCTCTTCTGGCATGTGCTGGTTTGTAAAACTCACTGCGGGCAGGTTTGTGAAACCCACTGGAGCAATTCTGTCTTTCTCCTTGGTGGTTACCTGTAGTGATGAATGAAAAAAGAAAATGCAGCAGCCCCATGAGCCTGGATTGTGAAGTGGCATTCCAGACCTCCTCCCCCCTGTACCTGAGGGATTGTCCTCGGGCTGCTGGTGGTGAAGAGGGTGGCAGGGTGGGCAGCACTGCCTGCCACATACACCCTTTCTTCACTTTGTTCTTAAAGCTAGGATGGAAATTCTATGATGCAGATGACTATCACCCGGAGGAAAATCGAGTGAAGATGGGAGAAGGGATTCCGCTGAATGACCAGGTGACGTTAGCTATTAACAACACAGATATGCCCGCTGGGTGACACAGGTTAAGATCTCTGCAGTGCTTGGTATAGTTTGGTTCTTCATTTGTGACATAACTCACAGACAGGGCTCCATATATGTTAACTTTGGCCCTGAACTTCTCTCTCGACTCAGCATTGGGTATGATGCACCCACGCTCTGCCCCAGGCTTGGGCAAGGTCTGCCAGAACACTTTACTGAGCATTTTTATGTACAGAATGTATGTAACCCCCAAGAGGGCATCATTTGTGCGGAAGGTCATCTTCTCTTCCCAGGTCCTATCAGCGGACCACCATCACCAGATTCTGGCACCCACCTTGGCAGCCACTCCCAAGCCATAGTGATCTTTGCAAACTCAAATCTGGACCTTTGGAAGTTTCCCACCAATCTCAGGGTCAAGACCAAACACCTAAACTCCTAAATGTGCCTAGTCAGGCCAGACTGACCCTGCCCCACTCCATTCTCTTTAGGTGCCATGCACCCACTCCTTATAGCTCCTGGAGTAATAGTGGCCCTTTTTAGTCCCTACTATTGCCATGTCAGTCCCCAGGGCCTTTGCATATGCTAGTCACACTGCCTGGAATGTGCTTCCTTCCTCTCATCACTGAGTTAACCCTACCCATCCTGCACATCTCAGCACCTGTGCCACATTTTCAAGGAAGCCTTCTCTGACCTACTTAAATATTTATAAAACCTCCTATAATAAAGTCTCATGGCAACATATCCCTTTTTGCCCATGTCCCAGTTGCAACTTGGCATTTGATCATGTGAGAATTTGATTAATATTTATCTCTGCAACCAGACTTTAAGGCCAAAGGTTAGGGACTTTGGCTTCTTCTGTTAACCGCTGTATATCCCCAGGGCCTGACACCCAGTAGATGACGTCAGAGAATATGTGTGGCATATTTATGAGTGAATGAATGAATGAAGGAGAGGAAGAACCAATGACTAGCACTTCTCCTGTATGTACCACCACAAGGCCAATTCCTAGAGGGTCTCTCTGAAGCTAGAGTTACAGACTAGCTCAGGAGACACTGTGAGGGCAGGTTTGAGGTCCCAGTCCACAGCGCAACTGTGAGCTGGGGCCCCAGCCCAGCCCAAATGCTAAGTGTGTCCAAAGGGCAGGAACAGAATGTAACTGGCCAAAGACCAGCACTGTATTTTTACTTTCCATGAACTTCACTCACACCCAGTTGTGCCCCCACTCTCTCTTTCGTGTCCTGCCTTGAACGACTTGAGTCAGTAAACCATTAGTAGGTCCAATTCTAGAGCATTCTTTTTTTTTTTTTCGTTTTGGTATGTGGGTAGCTCCCTGACTGGGAATCGAACCCAGGCCGCAGCGCTGACGGTGCCAGTGCCGAAGCCTTAAGCCACTACACAATCAGGGAACTCCCTCTAGAGCATTCTAAGGGTGTACTTCTCTTTGTTCAGGGAGTGCAGCTTTAGTTTGCATAGATTTAAGCCTTGAACCATCAAAATTGTTTGTAACATTTGACGTTAGAAGATAGGAGGAGTGGCCCCAAAAGCGATAGAGTAATAATTTAAACATAATACTGATATTACACTAGAGATAACAGACATAATGTAGTAACTGGGCTCTACCACTAAGCTTGTGTGACCTCTGGCAAATAGGTTAGTCTGTCTGTGCCTAATTTTCCTCATTGAGTTCTTAGGAAGATTAAATTAGATAATAACAAAACAAAACCAAAAAAACCCACACAGAAAAGTACCCAAAGCATTCAGTAAATATCACTATTGTTGTTAATATCGTACCTCTAGATGTGTTGTGTTTTTTGTTTTTTTTTTTTGTATGTGGGTAGTTCCCTGACTGGGAATCGAACCCAGGCCGCAGCACTGACACAGCGCCCGCGCCGAAGCCTTAAGCCACTACACCACCAGGGAACTCCCTAGACGTGTTTATGTAACAGTTCTATAGTGTGAAAAATGTGCTGTGCCGGTGTTATTTTTCTCCTTGGTGAGTTGCAAATAAGAGTTAAGTTAAAGCACAAAGTAAAGCAACCCAAATGGACAGATTTTAAAATGGCATTTAAACGTCCTTCCTCTTACTTGTCCTCATTCTTACCAAGTGAGGCTTAAATGGGCAGGGTGGACTGGGAAGGGAAGTGGGGAGTAGGATTCAGATAAGGAATTTATTGTACAGAAGACAAGGTTATCAGTTACCAGAAGAAACAAGGAGTTACTAAATACAGTTAGGAGAAACTGTGTAAGCTAGCCTGACTTTAGAGAGATGCCAGAGAGAGAAAAGAGTAGAAAGGCAGATGTCGGCATTCTTGACATGAGCCCAGCCAGTCTAAGAGTGAAGAAAGCGTTATAGCTGGGTTGTCCTTCCGGGTACCCCTGGCGACCTGCCCTGCCCTCTGGGATACTGTGATGAGGATCAAGTAGAGTCCTGGGCAGTGTAGGCAGAGCTTCTGCTTCGGGGAAGAGACTTGGGAGAGCTCTGGGGAGGGTTCTGTGCTCAGAGGGCTGAGGTGTGAAGAGAAAGAACCTGAGATGAATATGTCAAGGGCTCCTTAAGGCTATTTAAGTGTATATTAATTAAAATTAAATAAATGTAAACTCCAGTTTCTGGGTTGCAGTGCCACATTGCAATTGTTTAAAAGCCACATATGGCTACCCGTACAGACACCACAGAGAGAGGACACTTCCATCATGCAGAAGATAGGTTATTAGCATGGTGGTGGTGATGATGATAAGGAATTTCCAAGCTAGCTGGGTCCCAACTATGTGTCAAGTCCATGCTGTCCTGGCAGCCTGCAGTGACACTTAAGCAGACTTCAGCTTCAAAATCTGTTTAAAGGAGGGTTTTGGTTTTGAGCAATGTCTTTCCTGATTATAAATGTAATACTTAATCCTACATGGGAAATTTGGAAAGTACTGAAAAATTCTTTCACAGAATACATCACCCCATGGTTCCATCTGCTAAAAATACCTACTGACTGAATTCTGGAGGTTCTTCCTCTCTCTTTTTGGGGTATTCTTTTTACAGGCATTCTTTCTTCTTTGGTCTTAAGTTCACTTTTGCACCAAGTAAAACTGGTCCCTCCCCTTCTCCCCTCCCACTCTTCCCTCTCCCTCTCTGCCTCCTCTGCAGTGCTGGACATACTCCACCCCATCTGTTCCTCTGAGCTCCACTTCCCTTTCTCCCTTTTTAACCATTATCTCTTTACAGAGGATACTTCATTTCTCTAGATGTTTCCATCAGATCACTAAAACTATAGGCCCAGGAATCCCTCTCTGACATCATGATGTTCTGACTTCACTCCTGGTAGAACATTCATTGTTCCCATCACTTCCAAGACCGGGCTGGCGGTGGTAAGCATACTGTTCCACACCCGCCTCACCCTTGCATGTAGGGACTATCAGAAATGAGATAACCTGGAACATCAGATCCAGCAGCAGAGATGCCCATTTGGGTTGTTTCCTGTCTCCCCCCGCCAACTCTTTTTGTGTGTTTGACTTCCATAATTTATCATATTGTCCATAGTAAATATTCAGAGAGTTTAGTGAATTTGCCTTAATATCTACTTCTTGCCCCAATTTCTGCTTCTGTCAAGGAGAGACCTCTGTCTCTTTCTTTACAAAATTATGGACATAAAATTTGGAGCTCATGTGTCCAAGTCTTCTCAAATATCCTTACAGTAAAAGCCCAAATGCTTTAGCAGATCACTCAAGGTCTGGACCATCCAGTCCTGACAGTTTCTCCTGACCTGTTGTTTTACATTATTAAAGCTCACACCTCCTGTTCACCAGTGCTGTAAGCATGTGCCTCATCCATTGTATTCAAGAGTCTTGGTACACAATATCTAATACTCCCAATCTTGGGTGGAGGGAGGTGGTGAAGCGGGGGGAGGGGGGGCATCAAATGGAGAACTGACTCTGGGTGTTGAACACACAATGCAAAATATAGATGATGTATTATAGAATTGTACATAACCAATGTCACTCCACTAAGCTCTCTCTGGACCTTAGCATAGACGACCCTGATTAACTATGTTTCTGTACAAACAATACCTGGAAAAATCATTTTGTCTGCTTTACTTTCAGGACAGGATTCCGTGGCTCTGCAACTTGCATGACATTTTATTAAGGTAAGACCATCAGGCCTTGGCATGAGCCAGTGAGTAAAAAAGATGCATGAGAAAGTATAGGAAAAAAACATGGGAGTTCCCTGGTGGTGTAGTGGCTTAAGGCTTTGGCACTCACGCTGTCAACGCTGCGGCCTGGGTTCGATTCCCAGCCAGGGATCTACTCACATACAAAAAACAAACAAACAAACAAAAAAAACACTCTCTGGGAATCACAATTGACTGATGGAATGATTAATCCCAGAAATGGAATGTTTCAGATAATCAATGATTTTAATCAGCTACAGACACGTAGTTTAGTCCAGTTCTAGAGACAAACCTAGACAGCCCCACAATTAGTACCTGGGACTCGCGGTTATCCACTTGACTTGCCTAAGTCTGTTTCTTCACTTGAAAACAAGGATACATATAGTTCTAGTCACAGATTATTGCGAGGAATGAGATGAAGCACAGGTGGCATCTAGAGTAGTATTGACATCCTAAGTGCACAAAAAATAACTGCTGCACCTGAGCACATCCTATATCCACAGGAGCTGAGCCAGCACTCAGAGAACACCTCAATAAACTTTTCCTCACTACAGGCAGGTCCTCTAAGTAGCCTCCTGGAACAGATGATGAACTGATACTCAGGGAAGTACATTATCTTGCCCAAGAAGGTTCAGTTCACTAGTGGAAGATTTTTTAACTGAAAGCCAGGACTGCATGAGACTTGACTGCCATCTTGTAACACATCCCACTGGCAGGAAAGTAGGACTAGACTCAACCTAGGACTGACACCAAGTATTTTAAATGTCTTCGTTCTTTAGCACCTCTGCCTCTTGCCCTGCTTGTCTTTTTAAACAGAGATGTAGCCACAGGACAGCACGTGGTTCTAGCCTGTTCAGCTCTGAAGAAAGCATACAGAGACATCTTAATACGAGGAAAAGATGGTGTACCTCCAAAGTGTGATGAGCCGGGGAAGGAAAGAAAGGTGGCTGAGGTGAAGCTCCTTGTGGTCCATCTGAGTGGGTCATTTGAAGTCATCTCTGGACGCTTACTCAAAAGAAAAGAACATTTTATGCCCCCCAAGTTACTGCAATCCCAGTTTGATACTCTGGAGCCTCCATCAGCTCCAGAAAATTTCATCCAAATCAGCGTGGACAAAAATCTTTCAGAGATAATTGCTACAATTATGAAAGCTTTAAAATGAAATATAAGTTGTTCCCTATCTGTGGTCCAGAACAGAATTAGGGATAAGTTTACATCCTATCCCAAACTAGGTTCCAGCATCCTTGCTGATACTGTATTCTCAATTCGAATTGAGGTGATCAAACCACAATGTATTGAGATAAGCCTGTTTGGGTGGATTTTTAGGAAATTTGTGATATTCCTATCATGCTCTGGCACATTTGGAAAAGAGGGAACTTTGCAAGCAAAACTTCAATTGAAATTTAAATTCGTATGATCCAATCAAGTGACCAGAGGATATTATGTGATTGATGCTGAAATCATTACATTCTTGATCATGTGCTGCATTCAGACAAATAAATGAAACCTGGCTAACCTTGGCATCCCTTGCAAATTGGTCTTTAGAGCACAAACATGTCCAAAATCGACCACTCAGTAGCAAGTCAGCTTCCTAATCTTCTGTCCTTGGGTCATTTCAAGATAAGTAAATAAAAAGCACATGTATTGCATGGATATAAAACACTGCAAAGTAGTAACTTGAGTGAATGAAGTGTGGGACTCACTGATCCAGCCTGCCTTGTCCCTATTTTTAGAGACCTCTTTGAGACCAGTCTGGTGGCAGAGCACCTGCCCTCCTGCTGTAAATACCATCAGTGATGAACACTAGGCATGTAAAGTACGGACACCAGAGCTACTGTGGCCATGACTTGAAACAACCTCCCAATGGGCAGCGACGTGCCAGTGGCAGCTGGGATGGGAGCTTGGCGGTGCTGGTGCATTGCCGGCACACAGCTTACTGGGCACCAGCTAGGGAAGCTGCAACCTGGACAGCATGGGCCAGGTTTGAGCCCTTCCCCATAGAGCTCCAGGAAGACGACTCCTTATCTATCCATCTTAACCAAGGCCACAGCACCCACCGCTCTGCAGGGACACTGTTTGGCTCTGGCCAGAAACTGAGTTTTGGAGCCAGTCACCTATTTTCTTTCACAGGGCATGCAGTTTGTGTGCCAGGAACTATACAGAGAATATCTGTATGTGAAGCCAGTGGATTAAAGGGCCTTTCTGAGTAGACAGAACTTGCCAAGTAATTATGGAAGCCTGGATTTTGTCTGCCAGACCTCCTCCTGCCCAGTTTCAGTTTACATCAACCCTCATATTTATTTAAGGTCCGGGCAATATACCCCAGCTGGGTGAGTCACCCCTAGCCATACAGAAAGGACTCAATCGGTTCACGGTCCTTCCGTGCATTCCCACTGGACTGGTCCTTTAGTGAGTCCCCACTGGGTAGTGATGGGCACTCTGGAGGGTTGGAGGACCTGTAATACAAAGCCCTGTCAGGTAGCTTAAGCTGGGGGTGGAAAGATCGGGCATCTCATATTCTCTGGCCTAGGCTAGCATTCTCAGTGAAGGCAGTTCTTCACAAAAAAGAATTGGTTTTCAGTATCTCACTGGATTGGACATTCATGTAGGACCAAATGGAAAAACTTGTTTATAATTATAGGAGCAGTGTCTAACTACTTTATACATAAAAATTATTTTGCAGTTTTAATAATGATATCCACTGAAATTTTAAGACTACAATAAGCAGACAGTTGTATTCCATTTTATTTTTAACTTTACCAAAAGTTGTTCACCATTTCAGAAAAACCAGTGTATTTGTCATGAATACACTTGCATCCATCTGCATTTGTAATTCTTCTTTCAGTGGTCCACCAATGGGCACAAACACACAATTACTCCACTGTTTGCCTAGTGTAGCCATGTCCAAGCATTACATATTGAAACCCATTCATTTATTATAAGTTACTTGACTTTTTTTGTCGTTTAAAGCTAGGCACCATATTTATTAAAATATATGCTTAGGTAAGCCTTTAGTTTCACTTCAAGATGGTAAAGGGGACATAAAAAAAATACTTCTAAAAAAAAAAAGAAAAAAGATGGCCTTGAGTCTGGTAGGGTTGAGTACCACTGTTAAATGTTGCCAAACACGGCCACAGGGAGGCTAAAGTGTGCGCCAGTACTGCCCTCTGGCGGCCCAGGGGGACACAGCAAGCACAAACTGCTCTCCTAGTCCTGAGAACCCCTCCAGCAGCCAAACGTCATTTCCCTGGGTCAAAGTTAGTGGAATGCGGTTCCCCACCCAGCCCTGACCACACCCCTGCCCAGCCTCTGTGACCTGGGAAGAAGGGGCAAGCCAGAATTGTAATGGCTCAAAATAGATGCTAATGAAAGATCTCAATCCTGCAAATACATACCAGTTACCACCCACTCTCTGTCTTGCCTCCTCCCACTCCCGACCACAGGAGAAAGTTTGGGTTAAACATTTTCCTCCCCTATAAAATGGAGATAACATTCCCAGGGTCTCCTTCCATCCCTCCTCAATCCTTGGCCAGGTCAAATCAGATTACTTACACTCCAATGTTATGTAGCAGTATTATTTACAATATCCAAATGATGAAGTGCCCGTTATCATGAATAAAACGCGGTACACTCGTACATCCACACAATGAAGTATTATTCAGCCATAAAAGGGAATGAAGTACTGATGCATGCTACAACATGGATGAACTTTTAAAACATTCTAAATGAAAAATGCCAGACACAAAAGGTCACATATTACATAATACCATTTATATGAAATATCCAGAATATGTAAATCTACAGTCAGGAAGCAGACTAGTGGTTGCCAGGGGCTAGGGTAGGGGGGAAGGGTGAGTGATTGTTCAATGGCTATGATGTTACCTTTTGGGCTGATGAAAAAGTTCTGGAGGATTATGGTGGCTATACAACACTGTGAATTACTTCACACCTCTGAATTATACACTTTAAAATGGTTATAATAGTAAATTGTTACATCTACATTACCACAATTTTTAGCAAAATAAAAAACAAGCCACAGGCATTCCCCACAAGAGTCAAGCCTATTTCACTAACCTTATTACCATATGCTACGACAGCAGGCTAGAATACTTGCTACATTTTGGACGGACTTTCCCAAAGAAAAAGGGCTCAGTCATGTGTACCTAGTTCTTTCTACAATATTCAACAAGCAGTTAAGTCACCAGTCCCTCAGAAAAAAGTGAACACTGGAGAAAAATGTGTTCCTTCAACATATTTCCCCTTCTAGGGTCATAGAGTATGGTCGATGTTTTAGATACAAATTCACAAATTCTTTAAAATTCTACCCATCAAGCAGCGGGCCTGTGACTCAAAGTTGGGCAAGCTAAAACTGCTCGACGATTAAAACATGGGAGAAATGACATTTGGGCCAGTTTTGGGCCCAGACTGGAAAAAAGTGACAGCTTTCATTATTCTTGAAATACATGCTCTGAAACCTATCCACCACGTTGTAAGAAAGCACAGTAGCCCTGTGGAAAGGCCGATGCCGAGAGAAACTGGGAGATCCCAAATGCATACCCAGATGAAAGCTTGCAGCAATTAAACAGCCAGGTAAATAAGCCCTTTTGAAAGTAAATTCTCCAGAACCAGTCAAGCTGCTCTGGTGGTATTCACATCAGGCCCTGCCAAAACTGCTCATTCATGAAGAAAAATGATTAACTTATAATGTTACAAGACACCAAGCTGTGGGGTAGCATTGTCATGAAGCATTAGATAAACATAACACAGTGGAAAGTATGAGGGCTGTCCAGAAAATAATCCAGCCACAAACGCATCTATTTTTCATATTATATGACTGGATACTTTCTGGATAGCACTCATGTAAGGAGTGGACAATGTATCTGAAAACTTACTTTAAAAATCTATCCTGAATATGCAGTGATGACTTTATATTCCATTAAAGAACTAGGTCCCACATTCAGGGAAACTATACTGGGGCTCCTCTATGAACCGGCTCTGTTCTAAGCACAGAGTGGTCAGACAGACTGGGTTATGGATTTGGAACAGGTTACATAATAATTAGGGAGTCTGAAACGTAAGTGTTAACATATACAAAATGGAATTATAATCTGAGGATGTGCTTCCTCACACTGTCCCAGCTGTGGAAGAAATCTCAGCCTCATTCTATTTACTATCAGAGGAAAAGCTTTCAGATTTACAATTTTAGACCAGATCAATTTTGTTATTGTGGGAGATTGTCCTGTGCATCGTGGAATGCTGAGCAACATCCTTGGCCTCTACTTACTATACAGATGTCAACAGAGGTCCCAATCATGTCAAAAATGTGTCTCCAGACACTGAGAACCACCCTCCACGGGAGGGGAGGTGGGCAAAACTGCTTCTGGCTGAGAACCACTAGTCTAGGTTTTTGACTTTATATACCGACTATATACACTGGCAACAGCATAACTTGTCTATAGCCTGAACCTCTCCTCCAATTGCCCTCCCCTTACCTGCACTTATATGCCAATCAAGAATATCTCACTTAAGGTGTCAAAACTCAATTTCTGATTTACACTCCCCATATGTACCTCTCTACCTTATTTGCTTGATCTCTCTCTTACTCTTAACTTTAAACTTTTATCCATCAGTTAAATTTTACTGGCTCTACCTTCAAAACATACCCTAAATCTTACTTCTTACCACCTCCACTGCACATACATACCTAAACCTGTATGATCTCTCTCAGCAAGATTACCTCCCAAGAGTCTCTCTGCTTCCACCCTGATTGCCCTAGTCCAGTAGGTCTCATCTGGAACTTTGTTAGAAATGCAAATCCTTCTCTCCAAACCCAGAACTAGTAAAACAGAAACTCTGAAAACAGGACACAAAAACTGGGATATTAAGTCCTCCATATCAAACATCTAAACCACTCCCCTGCCTTCATCTCTTCAAGCATATTCTCCCTAAACTGCTTTCTCCTAAGTTCACCTTGCCTAGTCACAATGAATTCCCTGTATTTTAAACACTCAGGACACTCACATTACAGGGCCTTTTCATTAGTTGTCCCTCTTCCTAAAATTATTCACCCTCTCAGATATTATTCAAGTCTTTATTTAAACAACACCTTCTCATTGAGGCCTTCTCTACTTTATTTAAAATAAGAACACCATTTTCCTGAACCAGCCTCTGTACTTTTAATTTTTCACGAACACACTGTTACTACCTAACAAGCTTTGTGTTTTGTCTGTCTCCCTAAATTCTACTATGTAAAACCCATATGGACGGAATTTTGTCTTTCTTACTGCTATATCATTAGCAACTAGAAAAGAACTTTATTTACTGCTATGCTGTTAACAACTAGAAAAGAGTGTGGATGTTAAATACATGGTGACTATCTGAGGCAATGGTTGCTTATGGTTGATTAGAAGAAAGATACACAGAAGCTGAGAAACACTAAGTTATTTAAGTAACTGACAAGAAAATTTCACAACAGAGAACAAAACTGCCAAAATGTTTTGGTGAATGAGAGGAACAAAATGCAACAGTCTACAGTATCAGTTCCCAAGCAGTGGCATGCATAATCCCAGCGGGTACCCACTGCACCAGTCAGGGGTATGCAAAACATGAATAGAAAACAAAGTAAAAAATGCAAAATATTAGTTATGAAACAATACATGTTAAGTTTGAATCACCATTAATGGAGACACTTCAAAATTAGATCACATTAGCAAATGATGATTGGTGAGGGTGTGGCTATGAACCCTTCCCCCGAACCACACTTCTACCAATCATTACACACAGTTTCAGAACATCCACTTGTGACATTTCTAGAACTTCCCGAAATATATAAATACAACCATAGCCAGACTGTTTGATCAGTTTAGTGATTGAGTAAAAGTAAGTGCATTGTCTTTAATTGTCATTCTTTTTAAGGGCTATTTTTATTTAATGTTTAAATACTTCATTATCATTATATTTGACTGTTACAAATATTATAAAATTAAATGTGGTTTTACTTTTAGTGCAGTAATTTTTCTTTCCTAACTTATCACCTCATTTCCACTATTTTACATTGAAATAGGCACTGAACAAAGTGTCAATATTTAAAAACTGTCAGCTGTTTTAAAAACAAGGGGTATACTTTATAGAAATGGGTTTAAAAGGGGCACACAACTGAAAAAAGGTTGGGAACCACTGGTCTACAGTAAAAGCCAAGTAGCTGAGAGTAAATCAATCACTGGTCCGCAGAGTTTATGAAAGCTTCAGAACTGAGTCCAGAAGAATGGTAGGCTTTATGCAAGCTCAAGACAGATGAAATTCCAGCGAATAGAATACCACATGCAATTCAAGAGAAGTGGAAATTTGTTAAGTACAGTTTTTCAAAAGTGTGTTCATTGGATATAACCTTGAAGAATAGTTAAGTGAAAGTACAGGAAAAGTCTGGATTAAACAAATTTAAACAAGACTCTTTAATGCAGGACTTCTTACTGACTTTAACATGTTTAATGTTAACCTCTAAGAGAGGAAGTACAGTATGTAGTACTTCCCTGCCTTATCATACAACCCTTTTTGTTTAGGTTATGCACACAGACACATGGCCTAGCTTCACTTTTATCACTAATATTCATGACATTTTTATCTGTCCTATTTTGCTGTAATCTACATATTAAGTTAAATAGTAATAATGTTTAGCCAAACAAAAGACCCCTTTATTATATTTAAGCCAAGTCACACTCCAATTCTAAATACAGAAACGCCAGCTATCATTTATTTGATTGTTCAATATTTGCTACCCTTTAAGACATCACAAATATTCCAGTTGGGAAATTAAAATTTTAAAATATTATTTTCACCACTCTTTTCTTCATTCAAATTGTAATAACTCAATATGAGAAGAAATTAAGGCTACAGTATTGTCTTTTTAATGCTTTTGAAAATTTTAAATGTTTTGAATTCCTAAAGATATATTCCGATCTCAGATAAACTTTTTAGAAACAAACAAACAAAAAAATCATAGCACTGCAGCAGCTGAAAGGTACTTTAAGAGATGTGCTGCACAGGCCTCACCATTGCTTTCGCAATAAAGAAATCATTACGCCTTTACTCAAAGTCACGTAACTAGTCAGGTACCCAAAAAAGCAAGTGGAGCCCAGGTAACTTAATTTCCAGTTGACTATCTTTTTAACACATAATACAGTATATGCACACTATTTTAACTGGGGAAACTTAAAAAAAAATTAATAAAGAATAAAGTGTGATTGAAATCTAGGGAAAATCAACTCCAGTGGTCTTTAAAAGACATGGTTAAAGACAGACTTTTTTCTTTCTACAAAAGAGGCAAGACAAACCAAGTGTAAAAGCTAGAGATTTATTGTTATTTTGTGATTAATAAACTGTCAAAATTGGTTATGACACTATCCCACATTGTATACCACCGTTCGCCAGTACAAAAGTTTTTAAACCAGACTGAGGCATAAGGCAGAGAGAGCAAAGACACATTAATATCATCCTTAACAACTTCCTCTAGCTATGCCTCCACTGCGTGCGTCCTTGGTACATTTTCTTCCTGGGGAAAGTGTCATAACAGTGCATGAGCTGGTGGGAAAACTAACCTCTTGACCTTTTTGAATAGCAAGCAACTTACAGAAGTAATGGAATTCAACTTGTATTTCCCTTGATTTTATTGGTCTGAACTCATTTTAGGTTACTTTAACATTTTAATTTCCTGTAACTGTACATGAGAGACTATAATGACCTAAGAGAATACTGAACCAGAGTCAGCCAAATATATTACTGACCCCAAAGTTAAGTTTTAATTGGTCCTAAAGGAATGTACCACCCCAACAATTTGAGTTAGGCAAAAAGAACTTCTCTGGGGAGGAAAGAAAAAAGCTGTAGAACAGCCAAATGTACTCAACATTGTTAAAACGGCTCTTTGTTTTTCACCCCTGAATGATACTTGTTTACTACACTATATGCACAGAAATCCTAACAGAATCTTGGTTTGCCAGTATTATTCAGGCTGGCCCAATCCAGGATAGATCCCCGCCCCCTCCCCCAAGTTCCCCTTCTCTGAGGCTCTGAAAGCACAATATTTAACTATTTCTTAATAAAACTACCAAAACACTTCAGAAACAAGTAGCTCACAAATCATTTAAAATTCTTGTATTGCCTGTGCATGAGAAATCTGATAAACCCAAATAACTGAAACATCAAGACACTTTCAGTGAAAGCAACATTTCAATTACAAACTGTAATGCCTGTTAAACTACCTATGAGAGAAGCTGAAAAGTCCTAGGCAAATGCACTTTTGGGTTACACTACAATGCTCCTTCAATCTGCACAAAGATTATGTTAATTTACAATCAATCTGCATGTTGAGACAATGTTACATTATGTTATCTGTACAATTAAATGTCCTTAAGAGATAACCAGAATCAGCTTTTCTACTGTATTTTCACCAAACCTGACTAACTGGCACTTTTGCTGAGAGATGTTTATCAAAGATGCTGTAAGATTCTACACAATTAAGAAATATTCAACTTTAAAGCATTTCCTTATCTTTACAATTTTGGTTACAGGTGTTTTGCTCAGATATCTACTGCAATGAATTTCTAGAAATGCAGTCCCAAATGTGCATACTACTTCGTATACAGATAAAGCAAAACTGTCAGTAGTATAAATCTTACAGCATTTTGTTTGCAAAAATACATGCCAAAGTCACAATAAGCAATACTGTATACCACAAATTATAGAGCGCAAATGATTTCCTTCTTTTAATGCTTTTATTCTACATAAATTACTACCATAGGCTAATGTTTAAAAAGCAAATAAACTAGACAGATGCAGGACAAAAATCTGTTCACCCAAATATAAAAGGTGATTTAAAAAAAAAATTACAATAAATGTATAAGTGTTTGATGCATGCAATAGCCTTAAATGAAAAAGCATTGATTCCCACTGTTCCACCAAAAAAAAAAAAAAAAAAAAAAAAGAGGGAAAAAAAAAAAAAAGGAAAAAAAAAAGACATAGAGAAACCCACACATCTTACTGCACTCCACCTTAAAATGCAATTGGGTTTGGTTATAACAACACAGAATTCCAAAAGTCAAAATGAAATAAAGCAGGTATTTTAAAGATTTAAGAGCCGTTATCAAAAATAAATTACATTTTTTCAAGATACAGAAATGTTGCTATGATGGCTGGGAGCCCAGTAACCTTTCAATAGCCGCATTGATATCACCTCCTGTTGCTATTAGCGCTTGCAAGTTTGCTTCACGGTTCAAAAACCCCATAGCACTGAGTTGTTCCAGTTGTTGCTGAAACCTGACTTCTGGATTCTGCAGCTGTTAAAAGGGGAAAAAAAATCCAAAACTCTGAGCTACAAATGCACTGGCCTCTTTCTTGAAACATTTTCAACATGTTTAAAAGTCCATTAGCATTTTGTTGTTAGTTTAAGAAGTCTAATTTATGTCAAATAGATCACATGCTTAAAAAAATAGTTCAATAAACATCAACCATTATTTTACAAATAATTAAGAAGCTCATGAACATGCAATGAAAATTATATATATAGCAAATAGTTTAGAATTAGATTATTTATTTTGTAGCTATTAACCAACTGGGTAATTATAATAGCCATTGTCCTCATGTATAAAATTCTAAGTTCTAATGAGGCTTAGATTGTAGATTCAATTTCTGCATGGGCCAAAGTTTTCAGAAAAAAACTTTTAGTTTCAGGCCCACAGGCTACACTCCTAACAATTAAGATGCATCAAATCTTTCCTCAGAAATGAGGTGAGACAAAAATACATAAATGGTCAATCAATACTGGTCAACCTGATAATGAAGAGGTTATCAATTTATATAATTAACCTGTCCAATAACTATAATCCTTTTTTTCCCTCTCATTAAGTCCATGAATGTTTACTGAGTCAGAAGCTATGCTAGGTATCAGGGATATAAAGACTTGTATGTATATGATAAAACCCTGCCCTGTTTATTGTGAAAGCATGCTATATTTTGCCATGCAGAAATTGGACGCAACCTACAAAATAGGTTTGAAATGGCAATCATCTTTGTATAATGGCAGACTCTTTGTAAATCCAATAAATGTTTCCAGATGCAAGAACATTATTATGAGCCCACATCTTTTTTAATTCATTTTTATTGTTAGACTTATTGGGGTGACATCTGTTAGCAAGGATTACATAGGTTTCAGGCATACAATTCTACAGTGCACTGTCAACTTGTTGTAGAATAAGTTCACCACCTAATGTGACTTTTCTTTCCATCACCTTATATTAAGCTTCCCCTCCCTCTTCTCCCACCCCCTCCCCTTTTTCCCCTCCCTAACCCACTCGTTCCCAAATAAACATTAAACTATTGATTGTGCACATTTTTTAGCTACATTTGTGATGTGTGTATATGTAATGTGAGTTACTACAAGAGGTAGTAGCAGTGGGCAGGGAGAGGTAGTTAGAATCTTTAAGTCAAAATACAAAGACTTGATAGAATACCATTATTCAGGAGGTATCTGGGATAACCAAGTTTCTTATTTCTATCCAACCAACTTTTATTAAAATAAACATATTTCAAATAATTTTCAAATAGGGATTCCAAAAAAAGACTGCATTTTTAAAGACAACTTCTAAAAAATAAGGCAAAGTTTTGGCATTTCTTCCCTACAATGGAAATGTTTCCTTTAGTATCTAATATTGTACAGTAGACTCTCCATTAACCAGAACCCAAGCAATCAGCACTTTGTCAGTTGCTTGAGTTCTGGTTAATGGGAGAGACTATTTATATTTAGCTGGCACCTACCAATCCTCATGGATGCCAGTTAACGGAGAGTCTCCTGTACCAAAGTACAATTTAGTACCCCAAAACAATTTTTGTAATGTCTGTTTTAGAATCAGTATCCTTAAGACTGTGCTTTTCCTTACAGTCTAATCCCTAAAGGACTGCCTCTTTTCTTTCTTTTTTGCTTTTGGAAATTTCTAATATTACTACCTGAGGATTTACTCCAGCAAGGGCCTGCAGCATTTGTTGGATAAACTGTTGGTGTCCAGGTTCAGTGGTTCCGGCCGTGGGACTTGGGTTTTCACTAGGTGCAGAGCTAGAGCCATTGGTTCCTGAAGAGCCTGTAGTGCTTCCTAACGCCCCCAGGCCAGGAGTAAACCTAGTTTGGAAAGCACAAATAGGTAATAAACCTAAACTCTTGCAAAACTGAGGCCAGACCAGGCTGGCTAGTGTTAAATCAGTTACATTTTAACATAGTATACTCTTAATATGAAAGCATTTTTTTAACTTTGAAAGCTGTCTTAAAAACAATCTAAAAAAAAAAAATGGAGAAATGATATTAACTATGAAATTCTCAGAGAAAAGTAACCATTGTGCACTTTCATAATCTTCAAATAAGCCTACCCTGGGATTAGACCGGGGGCTTCTGTTGCTAATGTCTGTAAACCCTGCTGAATCTGCAACAAGGCCTGCATTGCTCTAGGGTTTGACATTGCCGATAAGGTATCAGGATTCTGCATCTAAGGAAGAAAAAAGAATAGTAGTTACAAGGGAATTACAATCAGAAAAGGTAAAAAATTTCTCTAGTTTCTGAAGAAAATCTAAAACCTCACTGGTAGAGACTGGCAATCCATAATTTATTTCCCAAAATAAACATAAGCACCTTCTCTTTGACAGCAAACCTAGTGTGCAAACTGTTACTTGCCCCCCTCCCAAATCCATTGTGGAAAGCCATTTTTCATAATGATCAGGAGCTCCTCTGGAAGCCACAACTGTTCCCTTTCTCCAAAAGAAGATGAAAGTATTATTTCTAAGAGACAACTCCTAATGTGAAATTTACATAATAACATGGTAATATGGTGAAAGCCACATATTCCTCCTGGCCAAGTGTTATCTGTTTATTGCTGATGTTAACAATTTTACCAGTAAACTACACTCTAAATAAAACAAAAATTCCAAATTGGAAGTTAATACAAGTGTCCTGAGTTCAGCTTCATTATTTCCAAATTATACCACCTGACAGACCAAAAACGATAGACTTACATTACAATAGATCAAGGACACTATGAATCTTGGATAATGGTTTACAGGCCTGAGAATCATTTCCATAACATTTAAAAGCCCTAAAACCACCAGTTTCAAAACACCAAGACTGATTTCTCTTATATCTTTTTAAATAAAATACCATGGAAATCTCAAGTACTTTTTAATAATAAAACCTTCCTCATATAACAACACTGACAATTTTAATCTTGCTAAATTCCAAGTTTGAGGAAATTAGATCTACCCCTTGAAAAATAGGCATTCTATTAAATTTGGAGGAATTAAAACATTACAAAGAAACCAAACCTGTAAAATAGGATAGGGTAGTTCTTTTCTGTTACTAGAAATTAGTTAAACCATAATGCGTAACATGACACAATGAAGCACTTCAGTTAGTAAAGTGAAAGAAAATGGTTTATGGGTATTAACAAAGCATTCAAAATCCTAAATCCTCAAAAGCAAAAACAAAATGATCCTTTCCTCAGAATTTATATTTAAGAAATAGAAGCAAAACGACAGCAGTGAAATGGGGTTCAGTTAATATCAAGCTGAATTCTCTGTAAAATGACAGCATTATCAGACTCTATTCTATGTTTTGCTATCAGCCAGAGAAGAGCAAGGAAAATGTTTATCATCAAACTTTGTCAAGCAAATCATTAGTGAAGACAGCTAGCATCTTTTCTTACTCACTTGTTGGAGGAAAGTTGGGAGCTGTTGTCTCATTTGTTCCTGAAGCTGAGGATTTCCAGCAAATAGGGGATTATTCAGCATCATCTATGGGGCAAGTGTTCAAACAATTTTAACTGGAAATATCTGAAACAAGTAATGTACCTTGTTTAATAGTCTATCTTCCCCCAAGTGCCTAACTTGGCACTTAAAAGGGAGGAAGGTAGACATGAATAAAAAAGAAGGGAAGATACTATCCACAAAAGGGATCTCCAGAACAAAAACCAGGCATCTTCTCTTTCAAATGAGAAAGGTGATTATGATAATGACATGCAATACACTAATAAAGAAAAGGAGTAATTTTCTTAGGGATTTCCTTGAGCAAAGATGAAAACCTTCCCTTGAAAGAAAAGTGGGAGAAACTGGCATTCATGAAGATACATTTTTAGCTACACTGACACAATAAGCATAAGCATCAACACATGAACTTATACATGGCTTGCTCAGACACCTCAACACACAAGTGGCAAGCACAGAGAAAAATCCGTATTGGGAACCACATACTGTCTGCCTGCTACAAAACAGCTAATAATAGGTCCAGAAAAATAACATCACAGAACATCAACCACCTTGCCAGAGAAATGGAGCTGCTAGGTGAAAATCAGCCCAGGACCAGAAGATCTCCGGGAGAATAAATACCTTACAACCTGAAAGATGTCAATCCATTTGATAACA
The DNA here is from genome assembly GCA_004026885.1 of Lyroderma lyra. NCBI lineage: Eukaryota > Metazoa > Chordata > Mammalia > Chiroptera > Megadermatidae > Lyroderma > Lyroderma lyra. Next base: position 157,402 of record PVJL010002750.1, read on the forward strand.
CCAAAATATTAGCCTCCGGATTTCACTTCACTATCACCAGAGATGAGAAAAGTAGCATGCCCCCTAACCTTCAAACAGGTGTTAGAATTAAAAAGTGAGAGTCAGTATTAACATGATGCTAGATACTTGAAAATAAAATCAAAATATACAATCAGCATAACCAGAAACTAGTAAATTCTCACAGATTTGAAAGAGACAAATTTTTTATCAGTTTCTCACCCAGGATGAAGAGTTAGCTAACACTAATTTACTGATAGCCTATTTATTGGCCCAAAGCTTGGGTAAAATGATCCTTGCCCTCAAGAAGTTAACCATATTCAAGCATAATTATATGTAAATGCTGGAAGCAGAGAGAATTCCTCTCTCCCTCTTTTAGTCCACTTTATTGTTGCAAAGTGGACTATTCAGTTAATTTTTATAAAAAGTATCTAAAGCAGGAAGAAGTCAGACAATGTTTTATGGATATCCAATACAGCAGACTCTCAGTTACCCAGAACTCAAGCAACCAGCATTTTCAAGCAACCGGCAAAATTTTTGTGCTGAGTGGTTGAGAATTTTGCCGGATGCTTGAAATTTTTGCCGGTTGTTTGAGAGTCGGTTAATGAAGAGTCTACTTACATTTATCCAGCATCTACCAATCCCCATGGGTGCTGGTTAAACGTGAGTCAACTGTACTTACTTCAAAATGATCAGTAAATTCACAGTAAATAAAGTAATACCTACTTGAGATCAATAAATCTGTTTCTTTATTAGCTCCAGTCAAATATTATTATGAACATATTAATAAAGTTATCACATTTATCTTCCAGAATTCATGGTATTTGAAAAAGCCTTATACTTAATTTTTTCTTTCTCAGAAAATCATATCTCATCTGATTAGGATCTTTTCTCCTAACTTACCTGTTTATATAACAATAGTTTTAAAAATCAGAACAGAGAACTACAAATTTTAATCTGCTGATAACCAGAGTACATTGTAAATGTTCTAAGTCAACATTTTGCTTTAAAGAAAGTGCTCAAGTCACTTTATAAATATAGAACTGTTAGTGAAAATGGGTGGGAATGTGCTTGCTAATGTCAAAATATTAAAGCAAGATGCACCCTCAATGCTAATTATTAATTAGTCAAATACACATTTAAAAACAAACAAACAGAATCATTCTCTCTCTCTATATATATATATTCCACATTTTAAATAAAAGTGCTGTAATCATAGAAAGTGTAGCATTAAATACTAATAACTCAGTCTGGTAATTTTTCATTTAAATAAAATAATCTTTTATAAAATATATCTACAATATACAAAATTAAAGGAGTTTACAAAAATTCACCTAAAAACTTGTTCTCTACTTTCAATTCCACACATTTTTAAGAGGGCAGAAGTTATGGCTAAGGATTACAACTCATAGATATCTCCTATATATTTGAATTAAAAAGCTTCCAGATTTCAGAAAATAAAAATCATTTTGTTTCACATAATGAAGAAAGGGATTATCTTTAAAAGCTTTTAAAGTTTTGGAAATGGAAATAAATCATACAGATAAACTATTTCAAATTCCTAACACTCTATAAAAACCATTTCTAATAAATAGCAAATATAAACTACAAGTGATCAAGGCTTATTTTATACTCTCCAAGGTTTTTCAAGTCCAATGGTTTTTAACCCAAGGGTATATCGGAATCACCTACAGAACTGTGGGGTTGGGGGGAATCCAATAAATACAGTTATAGCAAAATTGCTCAGGATGGAGCCAAGAAAAAAAATACTCCCCCCAAATTTAAAGCTCCCAATGTGATCCCAAATTCAGCTAGAGTTGAGAACCACTAATTTTCTTAGTTATGGTCTCTTTAGTAGCAAGTTAGAAAATGAGCAAAGGGTCAGAATACTAACTTGGGGTGGGGGCTGAATCAGTAACAGAAAGAATGAGAACGCTGCTCCCATAAACCTCCCTCTGCCTCCAATAAACAATTTCAGGCCATTTTATAACTGCCATTTGGACATGAACATTACTCAAAATCTGTGTGAACAAAAAAAAGTATTTCAAGTGTATTAACACTATTCTTAATCTCATTTGGTTTACATTTTCCTAAATGTAACTTCGAAAGGGAAAGCAACTCAGAACTTCCTTATTCTAAATCAGGATATGCAGATATGAAGTAAACCTGCACTTCTCTCTAGCCAGTGAATGGCAAAGGCGAAGCTGCAAAGAGAAATAAACTGTCCAAAAGAGTAGAGATGCAGTTTACCCACTTTTGTAGTGTAAGGCAACACACGACACAAATATGCCCAAATCACAATTATCCGATTAGATTATTTCAATTCACACTGCAGAGTCCTTCTCAACATAATTACAAACTCACCTGTGCAGCAAGGTCAGGGTTCTGGCTTAGTGACTGCATCATGCTCCTCATGTAGGGGGCAGACAACATGTTTTGCATAAGTTGTGGGTTTTCAGTTATTTGTTGCAACAAGCTCTGCATTCCTGGTGTGTTGAACATACTAGCTGAAAGTTTGTTAAGAAAAAAACAACAGAGTATCAAGAAAAAGATACATAAACAAAAGTTTATATTTTAATATACCAGAGATGTCTGGAAAAAAAATCCAGCCACAAATGCCTCCACTTTTCATATTACATGGCTGGGTACTTTTATGGACAGCCCTCCTATACTATGCATAATGTTAGCAACGGCACATGAATACATATATTACTTATCAACTGAACTAATAAAGAATTTAAAAACAAAGATCTCCAAAACTACACGCCCAGCCTATATCAGTAAAAGAGGATTTATGGATTTTAAACTTTCTGGTTGCATTCACAGTAAAAATCACATCTAATGGAAAGTTAAGTTCCATAGTCCGTTTAAGACAAATATTAGATTATGGTCAAAATTACTACTGAAAAATCCCATACAGTGAAGTCTGAGCCAACTTTTCCTCCCAAATCACTTAATCAGAATCATAAGCACTCAATACACTCACATTTAAGAAAGAAGGAAGCTTTCTAGCCAGTGGAACAACTGATGGAGGCCTCCATTCCATTTTCACTGGGCCCTGGCACACACTGAGCAAAATGGCAGACACATTTAACATCTCCGAGACCAGACAGCAATAGTGATAAGAGCAGTGCCTGGAGCCAGATTACCTGGGTTGAAATCTAATATAACTTCAGGGAAGTTATTTGGCTTCTTCATACTTCGGTTTCCCCATCTGTGAAATGGGGTAAATACATAGTATCTACTTCATAGGGTGGTTGTGACAACTGAATTAGTTCAGCAGTCACCAACCTTTTGGCATCAGGGACCGGTTTTGTGGAAGATAATTTTTCCATGGACCATGGAAATGGGGATGGGAGCGGGGGTGTGGGTTTGAGGATGACCAAGCACATCACATTTATTGTGCACTTTATTTCTATTATTATTACATTGTGATATATAATAAAATAATTCTACAACTCATCATACTGCAGAATCAGTGAAAGCCCTGTGCTTGGGTTTTGATATGAATCTTCAAGCAACTCATTTATTATGGTCTCTGTGCAGTCAAATCTCTCTGCTAATGTTAATCTGTATTTGTAGCCACTCCCCAGCACTAGCATTACCAGTTCAGCTCCACCTCAGATCATCAGGCATTAGATAGATTCTCATGAAGAGCGTACAACCTAGATCTACTGCATGTGCAGTTCACAATAGGGTTCATGCTCCTATGAGAATCTAATGCCACCACTGAGCTGACAGGAGGCAGAGCTTAGGCAGTATTGTGCACGATAGGGAGCAGCTGTAAATAGAGAGAAACTTAGCTCCCTTGCCAGCCACTCACCTCCTGCTGTGCAGCCTGGATGCTAATAGGTCACACAGTACCCAACACGGTACAGGTCCGTGGCCAGGGGGACCCCTGAATTAGTTAATGTGTAAAGTGCTTGCTAGTATCATTCTCTAGTTGTTCTCGTTTTTGTTTTTGGTGAGAGCTATAGCTAAATTTATGTAAATTCAACTTTCTCTGAAAATGAATTAATTTGTTCAAACATAGAAGGCTGTACAGAAAAATAAATCCAATCATAAATGTCTCCATTTTTCATATTACATGGCTGGATACTTTCCAGACAGCCCTCACATATCCAGATTTTTCACTGGCTGACTAAATATAATCAAACTCAAATATATTCTCAAACTCATATGTGTTCTTAACTCATTAGTTTTTTCAATTCCCTTATGCTCTTATCCCATCCAATGTAGTTTTATCAGGCTTAAAACATTTGACCCATCCCACTTACCTTTCTAATTTATTATAATTGGCTTTTTTAAATAATAATTTTTGTTTCTCCTATTTTTTCCATATCCTAGAGTCCAAGAATATTCTAAGACAGCCTGCAGGCAAATACAGCCCATGACCTGTTTCTATATAGTTCACAAGCTAAAAATGGTTTTTACATTTTTAAATGATTCTAAAGAAAAGTATTTTGTGAAATGCATAACCTATACAAAATTCAAACTTCGGTGCCCATAAATAACGTTTTATTGAAACAAGGTCATGCTCACTCATTTATTGCCTATGGCTGCTTTTGCACTACAAAAGCAGACTTGAATGATCTCAACTATGTGACATTATCTCACTGCCCCATACTGCTGCTCAGTGTACCACAAATCACAGCAACTCAGTTATACCTGATGCCACACAAATCACTGTAGCCCAATGTTTATTTCCTTTTTATTACCAGTGCATACCAATTATGTCTGAAGAAGAAGAAAAAGGAAGAACGGGACTATATATGTCATACTTGTAAGGCATAGCAGAGCATGGATTATTTTATCAAGTGAGATGGCAAAACACTGTGTTTATTATGCAATGACACAAAGAATACAATATACTTCGAAATTGCTAGACTAAGCTAAGCACTCATTATAGTATTTCCAACTCACAGAAAAGCAAGTCAGGAAAACATAGAAAATTTAAAATGCAGTATCGCATCACAGCCACATTTTTTCATGAAAATAAGACTGCAACCACAGTTAAGTTTCTGAGTGGCTTGTTAGCCAAGTAAGAAAAGCAGTGTAATAATGGTGATTAATCAGCATGGCTTCATTAAATCTTGATGCAGCAGTCAAATAAATGTGTCCAGAGAAAATAAACTTGTTTAAAACTAACCTTTCAGGGAGAACAGTTCTTGAAAGTTAAGGACATTGGGTTCAACATCACTATTCAATTAAAAAACCATGCAAATTATTTTGAATGGTATTCCTTGGTTCTTAATGAGCTGTCAGATGTTGCTGGAACTGATAAGATCCTGTTTAGTTGCGGAATCAATGCTAAGTTTGAAGGGACCTAAAAATTAGCCTCTACAAGAAGTCTGCTTGGAATAACTACAGGTAAACTATTTCAAAGGTGAGAAAATACTAGTTCAGCACCACCTGAAGTAGAATGTTATTTATTTGGACAAATATACAAAGCTTGTGAAAATATAATGTATTTACAGACTACGGTTATTCATTGCCTTATTCATTGGCAGGTACTCTGGAAAATATTTTGAACTATCCTGTTATTCAACCAGTAGGAGTATCAATGGTAAACATTCATTTTTGTGAACTAAGCCATAGTCAATTCCACAAATCTTTGTCAGAAATACTCTGACTTAACCCAACCACACAGCAACTTGATGGCTTAGCAGAGGTACTTAAGTTTTTAGGTCAGGGCTAAGACTGAAATTCTGAACCACTCAACCACCAGTAAGAAAGATTAAATGACTTTGGAAATCACCTTTTGCTTGAGACCTGGTAATGTTTTTCAAAGAACTCAACCCCAAATTACAAGGCAAAACAGCATTTACAAGTAAAATTCATACAGTGATAAAAGTCACTCCAACAACTGAAATTATTCAAATCACAATGTCAAGCTGCTTTATATATTTTTGTAGTGTCAAAAGTTAAAACAAGATCTCCATTCCCACTAATATGCAGTAGATATATTTTTTAGCTCACACTACCATTCCAGCAGCATTTTCTGAACCTCAGTACAAGTGCAAAGAAAACTTACACATTTCAAAATTCACTTAACTGTAATTGAGGCACGCAGCCTTTAATTGGAAGTGACTAATCTGCAATGACATGCTAAAAGCAAAGAAGAATCTAATAGAATCCTATAAATGCTTTCCAATAGATGAGTATTCTATTAAAATCATGTACTTTTGGTACGAGTATATACAGTTGGCCTCTGTATCTGCAAGTTTTGCACCTATGAATTCAGATAACCACGAATTGAAAATAATTTGGGGGTGGGGATGGGCAAGATCCCGGAAAGCTCCTAAAAGCAAAACTTCAATTTATCACAGGCCGAGCACTATGCTGAATTAATACGACCGAAGTGGTATGCAGGCATACTGTGCTGCAGTCTATATGCAAATATGGATTATAGGCAAATACTATGTCATCTTATATAAGGGAATTAAACATTCATGGATTTTGGTATGTGCAGAAGGTCCTAAAACCAATCTCCTACATTACCAAGGGACTGCATTTGAATGAAATAAGTAAAATCTTACACAGAGGGTGCCAAAAAACACACACATTTTAAGAAAGGAAAAAACTGTATTAAAATTATAATACTCAATATATATTGATAACAAAAGATGAATATAAGTCACATTTGACTTCTGCAAAAACAAGAGGTGCTCAAAGTGGTAACCATCAGCGTCTATCTAATACATAGGTAACAGCTCTTAAAATGTATATACCTTTTTTTGGCACCCAGGTATTATCAGTATTTATAGGTAAACATTTGCAACTAAGTTTGACAACAGGAAACTGTGTGACTACCAATTAAGCAAAATGTCATCCCCTAAAAAGAAATCCACTCTTATCATTTATAGATATGTATGAAAAAATATTATAGCATTTTTAATACCATCAATAAAAAAAACTTGTAGAAGTAATATTTTCTCTTGTAATGTAGTATTCTTGATTTTGCCTTTTGACCTGAAGGAGGGTCTTTACAGAAAAAACTTGCTGACCCCTGCTTTAAGATTTCTCTACCTTCTAGAGTAAGTGCTTATAGAGCAAAAGAAGAGTCAGGACATTCATCTTTACTGATATGTGTGTACACATGTATACAATCTGTGTCTCTAACTTCAGAGTTAAGGAAGAACCATATTAGCCTACAAACATGCTAACAATTTGTTAGACCAGGAGAGTAAGTTCGTTTTTGCTGGTTCTTGTTTTCCTTTGATGGTAACATTAACATGAAATCTTAAATAAGAGTAACAAGCCATTAAATAAAAAATCTGAGTAAAATGGTACAAAACTGATTTTTTGTTAGACAAAAGTTGTTACTGTAGAAAACCATGATGTAGTAGAAAAAAACAGTTCGTCTGTTAGGAAATCTGGTTAAATCGCTATTCTTGTTTGCTCTAAGATCTTTTAAATAGGAATAAAGCATCTCTCTCAAAAGATTAATAAGAATCAAATAAGCAGTAAGTAGAATACAGAACAGAATGATTTTTTTTTCTTGATTTAAAAATGGTATTACTTCAGCTGTTAACTAAATTTATCGTGGTGATCACTCTGTAATACGTACAGATAGTAAATCATCTTGTACTCCTGAAACTAATAGATGTTAATTATACCTCAATTATTAAAATATGGTATTACTTCAATTTTTGTAAAACCTGTATTATATTCAGACACCTCATGATATCCACTGTGTTCTATAAAAGAATATATACTACTGTGACGACCAATTACTCTCCCTATTCTGATTTCTTCTCTCAGTAATGAATTTTTAAAAATTCTTCATCCAGCATCTCATGTTTTACACTTCTTCTGCCAAGACATAGACATCTTTTAAAATATATCCAGTACCTCTCATCTTAGGAAAGTGGCCCCATGCTTTCATTTCTTTTCATTTATACGCCAAATATTAGGACTAAACTCATCACTCTGGCTACTGATTTTAAACCTAATCTACCATGTAAATATGTGAATATAGTTGGAAAAAAGTCATCCATTTATTGAATCTAGTCTACAAGGAATGATTAAAAGTAAATTCCTAACCTGTTCACATTAGACGCTAGCAGCTTCATATAAACACAGATCTTAGGCCCCAATGTGGAAAATTCTGATTCACAAGTCCTGAGGATAAGACCTGAGAATCAAATTTTTAACAAACCTGCCAAGTGCTCTGATGCAACCAGTTTACCCCTGGTCTCAGGACTGGAGTATGAGAACCTACTGATCTAGAACACAAAAACCAAACTAAAGCTAGGAAACACGTACTCTAGTAATAAGCACACAGGTAACTGTGTTCCCTCTACACTTCAGTTTTCCAAATGTTGAAATTAGATGAATGACCACCTACTTCTCCAAAACCATCCTATGAAACTGTTAAAACACAAAATCCTCAGTAACCCTTTCTACTATAATGCACACAACTGATTAATACTAATCATTACCTATTTAAAGCTTTCTTAAAAAAACAAACCTTACATGAAAAAATAGTTCATAAATGTTGTCATACACACACAAAAGCACAAAAAAATAACAGCATAAGAACTTGTTTCATTATTTAAATAAGTAAGGACAAGAAAGAAAGTATAAGTTATGAACTTACCTCCTACTCCAGGTCCCAAACTTGGTGCAGTAGAACTCTGCCCAGCAGTGCCACTGGCAGCACTGCCACCAGTGCCCGCTCCAGCACTGGTGCTGCCGCTGGAAGTTGATGAACTCTGAGAAGTCTGTGGAGCCCACGGGTTGGGTAATGGATCTCTATTTTCTGTACGGGAAGGTTGACTACCTTCACCTGAAGATGTATTGCTCACTAAGGAAGCAAATGGATTACCACCAAACTGTAATAAAAGACACAACAATCATAAAGAATAAGCTTTTAAGTAACAGAGATGAAACTTTTTTAATGAATATTGAATTCCTCATATAAAGGTAGTCCTCAATCACACACGTATTTATGTTAAAACAGGAGCTACCCGTTAGCCCAAGCTTCAGAGCCAATATTATCACCTGTTCTTGTGCAGCACTCAGCATTGGTTCTTGAATGTCCGTGTACATGCGTCGTAAAGCATTGTATCCCCCTGGGATGCTTTCTAGGTTGCTCAAGGCTCGGTCCTGGTTTCTCATCATTTCTTGCATCATTGCTGGATTCCTGGCAAGTTCCAATGTCTAAGGAAAAGTTTTCCATTAAAAAAGGGGGGGGGGGGGGGGCACTGACACACACGTGATTATTTTAGCTATTAACTACCACAGCTAATTTCATAGTTTTCTAGCTCTATGAATTATCAGTCTCCAATATTTAAATGAGAAAATTATTTTGAATAATTCTATTGGATTTCACCTCAAAAAGCAAGCTAACTTTCAAATAATATCAAGAACGAAGTACTTTGGTGTAAGTGAATGCCCATCTCCTGAACTGGGCTCTGTTTCTTAAATCTCAAAAATAACAGTTCACAAGGATGTTTAAAATATAGCAGAAAATCACTTCTTGGCCTTTTGGCTAAGATCAAGTATAAAACATAGCAAAAAATTCAAAGTTCAAATAATCCAAATTAGTGCTTTGTTGAGTTTTTCTGAACAAAGACTGAGTTCTTTTTTTTTTTAAAATCTTAGTCATACATATAGGACAAACTCTTCAGGTATACAAATTGAATAATAAAGAAAGTATACAATTTTTTAGCTAAATGAACTAGAAGAAGATTCCACATACTTGTCTCATAATATCTGGATTATTTAGCATGTGACTAATTTCTGGATTTCTCTGTATCAACTGCTGCATTTGTGGATTTGCCATAATTAACTGCCTCATCAGGTCAGGATTTGAAAGCATGCTCTGGACAAAGGGGTTCTCCATGATCTGGACCATCATTTCAGGATTGGACATAAGTTGCCGCTGCATCTGACTTTGTAGTTCAGAGAAGTTGGTAGTATTCAAACCCAAGCTACTTAAACCTGCAAGTCCTCCAAGGCTACCTAAGAGGATAAAGGGAAAAAAGACAAATGAAAGTTAGAAATTTCATCATTCATGTGACATAGATGCAAAAATACTAACTGAATCAATAGTTCATTACAGAAAACCATTTTAAAGCAAAAATGTAATTCCTATTACTTTTACAAATACTTGTTTAATTTCTATGATTAGCCAAATGTTTTCACTGGTAATAAAACCATCCAATATATATTTCTTATGTGTAGTACATACAATACAAATATAAATCACATGCCACATAACTTGTTTTGATCATCAACAAACTGCATATACAATGCTGATCCCTTAAGAGTACAATGAAGCTGAGAAATTTCCATTGCCAACAACCTCCAAGAAGGGGAGCAGAAGGGTTTGGAGTTTGAGCTCTGTAAAAGCTCTCGAGCAGCGAGATTTAGAGAGCTTCTGGGTCAGTGAACACATGTAGATGCTATTAGGGTGACACTCTTCCCTTAACCCCCATACCTTGCCCTATGCTTTTCTTCCATTTGTCTAATTCGAATAAACTGATAAACCTAAGTAGAGAGTCTTCCTGAGTTCTGTGAGCCATTCTAGTAAATTAGTAAGCCTGAGAAGGGGGTTGTGGGAACCCCAATTTATAGCCTGCTCGTCAGAAGCAGAGATGGACAGGGACTTGGACTGTTACCTGAAGTTGGGGCAGTCTTAAGAGACTGAGCCCTTTAACTTGTGGGATCTAACACTAACTCCAGAGAGGTAGTATCAGAACTGAACTACTGGACACCCATGTGTTGTTGGAAAATTGGTTGGTGTCAGAGAAACATTCCAGAATATGCCAGCTAAAGGAAGAAAAAAATGAAAAATATGCACTGGATTATAACAATCTCTTTGCGAAAGACTACTTTAAGTTTAGCAATCTACCTATAAATTCTGGTTAGAAAGAGCTGCTGACAATCAAGGAGAGAAAAAGCCAGGACATACAATGAAATGAAATCATGGAGAAAATAGATCCAAGATTAAGTGCTTGTCATAAAACATTTACTTTGTAAAATTACATAATCAACCAAATACATTCATTCTTCATTTACTGAGCACTTTCTGTATTTTACAGAGACTGTGCTACATGTTGGGAATGAAGTGAAATGAAAGACACAAAAACTACCCTCATAACTCATCTAGAAAAATAAGTTCAGGGTATTTCAACAGACAGTCACGGGATATTATGGTAATATAGTACACAAATACGAAGATTGCTTTCCTACAAGATGATACTTAGTAGTTTGGAGAAGGAATAAGGGACGGAGAAGAGAGTGTTGGGAGAAGATTTAATTACAGGCACAACAAACATACAAAAATTAAAACTAAGTATCAGATGTATTCTTGAAACTGCAAAACATTCAGTCTGACTGGAATGGCAGGTAGCAATGCTTATTAAACATTCCATGTGTAGCCTTTTATTTCTTTTGCAGATGGACAGGGCCATGTGACTATCTATGGGCAAAGGATTACAAGAAATGATAAAGAATGCGTGTCACTTCTAGCCAAAGCATAGGAGGTTCAGCTTGAGATTCTTTAGTTGTGTCTTTTGCCATGTTCCAAGTTGGTACAGCTACAAGATAACAGAATTTTCTTAGCCTAAGTCTCTGAAGACTACAAGGTCAGGCAATTAATTTCGAGAACTCATCCTAGAAAAAGTGCTACGTACCCCAATGCTGAATATCACTATGGTCACTTTCATATTTTTTTTTTTTTAAATGTGGGTAGTTCCCTGACTGGGAATCGAACCCAGGCAGCAGCACTGACAGCACCCAAGCCTTAGCCTCTACACCACCAGGGAACTCCCACTATGGTCACTTTCAAAGTATTCTGCTTGGGAAGCTATGTACTGATGCCAGCGCTGAGTCCACCCTCCAAAGCAATTTTGGAACTCTTTTTTTGGAAAAGCCATCAGAGTTGTCATCGTCCCTCAACATCTGAGTTCGTGAACTTGCCACCGTTCCCTTCAGTATACTCTCCACCCACCCAACAAAACCTTCTAAGAACCTCAGTATATAAAATTGATATAAGAAAAGTGGTTTTGATTGTTGCAGGAAATCCTTAATCACTGGGCTTGCTCCCAAGCCTAAGCCCTTTTTGTGTGTTAGGCCATTAGAAAATCACCACTAATGCAGCCTGATCCCTTCTTTTTACAAGTGAGAAAATTACATTCAGGGTCTTAGCTTATGATCAACAATTAACTATTCTTCCTCAGATTCGATTATGTGGTGGTCAGAACAAGTATGCATATACTACCTCTTTCATTATTAAAAGACATTATGTCACTTACTGACCATATCCTAAATATAAGTGTAAGCTAACCAACCATATCTGTATTTCCAACTATTTCCTTAATACTTAAAACAATTATAGAAGTAAGCTATTAAAGATTTTGTTGTTAAAGGGAATTAATGTTGAATTCTGTCATTTTATCAAAACTACTCTGGGAAGAAGGTAATTTTTTTTTAAATCCCTGTATAAATGACTAAAGACACTTACCTAAACCAAAAGGGTTGCTAGTGGCAGAATCAGATGTGGAGTTACTATTAGGAGCTGAAGATGTGGTGACATTGCTTCCACTAGTATTTGTTTGCTGGGATGAATGATCCTGAGGCCTAGTGAAAATAATTAAATCATGGTGTAAACAGTGAAATTAATTATTTTTAAGAGGGCCACTAAAAGTCTGATACCCAGGATTCAGTATAAGATTCCAGACCAACTCAAATTACCATAAAGCAAATACCATGCAATAACTATTGGGAACACAAATATAAAGAAATGTGGTAAAAACTCTACAAAAACCAAACTATGAGGGGTATCTGGAAAGTATCCAGCCATGTAATATGAAAAATAAAGGTATTTATGGCTGGATTTCTTCCAGACAGCCCTCCTATACTTCAATTGCCTCATCTCAAGTATAATACGTGTGTGTGTGTGTATAAATATTTCATTACTTTCAACCATATTGATTATGTGAGAGAGGGAATGGGTCACTCACAGAAGAAAATCAATGACCTGTCACATCCATAAAGCTGAACTATATATAAGCAACTTTTTATCTACTCCTTCTAAGTTCTTGAGGGTGGGGGGCAGCTTTACTCAGTCTTGAAATTTGTTAAAAGTAAAAAATGAAATGAAGAGACTTCACCAAAAGAAGGCTAAAAAGTGAATACAAGTAATAAATTATTACTCAGTATTAAGTAAAAAAATAAGGAAATTTTATTGGAAATCCCTTCCATCTGATACCAGTTAATAGTTCTGAATCTCACTCACTTCTGTTTTCATTGATTCTAACATGCACTTTTTCTCATTTTAACATCTCTAAAATCAAGATCTGTCTTACAATTGTTAATAGCCAGGCATCAATTGTATTCTATATAACTTCAACTGAGTAACTGAGTACACGACTGTACCATACATGTTGTGTTTATCATAAAAACTGTCTTCAGAAAGATATACCATCAATTGGTACTAAAATAACATCACTGTGTATATAGAAAAGCACAGAAACAAGAACACGAGAAATGAATTTCCTATCAGTGAAGCAAATATCTGCCGTTGGGGAAAGCTAGCATAAATATTTGCAGAATGAGTATGAATTACTTGAAAGAAATTGTTGTAAAAAATACTGTAGCACTTTTAGGAACTGCTACACCCCTAATCTATTGAGAGTACAGAGTTTCCTCCTATATGGAAAAATAGGGACACAAAGAAGTCAGTTAAAATGTGTTTAAAAGACTCAGTCAACATGAAGTAGTGACAGGAAGGCCTAAACTAATTCATTTCATGAATATTTTCTTTGAATGCATAACAGTGATATTCTACCATATCCAAGTAAGTCTAAAGAAGCTTTTTCACTAAATATAAAATAAAACTTTTAAGTGCAAAGAAAATATACCAGCTTAATTGGCAGTATTTTTTCTTAGTGATATACAAAATAAAAGTGCCACAAAAATTGATGGTGACTTAAGATTTAATGAAATATGGTTATATAGTGTTTTGGTTTGCCAAGATGAGTCACACCTGATCTTCGTCAAAAACCTCCCTGAAACGAAAAGCATATCTAAAAACATATTAATTTACTTGTTATATCATTCGAATAATTTAGCTATAATAACTCAATACTGATGAGCCTTCTAAAATATCAAATGTGTAAGCATTATCACTGAATTATTGTTTTTCTTAAAAATATTACAATAGAAACAAATAAATGATTATCTATGTAAATATTAACGACAGAGAAAGCCTTTTAAAGCCAAGACTTCTCTTTTTAAAGAGAAATATCATAATTTATTCATGGTTTAAAGCTATATGTCTTCTAATAACATACCTGTTTTGTGTTTTGATGACAAGGTGAACAGTAAGTCCATCATGAATTCCATGCTGACTCAAAGTATCTTGATCTTTTAAAATTTTTCCAGCAAATATCAATACTAGTTGGTCAGTATGTGATTTGAAACGTTTAGAGATTTCTTCCTTGAACTAAATGAGAATAAAATAAATATGTATTACAAGTGTTTGCATAGCACCATCTAGTTTGGTTTCTAGAATAAATACCCCACGGAAGCCCCTTCTAGATATTGCAACAATTCAAACAATGTAAAGATGTGTCTTTTCTATGTCCGTATCTTGACCTTAGTAAGAAGTATTAACATCTTCATTCATCTTCAACCACAAAAGTTTTATTATAGATGCACATGTCCTATATTTAATCTTCTGTTGAGACCTACCAATTGATTTCTTTGCAATATCCTATTCTTTTTATAGCAATAGTGCTAAATGTAGTTCAAGGCACACATAGCTCTTACCAAGTTTACAATAACCTATTCTCAGATTTCTATTTCCAGTCCTGTTCCTTTCTAGTTGAAACACACACACACACACACACACACACACACACACACACACACACAAATATACAGCATATAGCTGAATGAATATATATTCTTGGCCTATTATACTGACTTTCCTCCTCACCTCTTTTATCAACATTCATTAGCAAGCAGTATCAAGTAGATGCAAAAATCCTTCGCTAAAGAAAAATTCAATAAAAGAAGCAAGTCAAGTAAATTACAAAGTAGAAGCACAAAGGGTAGGTAGTTTAAGAAAGCTTTCCAGTGACAACTAAAGATAGATTAAGTAATATCCAGGAAAACCTGAAGAAAAGCTTCACAGAATAACATACAAAACCAGGTAAGAGAAAAGAACATTATAATATAAAGAAAAGCTTACTTATTCTATGCTAGGTCAGTGTTTCTCAAAAGTTTATTAAAAAATCACCTGTATGCTTAGGCTTTATCCCCACTATCCAAATCAGGAAAGCTCACGTTGGGCCAAGGAATCTTCATTAATAGGCTATATGAGGTAATCAGTCCAAAATCAGAAAAGAATCACATCTTAAACCATTCTGTAATACACATGCTCTACAGAAGTGGGTCTTAACAGATAATGGCACTATTATTGCCAAGTGTGTGTTTCAGAAATATAAAGGGGTAATTTTGGTTGTCACAGTAAGTGGAAAGACACAAAAATACGAGGTTTTATAAAAATCTTGTGGGAATGGGGAAGAGGAGATGTAGAAAAAAACTCCACAAATCTTAGAGATAATGCAAAATTATACTGCTGTAAATATTTTCAAGCTTTTCTAACTGAAGTTTTCGTCCTTTATCTGAAATTATATGATATCCTATGGCTGTCTGGAAAAAACCCAGCGATAAATGCCTCCTTTTTTCATATGACATGTCTGGATACTTTCTGGACAGCACTCATATGAATCTTTAGATAAACAATTTCCAAGTCTAAAAAAGAAAATCTTTGTAGAACACCATTTGCATAATATTCTATATTTAGAGATAGGCCAATCCATAATTAAACCATTCTATTATTAGATATCTCATTTCTCCCTTTGTTAGCTATATGAAATAATAATGTAACAACCAGCAGAATATATGTTTTTGTAAAAACTGAATGAGAATGTATATAAAATAAAGCATCAGGCACAGAGGTGGTGGTCAATAAATAGTAGCTATTACTATGTCAGCTCTCTTAATCCTCAATAATTTGGTGAGGCAGACGGTTTTTAATCCTATTTCAGATATAAAAACAAAGAGGTTCAATATGTCCCTCTACTCTCATCATGACACAACTAATAAACCACTTGTTGGATTCAAACCTAGGTTTGATTTCAAAGATCAATCTACCTAGACTGACTACATTCTATTTCATATATGAGATTAATCTAGATTTAGGTTTCTTAACATTAAACTAAGCAATCCTTTTCAGAATCCTTAATATCCCTCATATGTCATTCCAAAATAAGTGATGTAACTGTCTTTAACAGACAATTATACAGCATTTTAGCCTATTTTAGGATTTGAAGGTAAAATGCTAGATTGAAGATAAGACATTAACTCTCATATTCTTTCAAATCCCCACTAAAACAATAAAGAATTTTTTTTACTGCTTTCTGGAGCTACATATAACTCATATATTATAATATTTGCCCATTTGAGGTGTACAATTCAATAGTTTTTGGTATAGTCACATATGTGTAAAGCCATCCCCACGCAATTTTAGAACATTTGGACCTTCTCAAAAAGAAACCAGTACCCTATTCCTCCCATCCCTGAACTCCATCACTCCAAGCCATAAGAAATGACTAATTTACTTTCTGTCTCTATAGATTTGCCTATTCTGGTCATTCTACATAATTGCAATCATGTAACATGCAGTCTCTGTGACTGACTTCTTTCATTTTAGCATAATCTTTTCAAGGTTCATCATGTTGTAGTATGTATCAGTATGTCATTCCTTCTAATGGCCAAATATTCCATTGTGTAAATAGATATACAACATTTTGCTCTGTATTCATCAGCTGATGGACATTTGGGTTGTTTCCACCTTTGGGTTATTGTAAATAATGCTGCTATAAACATTCATGCTCAAACTTTTGTGCGGACTCTTGAGTATATACATAGATGTGGAATTACTGCATCATACAAGTATGTTAACTCTTGGTTTGAGGAGTTCAAGAACCACCAGTGTTATCCTAAGTGAATGTACCATTGTACATTCCCACTAGCTGTGTATAAGAGTTTGGATCTCTCCACATCCCCACCAATACTTGTTATTATCTGACTTTTTTATTATAGCCATCCTAGTGAGTGTGAGGTGGTTTTGATTTGCAGTCGCCCCATAATGATGTTGGGGGGTCCTTTTATATGCTTATCTGTATATCTTCTTTGGAGAATTGCTTATTCAGATCTTCTGCCCATTTTTAATTGGGTAATTTGTCTTTATTAAGTTGTAAAAATTCTTTATATATTTTAGATACCAGTCTCTTACAGACACATAATTTGCAATAAATAAATAAATAAATAAATTTTAAAGGCAGAAACTGAGACAACAGAACAAGTTCAGAACTCTTGGTATAAATTGGAACAAAACTTTGAAGTTGGACATGAGAAGGATACACGGTCAATGAATTTAGCAGACCCATGAGAAGTGAATCTTTCACTGGCAATACAGAAAGCTAAAAGCTAATTCAATCTCCATCATTGGCAGAATTCTCATAAGACTCAATATTGGTACCATCAGAGGTTGAGGGTAGGGGGTATGGGATGAGAAAACTGCCTAAGCACTAAAATAAGGAGGATTATTTGAAAGTCTAATAAGTAAACACATCCTCATTGCATAGCAAACAAACAACTGATCTACAAACCCAACAAAAGACTAGAGGCAGGGGTGTCCAATCTTTTGGCTTCCCTGAGCCACACTGGAAGAACTGTCTTGGGCCACACTTAAAATACAATAACACTAACGATAACTGATGATCTAAAAAAAAGGTCTGTGCATAATTTTCGGAATGTTTTAAGAAAGTTCATGAATTTGTGTTTGGCCACATTCAAAGCCATCCTGGGCTGCATGTGGCCCACAGGCTGCAGACTGGGCAAGCCTGGTTGAACTAGAGGATTTTTTTTTTTCCTTCTGGAAAGAGAACAGAGGATCTCAACCAAAGAACACACCAAACACTTTGATAGCAGGAAAAAACATTAAAAACAGAAGATTAAGTAAACACAGACATACCACAGGCTGAGCCTTTCCCCTTTCACCAGTACCAATCAAACAGAATTCTGGCAGCTGGGCCTTCAACATATGTAAGTGTAAAGATTATAATACATAATGTCCCAAGGAAAATATAACCAGCCTAAAAGAAAATAACTTAAAAGATATGAACGTAAGCACTTTCCCCAATTAGTTACCCGAGAGCAGTGGTTCCCAGTATGAGTGGGGACCTATAAATACCCCAGGGAGCATTTGGAAATGTCTGAAGACACTTCTGGTTGTCACAACAGGGGTGAGTGCCACTGGCACCTGGTGGGCAGAGACCAGAGATGCTGCTATACATCATACAATGCACATGAGAGCCCCAACAACAAGTAATTGTCAATCTCAAAACGTCAAAGACAAGATTGAGAAACTCTGCCCCAAAGTCGTACTTTTCAAAGCAATGTTCCAAGATGAGCAACATTCACAGCTACCAGGTTAAACTGGTAGAAATGCAAACTGTCGGGCCCTATCCCAGATCAACCAAATCAGACTCTCTGGTGATGGGGACCAGCAATCTATGGTTTAATAAGCTCCCCAAGTAATTCTGATACACACTAAAGCTTAAGAACCACTGCCCGCTCTAGGCCTAACAACAAATTTTTTTTTAATGTAGGTAATAAAGGAACATACTATTAACTAACATCAAAAGGATACAACCACTAATAAGAACAAAATACAAAAGAAAAGTGTCCTCAATAAATAAATTACTAAGGAGGAAAAAAGAAGAGGAAAACTTGTAGATGAAAATGAAGTTTTTTCAAGAACACATGGAACACTCATTATAAATTGGATCAAAAAACAAACCTTGGAAATTTGAAATAACTGACATATTCTGTGGCGATAATGAAATTACACTAGAAA
The DNA here is from genome assembly GCA_004026885.1 of Lyroderma lyra. NCBI lineage: Eukaryota > Metazoa > Chordata > Mammalia > Chiroptera > Megadermatidae > Lyroderma > Lyroderma lyra. The sequence continues at coordinate 176,345 of PVJL010002750.1, forward strand.
TCATTATCAAAAAGATATCTCGAAAATTCCCCAAGTTAAACAAATACTTCTAAATAATTCATGGGTCAAAGAGATTGAAATCATGGGGTAAAATTAGAAAATATTTTTAATGGGGCAAAAATGAAGCTACAATATTAAAATTTTGTAAGGTGCAGCTACAGCAATGCCTAGGGAAATTTATAGCATTAAAGGCTTATATTAAAGGAGAAAGGTAAAAAAAAATCAGTAATCTAAGTTTTAACCTTTAGACACTAGAAAAAAGAGGAGCAAATGAAACCCAAACAAGGAAATAAAAATAAGAGCAGAAATCAGGATAAAAACAAACAAACAAACAAAAACAAGAGAAAAATCTTTTAAAATATCAGTAAATTTGATAAAGCTCTCACTCAACTGACCAAGAAAAAAACAGAGAAGACATAAATTAACATAAGAAACGGGAGTTCCCTGGTAGTGTAGTGGCTAAGGCTTCAGCGCTGTCAATGCTGTGGCCTTGGTTCTATTCCCAGCCAAGGGAGCTACCCACATATTAAAAAAAAAAAAGAGAGAGATTGAGAGAGAAACAATAGAAGGGAATGACTACAGACTTCACAAATATTAAAGGATAAGGAAAACTCCACACACAAATATTAACAATTTTGATGAAATGGACTAATTTCTTGAAAGATTCAAGCTACTAGAACTCAATCAATCTCCCCTGAAAACAGAAGAAGGAACATTTCTCAATTCTTTTCCCAAGACCAGTATCACCCTGATATAGGCGGACCAGACGTCCTGTTTTAAAACAACAGTACTCTCACTGGGCTAAATTCAAGGCGTCAGTAGACTGACCATATGTACTGTTTGAAATGGGACAGTACTATTGTACTCTGTCCCATTTGAAATAAGATGTCTTCAGCCTACTCTGACACCAAAACCTGAAAATACAAGAAAGAAAACTACAGACCAACATCCTCATTAAAATAGATGCAATTCTCCATAAAAAATGAGTAAATAAAACCCTAAGAATAAGATTATTCTTGTTTTTATAATTAGAAACAAGAATAATTCTTAATAATCAAATGGAGTTTATCCGGAAAATGGAAAGTTAAGTCAACATTTGAAAAATCAATGCACTTCATTATATTCACAGATAAAAGAAAACCACATTCTCATCAATCAACAGTAAAAAAGTATCTGACAGCATTCATTCGTGACAAAATTCTTTTTTTTTTTTTTTTTTTTTTTGCTTTTTGGTATGTGGGTAGCTCCCTGGCTGGGAATCGAACCCAGGCCGCAGCACTGACGGCGCCAACGCCGAAGCCCTAAGCCACTACACCATCAGGGAACTCCCGTTTCGTGACAAAATTCTAAGGAAGAAAGAGGAACTACCTAAACTTGGTAACGTGCATCTACAGATATTTACAGTAAGCACACACTTAAAGGCGAACAACTGAATGTTTTCCCTCTAATAATGCGACCCTTTAATACAGTTCCTCATGTTGTGATGACCCCCAACCATAAAATTACTGGTAGCTGCTCTGTACACATGTGTGACTGGTCCTAAATAAGTACATTATGGCGCCAACGCTGTCACATACACCTGTATTTGTACGGGGTGTATGTGATGGGGTTGTTGAGATGATGTCATCACACCGGATACTCATATGTGGGCGTATCTGCATGTGGGCGGACCCACCTGGAGACAGATAGAGGAGTGGTGTCCAGGTTCCTAAGACCGTCGGAAATACGTGTTTTCCGATGGTCTTAGGTGACTCCTGTGAAAGTGTCGTTCGACCCCCAAAGGGGTCGCGACCCACAAGGTGAGTTGAGAACCGCTGCTCTAAGATCAAGAACAAAAGCAAGAATGTCCACTCTCACCACTTTGTTCAACATCATACTGCAAGACCAAGTCAATGCAACAAGGGAGGGTGGGGTGGGGAGGGCATATTTACTGGAAAAGAAGGAAAAAGAAATAAACTTATCAGCCCTTTTTCAGTGTATGAACCTTATTTGCATACTACTTTAAAAAGAAGTATTTTCCAAGAGAATGAGAAGACAAGCCAGACTGGGAAAAAATGTTGAAAAAAGACACATCTGATGAAAGACTTTTATCCAAAATATATAAAGGACTCTTAAAATTCAACATAAGAGACTGAACAACCTGATTAAAGAATGGGCAAAAGACTCTGACAGTTTACCAAAGAAGATAAGTAGATGGCAGACAAGCATATGTGCAGTATACAAATGCTCTACATCATATGCCATTAGGGAACTGATCATTAAAACAACGAGGCAGCACTTATACACCTATTAGAATGGCCAATTCAAAACACATACATCACTAAATACTGTCAAGGATGTGCGGCAAGCAATAGGAACTCTCATTCATTGCTGATAGGAATGAAAAATGGTACGGCCTCTTTGGAAGACAGTTTGGCAGTTTCTTAGAAAACTAAACATACTCTTACCATTTGATCCAGCAATCACACTCCTTGTTATTTATTTACTCAAAGCAAATGAAATTTTATGTCCACACAAAACCTGCACATGGATAATCAGAGCAACTTTACTCATTAATTGCCAGAACTTGGAAGCAATCAAATTGTCCTTCAGTAGATGAATGGACAAATAAACTGTGATACATTCAGACAGTGGAATATTACTTAGTGCTAAAAAGAAATAAGCTATCAAACCATAAAAAGACATGGAGAAACTTTAAATGCATATTACTAAGTCAAAGAAGCCAATCTGAAGAGGCTACAGACCACATGATTCCAACAATATTGACATTCTAGAAAAGGCAAAACTATGGAGAAAGTAAAATGATCAATAGTTCCCAAGGGTTAGGGGAGAGAAAGGGGAATGACAAGGCAGAGCACGTGTCATTATACATTTGTCAAAACCCACAGAATGTACAAATTTAAGAATGAACTTTAAACTATGTCGATACATTTTAAATAATGATATATTGATGTAGAACTGTTCCATTATGGAGTGGGATGCTGATGGTGGGGGAGAGTTGGGGGGGGGGTGTAATGGGAACTCTGTACTTTCCCCTCAACTTGCTGTGAATCTAAAACTCCTAAAAAATAAAGTCTATACTTCAAGAAGTAAAAATATATAATAAATTCATAGTATTAGTACGCTAGAACACTCATTTTCAGACAAGGGGGAAATTCTGAACTGATGAAATTAAGGTATTAATTTGTAAGGCAGAATAATGTGTTGATTAAAAAAATATGAGTCCTCTTTTAGAGATACGTGATTAAATATTAAGGGAAGAAATTATATAATGCATGAGAAATGCATCAAAATAATAGAGAAAATGGAGGAGCCATAAGGGAAAGTATACCTGAAACAAGACTGGATGTAAATTACCTGTAATTGTCAAAGCTGGATGAAGAATTTATAGGAGTTTAACTTACTATTATCTCTACTTTCTGTATATTTGAAATTACCCATAATTTTAAAATTAAGAAAGAAATTTTATATCCAATGAAAAATCCCTCAGAATAAAACTGAAATAAAGTTTCAGACACACAAAAACAAAAGAAAATGATCCTAAATGTAGGAATAAAGAATAATGAAACAGCTGTATATGTGGGTAAAAGGAAATGAAAAGTGAATTTATAAAGCATTAATAATGTCTTCTGCTAGAATGAAGGCAGGCGATTTGGTTTGATCAAGTCCAGTCCAGAAGTGGGTAAAAGAACTTCAACTATTCTAAGGTCCTGTGCATTATTAACTGGAAAGAAGTACAAGTATTTATTATTTTAGACATTTTATAAGTTAAGTTGCAGAAGGTAATCTCTAGGATAACTACTAAAAGAATAGCAAAAACAGCATATATTATCAACATAATAAAGGGGGCAATTAGAACAATACAAAGTAGTCCAAAAGAAAGAAAAAGCACAGGATAGCAGAAATATAAATCAAACAGTATAATGATAAATGTAAAACCAAATAATCCATGACTACATAACAAAACTATATGTTAAATAGACCAAGATCACCAGACAATATTTAAAAACCCAACTTCCTGCTGATTAAAAAAGATACACCCCCTTTTTGCTGCATCTTCTGAGAGGATGAAAACCATTCTCTGGCATGTGCACATGCCAGAAAATGTGGACATCACTCTTAAGAGACTTCAATCACATCAATGTAGAACCCAGTCTCCTTGGAAAGAAAAAGAGGTTCTGGGTTGATAAATGGTGGGGAAACAGAAAGGAACTGGCTACTCTTTGCACTATCTGTAGTCATGTACAGAACACGAACAAGGGTGTTACACTGGGCTTTTGTTACAAGATGAGGTCTGTGTATGTGCACTTCCCCATCAACGTTGTTATTCAGGAGAATGGGTTCTCTTGTTGAAATCTTAATTTCTTGGGTGAAAGATACATCTGCAGGGTTTGGATGCGGTCAGGTATTGTTTGTTCAGTATCTCAAGCCCAGAAAGATGAGTTAATTCTTGGAGGAAATGATATTGAACTTTCATCAAATTCAGCTGCTTTGATTCAATAAGCCACAAGAGTTAAAAATGAGAATACCAGAAAAATTTTGGATGGTATCTATGTTTCTGAAAAAGGAATAGCTCAGGAAGCTGATGAATACGATTTAAGTTGTCCAGCTACAGAAACGTCAAGGTGTGAGTGATTCCTCAGACTTACTTGTGTTATTTTAAAGATTCAGTAAAAGAAGAAAAAAACAAAAAGATACACCTTAACTATAAAGGAAAAGAAAGGCTGAAAATAAAAAGAACTGGTGAAGACAGTGAAGCTATTCTCATCGACAAAATAAACTTAATACAAAAGCAACTAGGACACAGCAAAATTTAAAGTGTTCAACTGACAAAAAGATAAAACCTTAAATGTATGCGAGTTGTCCGGAGAAAAATGCAGCCATAAATGCCTCTATTTTTCATATTCCATGGTTGGATACTTTCTGGACAGCCCTCATATATGTTCATCATAATACAGCTTCAAAATATATAAAACAAAAATTAAATAGTTACAGAGAAAAAGGCAAATCCCAAAGTACAGTAAGAGATTTTAACACATTTACCTTAGTAAATGATAGATTAAATAGGCAAAAAAGTTAGCAAGGATATAAAAGATTTGAGTAACATAATTAACAAATGACCTAATTGATATATATAGAAGACTGCACTCGCAGAACAAGCATTCTTTTAAAATACATTTATAAAATTAGACTGTATGCTGGGCCATAAAGCAAATAAACATATTTCAAAAAATTAAAATCTCACTGAGTATATACTTTGACCTCATACTATTAAACAGTACCTTAAAGATAAATCAATAAAGTTCAACTGGAAAAGAGTTCCTAAATGCAACACAAAAAATCTAACCATAAAAGAGAGGAACATTAAACTACCAATAACAGACTAACAAGATAAACAACAGAGAGAAAATATCTACAATACCACTAATCAGAGATACCAAATCCAGATTTTATACAGAATGTTAGAGACTGAAACAGGAACTTCACAAAAATGAAATCCAAACGGTTGATAAGCAGAAAAATGTGCTCATCCTAATTAATAATCAGATAACTTCAAATTAAAACCAGCGACATTTACAATGAATGGTTCAATTTAAAAGATCTTTACAGAGTGTTGCAGGGGATGTGTAGCAACTGGAACCCACCTGGAGACAGAAGTATAAATTGGGTATTTTGGAAAAATATTTCACAGTAAAAACTGAACATATGCTTACCCTATGACTAGCTACAATGTGCCTGGTCTCACACACACACATCTCATTCAATCTCCACAACAAAAACTCAGGAAATCAAACTGCAATACAGTAATTTATGAGAAATATATGTTTGCTCATTCAGATGACCAAAATTTATTTTTCATATATATTTGTTCTTCATCCCTGGTTTTTGGCTCACAGCTCTCAAAACCTCTTAAATTTCCTAAGTGATGAAAGTGTTCTTATGTTATGTTAATGAGGTGACCCTTAGACCCCACCAAAGGATAGGGGTTGTTTTGTTAGTGGAACCAACCACGTGACTGAGGGACTGGGACTTCCAGGGCATGGAAGCTCGGAGTCCTTTTCCCCGTCTTGCCCTATGCGTCTCTTCCATCAT
>PVJL010002751.1:0-182365 GCA_004026885.1 Lyroderma lyra
GCCCCACGCCGCCCCACGCCGCCCCGCCCCGCATCTCCTCTTCCCTCTAGCACATGGGGCCTATGTTTCAGGTGCAGGGGCACCCACAGGCATGCTGTGGTGGCACACAGCCCAAGGCTGGTGACTCTGGCCAGCACCTCCAGCCTGGCCTAGAGTCCCAATTAAGTCCACTTGTCAGTTCCCTGCAGACGCGGTGGGGAAGTAGCCCTCACTGGGGCTGCAAGGCTTTTCTTAGATACCAAAGGAAGAAGAAGAGAAGTGGATGTGGGTGAGCACAGCTGGAATTACAGCAACACCAGGAAAACCTGTCCTTCCTCCTTTAGGCTGCCGAGTGACACCGTGTCTCTGGCTTCCATCTGTAAAGCCTGGCTTCTTACTTTCGGGATTTCATCCTCTAGGCCAAGTGCTGCTGCCTCCACCAAGCCAACCAGAAGCAAGCACAGGTACTGATTCCCGTTTCTGAAAATCGAGGTCCCCCACTTTGCCCGGGGGTACGTTAATATGGACGTCGGAAACCGGAGACAGCCGGAGCCCTCCGACAGCGTCTTCCCTGCACCGGCACGGCCTTGCGTCTACGGGGAGCACCGTGCCCTGTCCTTGGCTCGTGGGACTCGCCAGCAGCGCCACTCTAGCGCGCCGGGGCGCCATTAGGGAAAATAAAGGGTACGGGAACACAAGCACTGAGACCCTACGACGGTTCTCACACGTGGGGAGGGCACTGTGGGGCACTGAGATTCCATCACCCTGAGAAAGCACGTAATTTAAAACTTAATGAATTGTTTATTTCTGGAATTTTCCATGTTTGGACCATGGCTGACTACAGGTAACAGACTGGAAAGACAGACCACAGACAAGGCGGGACGCAGTAGTGGGAGTAAGCAGTTACTGCTCGTCCCTGCTTTCTAGGGTGCAGGCCGTCTGGGGAACGCTCTAACGGAATGAGCCCATTGAATGCACAGCTGTGGGCACTGGAGGTCATACTAATCTTCCCCACGTTCCAGACGTGTATGCCGAACAGAGAGGTCAGAGGTGAGCAAGGAAAGTGCCGATTCCAGAGCATGTTGTCTTATCTGCTGTGCTCAGTGCGGCGGGACGATAAAAGAGAACAACTAAACAAGATGGAAAATGAGAAACGCCGTTGAAGAGCCACAGGGACACTGTGGGGAGGCTCAGAGAACCGGAGGTGACTACCATAAGGAAACAGAATGCCACGAAGCAGCTCCTCGGTTGGCGTTTGACCGGAGACGGCAGCTCAGCGGGGAAGGGCACGGGCAGCCTGCGTGGCCAGAATGGCACGAACCAGCAGGCAAGGAGCAAAGCGGGGCGAGTGCGGCCCAGTCTGCAGGGGCAGCGCCACCCGGAAGGGAAGGGGAGGGGGTGCAGGGCGAGTGGCCCGACTGTGCAAAGTCCTGCCCCTAGTTAATGAGCTTGTACTCTGTGGGCCAGGGGAAAGCCACGGCCGGTTTTAAGCAACAGCAAATCTTGAAGAGAAAGCTCTTTTGGAAGGGTAACCCAGTGAAGTTTACAGAAAATACGTTGGAGCCCAGGGAATTGTCTGGGCACAGAAATGTTCTGTATGATATGTAATGCGTCTGTGAACGCCCATAGAACACAAAGGCTGAACCCGAATGGAAACTATGGACTTTAGGTAACACAATGTATCAATATTGGTTCACTTATTGCAACAAATGTATCACATCAACACATGATGTTAATAGGGGAACTGTGTGTATGATGGTATGGGGGGTTGTGAACACTGTACTTGGCTGCCAATTTTTTTGTAAACCTAAAACTACTCTAAAAAACAAAGCCTAGTAATTGTATTTTAAAAATCATATTAAATTGGCAATATAATAGGGTGTTTGCACCCTATTAAATTCAGATTTTTAAACATTGCATCATAAAAACAATTATTTCAAAGAGGAAACTGAGTTCCATATGTTCTACTGTAATGTTCATTTTTCCTACAAAAATTTCAATAATAAAGGTAATTTTTAATAGGGGTGCACAACCAGCCTTAAAGTCCACACATGAGAGGGAGTTCCCTGATGGTGTAGTTAGTGGCTTAAGGCTTCAGCGCTGGTACTGTCAGCGCTGCGGCCTCGGTTCTATTCCCAGCCAGGGAGCTACCCACATACCAAAAAAAAAAAAAAAGTCCACACAGGAGAAAGCAAGCTGGCCTTGGCCTGTGCTATCTGCTCACGACGGATGAGCTCTCTGGGTGCACCTGCACCAGCACCGACAGGAAGCTTGAGCTGCCTCCCACCACCCACTTCTTCATCCACCGAGTTAGTAAACAAAACCACGGGGCTGATCTCCTTTCAGCCAATGCCACAGACTTCAGCACCATGCTTCCAATTCTGATTGTGTTGTAACAAATAGAAGCAAATTGTATTCCCTAATTAATCCTGTTATAAAGGCATTTCTCCTTTAACAACCGAGTTCCATTCCTATGTCATTAACTGCATTGATCAATAAGCAAGGAGCTTAAAGGTATGTTGTGGTGTGTCGTGGCACCATAGGGTATATACTTTTCAACAGATACCATGCGACACCACACTTATAAATGAAATATGTAGTCTTGCATGATTGCAAATGCTTCACATAGTGAATACTAACTGCAGGAACGAGACAAAGACTGAGAAAGGGGATTCCCTACGTTGCAGGTAGGTTATTAGGTGAGGAGTGGCTGTATTCAACTTCTGACAGCCGAAGCAGAAAGCCTACAATAATGAGTAACTAATCTGTGACAGCCTCTATGCCAGGCATGTGGATCCTATGGGCAGGCAGACAGAGACTCCAAGGCTAAGGAATCCAGAGAAATCAGCCAGGAAAGTCCACTAGGCACTTTGGTGATTGACCAGGCAAAAACTAATGAAGTCCAGACTAATTCCCAGGAGCCTGTGGGCTTTCACCTGCTTCCCCAGGCTATAGATTGAAATAGATGCCCAGGTGTCCATACTGAGTAGAGGGGAGCATGAGAAAGGCTATTGCTCTAGAACAGTGGTTCCCAACCTTTGCCCACTTGTGTACCCCTTTTAAGCTCATTTCTATAAATCATACCCCCTGTTTTTAAAACAGCTGTTTTTAAATACATTTTTGTTCAGTGCCTATCTTAATGTAAAATAGTGGAAATGAGGAAGTTAGGAAAAAAAATTACTACACTAAAACCACAAACCACGGATTTAATTTTACAATATTTGTAACAGTTAAATACTGATAATGATGATCAAGCATTTAAACATTAAATTAAAAAAAACTTGAATCATAATTAAAAACAACTCATCACTTGGCTGTTCTCTCCAATTGTGAGACAGCCCTGCAGGCTGCTTAATAAAGCTTGTCACTACCAAACAAACAAACAAAACAAAACAAAGCTCACTCACTTTTACGCAGTCAGTAACTAAACTGATCAAACAGTCTGGCTATGGATGTATTTACATGTTTGGGGAAGTTCTAGAAACTTTGCAAATGGATTGTTCTGAAATTGGGTGATGATTGGTAGAAGAGGGGTTGGGGCATAGGGTTCACACGCCCTCACCAAACATCATTCACTAATGTCATCTAATTTTGAAGTGTCTCCATTAACGGTGATTCAAACTTAACATTTACTGTCCCATAACTGATGTTTTGTGTGTCTTTACTTGTTTTTTTTTCACCATTATTGATTATTTTTCACGAACCACTGAACGACCCAGCACGTATTCCCGGAGGTATCCGTACGACTACCGTTTGGGAACCTAGAAATAGAGGCATGGTCTCTGAATGTCTGTCCACACATGATCTGAGCCCTGCACCCCAATCCCCAGAGAGAGAGAGGAAGACGTGAGGGGAGGTGCGGGGAGAAAGCGTTGTGAGAGAAGTTGTAGGATAATCAGACAAACTTCCAATGAGCGCCACCTGGTGGCGAAACGGTGCCGTCAGGGCCCCTGGGCAAAACCAAACCGAAACAAAAACAAAACAAAACAAAAAGGGATTTAGCCGTATGAGTAAGATAAAAGCATCGCAAGTGGTGGTGCGTGTACCCACCCTGGGGTACATGCTGGACCATTCAGGGGTACGCGAAAAATAATCAGTAATGGCGGAAAAAAGACAAGTAAAAAAATGCAAAACGTTAGTTATGGAACAATCAATGTAAGAATCACCATTGATGGAGACACTTCAAGATTAGATCACATTAGTGAGTGGTGATTGGTGAGGGAGGGACTATGAGCCCTTCCCCCACACCGCTCTTCTATTAATCATTACGCATAATTTCAAACTAATCCATTTGAGACATTCAGAATTTCCATTTGAGACATTTCTAGAACTTCCCCAAACGTATAAATACATCTGTAGCCAGACTGTTTGATCAGGTTAGTTATTGAATAAGTAAAAGTGCGTTGTCTTTAATCATGACTCTTTGCAAGTAGTATATTTATTTAATGTTTAAATGCTTGATCATCATTATCAATATTTAACTGTGCTATGAATATTGTAAAATTAAATCTGTGGTTTGTACTTTTAGTGCAGTAATTTCTCTTTCCTAACTTATTACCTCATTTCCACTATTTTACATTAAGATAGACACTGAACAAAAGTGTCAGTATTTAAAAATAGCTATTTTTAAAAACAAGGGGTACAATTTATAGAAATAGGTTTGAAAGGGGTACATGAGTGGAAAAGGTTGGGAACCACTGGAAATAAAGCAATACTGTGAAACCACACTGCAATATGGCCATTGTAAGTGAAGTCACTGAATACTACTCTTTGCAGTGCGTAAACTCCTTGAGGGTACGAATGCAAAAGTACATCCTTGGAAACTTGCTCCAAGGATTCAATAGTGACAAGTATTCAAATGCCTATTTAGACAGAACCACCTGTCCGTGAAGCCACTGCCGAAATGTAAGAAACAGTGTGGGCATGCTGAATTATAGAGCCTTTTTGGTCCTATATATTGATATAGTTGACTCAGTAATGATAATATATTTGGATATGTTTATATCAAATAATAATAACAGAGAGCTATATAGCCAGAATAAATATCTATTCAAATATATAGCTATATATTCCTTCTGGGTTCCTCTACTTTGCTTGGGAAGGAGGAAGAACCTAATTGTTTTTACTTCACCCCAAACTCTGAATGAGTGTTTTTGGTTCATCCAGTCAGGATACAGTGGGACTCAGGAAGCTATTTCCCTCTTACATTCCCTAACCTGCCAACACAGGTTTCACTAGAATTAAACCAACAATGTGAAGTATTGTGGGGTTTGTGTGTTATTTATTGCTGTATAACAATCCACTCAAAACTTAGTGTCTTGAAACAACTATAATTCATTACTTCCATCATTTTGGAGCTGGCGGGCTCAGCTGGGTGGTGGTGGTTCTCTATCTGGAATCGTGTGGGGTTACTGCAGTCATCTGGAGGCTCCGGTGGTGCTGGGTCATACAAGCCTCCTTTACATGTCTAGCGGTTGGTGCTGGCTCTCCACGCTACACGGTCTCTCCAGAAGAGCAGCGGGTCTGTACGTGGTGGCTCAGGCTCCCAAGAGTGAAGTGAAGCCACAAAGCTTCTTAATGCCTAGGCTCTGGCCCTTATGCAATGTCACTTACACTTCAAGCTGTCAATCAAAGTCAAGCATAATGCCAGCCCAGAGTCAAATGTGGGAGCAGACTGAGCTGCCACTTATCGATGAGACCAATTGTGACTTCTGTGGCCATTTTTAATCCCCTGAAAGGGGATTAAATGAAATTCCGTCTGTAAAATGCCTAGTAGGCCAAAGCAAGTAACTTCAAAATGTTAATTGTTGCTGTTCTTGTTAGCTTTTTTCTTCTGAATAAAAACTACTTTTCCTGGGTAAGACTGCAGGTGACTCTTTCTTTAGACGGACTGAAAGTTAATCAAAATATATAAGACAAAAAAACTCCATACAGGATTCTTTAAACTAGTATTAAATATCTGAACATACATGTCATATAAGAATTTGAGGTGTTTCAGAGGAAATATTTGGTTGAAATGTGATTAATTTGGCAGGTCTAGAGTAAGTAGAAAACAAAGGAAAAATGTTAATGGTATAAAATTTTAAAAGTGTGCAATTTACAAAGTTCAGAAGATTTAAAAGATGTTAACCCCCCTTCACAGTTTATCTGACTTTTGATCTTTCATTTCCTATTCACTTGTATTGATTTTTTTTTTTAGGAATTAGAGAATAAAATCCCAGCACAATGCTCTTCAATAGAGACACCGATCCAAGTGAAGATGAGTTTCCCAGGTGTTCGGTAGGTCTGTAATATTGCACACAGGAAACTGTACATTCAAGAATTGTAAAAATTCAAACTATTGAGTACTCAGTGGCATGCCTGTGGGGACACAGGATACACAAACATTTCACTTCACTGACTTACCCTTTGTTGGCACAGCGAAATGCAGCTCGTCTGTGGGCATGGGAGTGGGCAGGGAAGCGGGCAGGGAAGCATGAGTGCTAAGATGTTTTCATGATAAGGGGAACGTGTTTAAAAGAGCCATTGACCAATCTTCACCTCCCCCTCTTACTTGTTGCTCTTGCAATAGAACTGACTAGAACTGAAGGGAAACTGTACTGGGCTAAAAGACCCAACTTTGTATTCTCAGTTTGGCCTCTTTGGCTTTCCAATTAATGACCTAGGAAGTTGCTTCAGAATAATGGGATTAGTAGACTAATTAGTAGAATGCTTCTTTCAATGTAGGATTTTAGATAGACAAGGGGACTCCAAGGAAACATTTATTGTCTTTTCTGCCAGCAACTATTCCCGAACACTCCAAAGTGTAACTATTTGCTTTGGTAAAATATTCCAGTGAATAAGGATGATTACAGCTTCCTTTGCACTGAGTTCCTGAATGTTCCGCCAGGATGAAGCTTTGATATCTAGATTATCTGGCTCCCTTTCTTCCTTAAAAGAAATGTAGCCTTACTCAAAACAAATGTTGCAAACCCCTACAGCTATCTCTCTCCATGGTAACTCAAAGGATTTTAGAGTTGGACAGATCTTAGACTTTAGAATCCAAATCAAACGGGCTTATTTCATAATGCAGGCTTTATGTGTCTAAATAATACCTCTTCCGGGGAATAAGCATGAGAGTGACCAGCTGGTCTGTTTTCCACATTGCCACTACTGACTTGGTTTAGTTAGGCAACAGTATCTCCCAAAGAGAGATGCTTCTGTTTGCATGGTTCTTATCCTGTTTGTTACAGGATTTGTGGGTCAGATGATTAGACTTTCATCAATCTTATGACTTCTCATTTTGTCCCCACAGCTGCCAGAATTATACACATTTGTTGAGACTTTTAATAAGGAGAGCAAGAAATTGAATCTCCTAAAGACTCACGGTATTTCACTTAGTGAAGCACAGAAAATACTTAGTCGAAACCTGAATGTCACGCTATCCACCAGGGAAACTAATGTGAGAGAAGATCCCCAATCTGTTGTCACGGACAAGGTGGTTAGAAAAGACCAGCAGCAGCCAGCATCTATCACTGAACTCCTACGCTGCAGCTTACTGACTGGCTCACTCAGTCCAGTCGCCGGACTCTCCACATCCCAGAAGAGACACCTGAAGTACGGGATTCCTCCTCCCTCACACACTTTTCCTTGGGAGATTCGCACGGATCCCTCCAGCTCTTTGGCCACCACACAGAAGACGGTTCAGGGCACCAAAAACTTACCCAGCCTGGGAATTTCCGATGTTAAGCGAGAAAAGTTTACTTATGAAGATAGAGTTTCTGAATATTCATTAGCTGATCCAGGTAATCTAAACAGATAAGGCCATGTGGGAGAAAAATGAGTGGAATTCTTACTGCAAAATTTACCTGGATTTCTGTAGCTGGAAGAATCAAATATTGACCCATAGGGATTTTGAAGTTCTGGGGTTCATGTCTGATGCCCTTGCTACTTACAATGGCAATGGGAAATAGCAGGGAATCAAATCCCAGGGTCAAATCTCAGACCTATTTCCAAAAAGGTGTGTTATTTAGACACAGCATTTAAACTGACTTCTACAAAATGACCCAGTTAAACTTGGACTTTAAAGCACCCATAACTATTTGTTTTTTATTTCATGAAGTTAGTCAAGTGTTTAGTGAATAATGACTAATATTTCTTATGTATCTTGGCTTTTCTTCAAGTGAAGGGTTTTTGTTTGTTTATTTGTTTTTTGTAGTATGTGGGTAGTTCCCTCGCTGGGAATTGAACCCAGGCCGCAGCATTGACAGCGCCAGCGCCGAAGCCTTAGCCACTACACCACCAGGGAACTCCCAAGTGAAGGTTTTAAAGATATTTTGGGGGTGGGGTTCCCTGGTGGTGGTGTGGCTAGGCTTCAGCGCTCTCAATGCCGCGGCCTGGGTTTGATTCCAAGCCAGGGAACTACCCCCACCCCCCAAAAAAAGATATTTTTTTCATGAACCTTTACTGTTTCCTTATTATTACATCTCTACAAACAAGAGGAAACTCCCTCTTTGTTTCTCATTCTTTAATAGGGAGGTACCTATAAAAGGCCAAAGACCATACAGAGAAAGTTAAAAATATATAAAACCTATGATAGTAAGTTTTAGTGAGAAGAGAAAGTCTTATTCCTAAGGTCTCCATTTTTCTTATGTAATTTGTGGTAAATAATATTTTGCAATTCTGTAGCTATAAAAATAGAGTAAATAGATTAAACCAATAATATAAAATAGTTGAGCCCCTCTAAAGTAGGTTTTGACTCAAGGCCATTTGCACAGTAGAAAGATGGAAGGAACCAATTTAAAAAGGGATGCTGGAACAGTCTTTGCTGTAACTTTCTACATTGATGTCTTGACAGAGCCTAATGCAGGTTTCAAATTCCTTTGATAGAATCATATATGTGTTTTGGAGGCCAGACAGGTTTAGAAATTAAGCCAATTGTAAGAATGGCCTACACAATCCACAAAAGTACACAGGTGAAGTCCAGGACCAGAGAGGAAAAAGCATGGGAAGTGTTGAAGTAAGAACTGGCAAAACACCCACTGGAGAAGTTGTCCTGGACTGAGAATACTTTAGAGACTGAAAGGCTTTGGATGTTTGATAGGTCTCAAATATTTATAGCTTCACCACCCACAGGGGCCACATTGTCCTTTCTCCTAATGCTTGGATTGCCTGCTATCTACCCAACCCCTGGAGGTCTCTCATGTGCTCTCTCAGACTCTCTGTTGACTTCTCTTCTCTGCCTCCACAACCTCATTTTTTGAGATCCTGGAGGTGGAATTTGTGGACATGTCCTGTCTATTCAAGGAATATGCATGAAGCCAGGTAGGCATCCATACGAGGAAAATCCAGTAATTCTGTAGGTTTAATTGATACTGCAACAATTTACCTTTTACTGTCCTATGCTGCCCAGTTTTACTATCATTTTATCAGCCACCCAGTCTCTAACGTATTCTCAATCCAGGACAACATTGGGACTTCTGGTATACCAAAGAATTGTACTGAACATACCTTTACTAGCACCAAACACTAAGGGAAGGGACAGGGAGTGGGTACTGTCATCTTGTTCTTCTACCTTATGAGCTCCTCTACCTCAGGCTGAATCCTGAGGGACCATACAGGTTAGGAATGTGTTTGACTTAAAATAATAGAAAAACCAAATAGGGGTTATTTTCTTTATATAATCAGAAGTTCGGAGGTGAGCAGACAAGGGGTGAGCAGTGTCTTTGATATCATCAAGAACCCAGCTCTACCATCTTTTTTTGTATGGCTTTTGTCTTCATGGCTAAAAGATATTTCCTTCGCCTCCAAGCACTATGGCTACATTCCAAGCAGGAAGAGTGGGATAGGACAAAGGGCCACATTGGATAGTTTGGTCCTTTTTTAATAGGAAGCAAATCTTCCTCAAAACACACTTCCTAAGGTAACTGACTTCTCCCTACATCTTCTTGGCCAAAATTGGGCCCAATATCCACCCCTTACTGCAAGGAAGGCTAGTGAATAGAGTTCTGAGCTTTCTGCCCTCTATATTAGAGGAAGGCAGAAAAGGATAGTAATGGTTATGCAGGGAGCCAATCCAAAATGTCTACCAGAGATTACAACGTAAGTCTCTTTGGTAATAAAAATAATCAGTTATGGCCTTCTTTTGCCAAATATCCCTTTTCTTCTTTCTATCACCAGTTCTTCCTATCCCAGGCCTGCCAAGATTTTGTCAAACTCCCTGACACTTGGCAATTGACCCTAAAGGACAGACTATTGAACACTATGGCCAGGTATGAACTCAAGGACCAGTCCCTGGCCCCAGTCTCCAACTTCAGGCATGTAAAGAATATATATAATGACTTTCTACCAGATAGACCCAGGAAAACCCAGCCCTATTCCAGAAATGGGGGCTTGACTGGGGCAGGAGCAGTATCTGGGCCATATGTGACCTGCTCAAATATCACCAAATGGGAAGGATAGTGAAGCCACCCATGAGAAGCAGACTAGCCCTCCTGCTTGTTTGCTGCACCCATTATTTTCTTATACTCCTTACACTCATCCTGGCTGTTTGGCCTCTGGTTTTACACTTGAGCCCCCACCTTAGGCCTTGCATTTTTTGTTTGTCTGTTTTTAGGTTTATAATTTATTTAGTAATGAAAAGAATTGAAGAGAATGGAAAGGGAAATGGCTGCTGAGTAGGGGAATATGCAGCATATCTTATCTGTGGTTCACTGGCTCCTTGAAGGAATTGCAAGTACTAATGACATTCCACACTGGTAGGTCCCATAAGAGTGTGGAAAACAATTGGATTCTAGCTGATCTGCTGCCCTTACACACTTAGAGCTTCCAGTAGCATGTTGGAAAAAACTGACACTAACAATCTATGTACTTCTAATCAATCTTCTTCCTTGTTTTAACCAGTCATTAGGATCCTTTTCGTTTCCCTGTCTCTCTGCAGGTCTCTCATTTGCACATTCTTAGTATCCAAGCACCAAATGAGACAATATCTCTACCTGATATGGCCCTGCAGGGTCCATTCCAGACCAGTTAGCCAGACCCACCCAATACTTAGAGGAGGGCTTTAGATGAGGTGGACACTATATATTTCCCCTAGTTTATAAAGCTTCAGAAACAGCTTTCTACCAAAAGGGAGGAGACTCAAGTTTATCAAAGGTTTCTTTTATCATAAAGCATCTATGAATAACTGAAGGTTAAATGACACCACCATGTGATTCTTTGAAAATATGATTCTTTTCAGAAAAACAATTCATGGATCTAAGGGATCTTGAATGGAGATACTATAAGGGGATTGCAAAGTGGAAGCACAAAACTCCAGACTCATTTATAAACATACAATACAACAGTGAGAAGAGATTTGTAGAGAGCCAAGAAATGCCTAATGTTATTTTCCTCCCTCTAGTTCGAAGGTCATTGGTCACACATCCTCAAGTTGATGATTCAAAAAACGTAACTCCTTCTTCTTAAATAAAATATGCAGTTTATTAAAATATTTTGAGGGGGTTCCCTGGTGGTATAGTGGCTAGGCTTTGGCACTCTCAATGCCACGGTCTGGGTTCAATTCCCAGCCAGGGAACCACCCCCGACAAAATATATTTTGGATGTGGACTTTGCTTTTGAGAACATTGAATTTATATACAAAAAGTAAAGAAGCAGAGGCACCAGGGAACATAGGAACTGAGTCTATACAATATGCATATAAGGTCCAAAATCAAACCATTATATTGAGTAAAAGATCTAATTGATCTGCTAAGATAAGACATGGTCTGTCCTGAAAACCATCTGGACCAAGGCTGAGGCAAATACAGATCATATGAAAAGAAAGGGTATATATAAAGGAGAACTCCCTCCCAAGCAAGAACAGCTCTTAAAAATATTTTAAACACATTAAAAAGTCCACTATCCTATTAAAATAGTTGGCAAATTCATCAAATGGAAGAATTAATACTTGAGGATAGAAAGATCAACAGAGAACTTAAAAATAATATATTAAAGCTCAAAGACATGAGAAAGGAATTACTATCTATGAAACAAGAACAGGAAGATTTGAAAAAAACATAGATCGGAAATCTTGGAAGTGAAATATATAGTCATTTAAAATAAAATAACAATAATAACCCTCAATCAATTACCTCGATGGTACACTGGATATATCTGAAGAAAGAGGATTAATGAGTTGGAAGATAACATTGAAGAGTAAAGTTTCTAGGTCACAGCACAGTAAGATAAAGAAGAAAATTATGAAAGTTAAGGTAACAGTGGGTAGAATGAGAAGTTCAAAAATATATCCAATGAAGGCTGCCAAATAAAATAGGAAGAATGTTGAAAAGATGATGTTTGAAAAGAAAATGATAATTTTCCGGAAATAAAGGAACACATAAACTCTTGAATTGAAAAATCTCACTGAGTGATTAGTAAGAAAATATAACTAGAAATCCTGCAGTGAAACTGCAGAGCACTAAGCAAGAAAGGCAAATACAATCTACAAAAGAGAGAAAACAGATTACACACAAATGGCAAAATGACAGTGGATCTTTCATTATCAATAAATGTCAGAAGGTGATGATGTCATATAGTGAAAATGCTGAGGAAAAACAACTGTCATCTGGGGTTCACTAGCCAGCCAAACTCCCTTTAAAGAGTAGGGGTAAGGGAGTTCCCTGGTGGTGTGGTGGCTTCAGGCTTCGGTGCTCTCAATGCTGCGGCCTGGGTTCAATTCCCAGTCAGGGGACTACCCACATTAAAAAAAAAAAAAAAAGTTTGTCTCGACATGAGTGCAATTATTCTGTAGTTTTCATGCTTTGCACTATTTTTTAAAATCAGGGTTTGGCTTCAGCCTGGTGGATATCTTCAGCAGGAGATGCTGTATAGAAATGGTCACAAGAGAGGTATCTGGGGTACTCATAATATTTTGGGTTTTATTTTCTGTGTGCTCCAGTGTGTTCAATACACAAAAATTTTCAAGCTATACATCTAACAGCTGTAAAGTGTTCTTCATGCATGTTATACTTCACAAAAAAAGTTTTAAAAGTTATGCTCCTGGGGGGTTCCTGGGTGGTGTAGTGGGGCTTCGGCACCTTTACCGCTGCAGCCTGGCTTCGATCCCCGCTCAGGGAATCAACCAAAAAAAAAAGTCAGAGGTCGCGAGGGCAGAAGGCGTTGCTGCCGCTGGCATGGTAGCTATGTAGTGGAGTGGCCGGCGCTCTCCTGCATGTTCTGGAAGGTTCTTGGACAGTACTAGTGTAGTAGTCCCAGGACTTCTGGGTGCAGTCTTCGGGTCCTTGCCCGCTGAGCGGAGCCGCTGCCGCCATGTTTGGCTGCTTGGGAAGGCTGGTGCAAACAGCTGCACAGCAAGTAGCAGAAGATAAATTTGTTTTTGACCTGCCTGATTACGAAAATATCAACCACGTGGTGGTTTTTATGCTGGGAACAGTCCCATTTCCTGAGGGAATGGGAGGCTCTGTCTACTTTTCCTACCCTGATTCAAATGGGATGCCAGTATGGCAGCTCCTAGGATTTGTCACCAATGGGAAACCAAGTGCCATCTTCAAAATTTCAGGTCTTAAATCTGGAGAAGAAAGCCAGCACCCTTTTGGAGCCATGAATATTGTCCGAACTCCATCTGTTGCTCAGATTGGAATTTCAGTGGAATTATTAGACAGTCTGGCTCAGCAGACTCCTGTAGGTAATGCTTGCTGTATCCTCAGTTGACTCATTCACTCAGTTCACACAAAAGATGTTGGACAATTTCTACAATTTTGCTTCATCATTTGCCATCTCTCAGGCCCAGATGACACCAAGTCCATCTGAAATGTTCATTCCAGCAAGTGTGGTTCTGAAATGGTACGAGAACTTTCAAAGATGACTAGCACAGAACCCTCTCTTTTGGAAAACATAATTTGAATAAAGTAATTTTTAATGGAAAAAAAAAGTTACATTACCTTCATAAAGCGAATTGGGGAGTTTTCATTTTTTTATGAGGCTGTAGCTACTTAAATAGTATCAGAAGTATTTATTCTTTAACATTTAGCTTGAACTGAGCTATAAAGCCATCTGCTCCTGACATCTTTTCTTTCCTTTTTTATGAAAATGTTTATTCATAAAAAGAAATAGAATTGTATAATGAAAATGCACATACACAACATTTATTAAGAGTTTACGATGCTTACGTCATTGATTCCTATTGTTGTGTTTGCTGTGATGCTGAAGTACAAGGTGGGGGGGAATCCAAAAAAAGCCAAAATTTATTTATAAAAAGTTGTGTATTTATTCTTACATGTTTCACCTTCAAAGGAGTCTCCTTTTGATGCAAGACACCTACTGAGATGCTGCTCAAAACAGTTTTTGAACTCATTGATTTTTATGCCTTTTAGTGCTTCTGCCATTTTGTTGTTGTTTTGTTTCACCTCTTCCACACTGCAAAACATTTCTTTGTGAGGACCTTTTTCATCCAGGGAAGCAAAAAAATAAAACAAAAAGTCCTGCAGGGCAAGACTGGGTGAATAAGGAAGGTGGGGCCCAGGGGTCATGATGTTTTTGGTCAAAAATTGCTGAATACTCAGCGTGATGTAGGCAGGTGCGTTGTCATGCCACATGTTGTTTGTGTAAATGACCCGTCACGAAATGGGCAAATGCGTTGAGTCTCCAAAACAAATTCAGTGAAGCTGAACACAGCCTTTCACAGTAACGCCAGCTGGTACCTGGAAGCAGGTAAGTTTGTAGAACACTCAACTCATGGGGGAAGCCTGAACTACAAGGGACCCACACTCCAGAAGATAATTCCAGGTTTTTTTCTGGCGCCCCACCTCGTATTTTAAAGCAAATCTTAGGCTTCATGTCTAAGACATTTTCCTTACATACTTTGATGTGCATCTCAAGAAAATATGGACAGTTTCTTTCACAAACACACTGCCATTATTATACCAGTAATAATGACAATAATTCCTTGTTAACACCTATTTATGCATATTCAAAGTCTCCTTATTGTCTTAAAACTGTTTTTTTCCACTTGGTTTATTTCAATCAGGATCCAGGCAAGGCTAAAAACTGCATTTGGTTAAGTCTCTTAAAGTTCTTTTGATCTAGAGCAAATCCTCACTTTCTTCATGAAGATGACTTACTGAAGACATAGGCCCATTGTCCTGTTGAAGGTCCCAAAATTTATATTTATATCCTCATGGTGTCATTTAACTTATTCTTCTATCATCAATATTTCTTGTAAATTGGATGTTTGCTAATGGCTTGATTAGATTCAGCTCAACAGTTTTTGGAAAGACTACTTTATTAGATGATGCTGTGTACTTCATATTGCCTCAATGCAGAAGGCAAATAATATCTGGTTGTTCCTCTTTTAGTGATTATAACTTTGAGTAGTGGATTCAGTTGGTGACAGCCTGATTCCTTTTATAAAGTTCCCCATCAACCTTTCATCTAATGACTTCCACTGCTGATGGTTATGGTAGGCATCCTCTGTGAGGCTCTCCGTGATCCCTTGTGCAATCTCCTTTTCTGAGTAAAGGCTGGATTTATGACTTGCTTCTATGAAAAGAATGCAGCAGAAGTGATATGGTGCCACTTCAAGATTAAGTTACAAAAAACTGTACATCCTATCTTGGATTCCCTCTTTGGCTCTCACTCACTTGCTAGCTCCTTGGGGAAGCCAGCTGCCATCTTCTAAGATGCCTTATGGAGAAGTCCAGATGGCAAGTAACTGATGTCTCTGGTCAACAGCCAGTAATGATCTGAGTGATCTGCTAACAACCATGTTGAATGAGCTTGGAAGCAGATCCTCTCCCAGTCCAAACTTGAGATGACTACAGTTCCATCTGACACCTTGACTGCAACCTTGTGGGAGACTCTGAGTCAAAGCACCCAGTAAAGCCAAGCCCAGATTCCAGACCCGCAGACACCAAGAAAATCACAAGCTTGATGAATTATAACAAGCTGAGCATACCCAAGGAAGCATACCAAGTCATGAAATAGAACTCTGCCAGCAAGCCCCTCTCTTGCCCACTCCCAATCCTTACCCCATCCTTCTGGTGAGCAGTATTTATAATAGATTACTTTTGTCTATTTTTGTACTCTTTTATAGAAATGTAAACGTACATTATGGATTCTTTTGATCTGGTTTCTGTCAGCATTGTTTGTGAGATTCATCATTGTTCTATATGTAGCAGTAGTTATTTATTTTTATTGCTGTTTAGTATTCAATTACATAAACATAGCCTGATTTACTTATCCATTGTGCTGTTGACAAACATTTGGGTCATTTGCAGAGGAGTTCTAACGTTTAATTTAGAACTACAAATTTGAATGTGGCTTTCCAAATTGTCGTGAAGGATTATTGGTAAATGTAGGAAAATAGCACACATTTTATTCAACAATTTGTTAGCCTGATTCATACTTAAACTACCTAAATACGCAATGTGTGGGCCTTCATTTGCACTCCTTCTCTGAGTGCTAGAAACGTTAGGGAATGGATCTCTCTCTATAGGATTAAAATACATGAAAACAAAACCACATAAATTGGGACAGACGTATATGGAGTTAGAGGGTCCTAAGATAAAGTGTGTCTGAGATGTGGTAAAAGAACTAATATATGAGGGCTGTCCAGAAAAAATCCAGCCATAAATGCCTCTATTTTTCATATTACATGGCTGGATACTTTCCAAATAGCTCTCATACTTTCGTTTTTAATTAGTGAAGAATGTTTGTTGTAATATCTAGAGTAACCACTAAAAGAATAGGAAGATAACATGTAATTAACAAGCAAATAGAGGAGGGGAAAAATAATAAAAAAAATTTGGTCATTCCAAAAGTAGATAAGAAAGTAAAAAAAAAATAGTGATACTGTTCAGGTGGGAAAAACATCAAGTAATAAGAGATTAGATATTGATATAGCAATAATTACATTAAATGTGAATGGAATAAATACTTCATAAACAAATTAAAAGGCCAAAGATCATCAGTCGGCATAAAAAAATTCCAATGACATGCTGCATACAAAGACATAAGCTAAGTAGAATAATACAGAAAAGTGAATATACAAGGATGGAAAAGGACATGTCTTCTAAACATTAACTGAAATAGTTTTGGTATAGCTATACTGATATCAGAAAAAGCCAACTTTAAGATAAAAAGCATTGTTAGAGATAAACAAGATTACTTATTAGTCCTAAAAGTTTTGTTCATCCAGAAGATGTAACTGTCCACTTCTAAGTCCTAGGGTGTGCACTGACAGCTTGATCTGCTCTTAGGAGGATGGAGCCAGGAACACACCCATCCAGGCCTGGAAGTATGATCAGATCCTTTAGAGTGGGAAATTTTGAGGTTCCCAGGTACCCAAACTGTGTTGTAAATGGGTGATATGGGTTCCAGGTAGTCCTGTCCCCTTGGCCCCATGGATTTCTTGCCCTGTAGGATGGGGCATGGATGAAAGAAGATCAGAGTGCAGAATCTAGGGAAGGGTGCCTCTCACCCAGATCTAAACTTAGTGACTACACACACACACGGACACATATGTGTACATACGAGTATGTACATGTGTATATGTATATATGAGTGTATGTATCCCCACAAGACATAATTCTATAAAGTTTTACACAGTTAATATTCATTTAGACTTACCTACATTTTCACCTTTTCTATTATTGATTTCTTCCTAGTGTCATTTCTTCAAGTGTCTACCTGGCTTAATTTTTCTGTGCCTTGGAGGATAATTTTTAGTATATTTCTTTTAAACTGGGTAACCTGGTAATGAATTTTCTTTTTTTGTTTGTTTGTCCAAAACCACCTGTATTTCACTTTCATGTTTGAAAACTACTTCCCCTGGATATAGAATTCTAGGTTATAAGTTATTTTCTTTCTGTTTTGAAGATGTCATTCCAGTTGTTTCCTTCTACTTTGTTTATTTTGGGTATTCAACTGTCAGTGTTACCGTTTTAACTTTGAAGAGCCCATAGATGCTCAATATTAAGAAGATGAGTAACCGAATTTTAAAAAATAAACAAAAGATTTGAGCAGACACTTCACCAAAGGGGAAAAAACAACAGACATTATGAGAATTTCATAAAATTTGGTTACTATTCATGCCCATCAGTCACATAACCTGGGTGGAAATCCTGGCTATCTGACCATAAACAGTCCACTTAAGCTCTCTGTGCCTCAACATCTTCATCTGTGAAATACTGATAATAATTGTAAAGGCTGTTTTGGGGATTAAATGATTCAATATATAGAGAGTGCTTGGGACATGGTAAACACTTTAAGAAATGTGAGCTAGCTTTGCCATTAATGTGTATCTTCACTCTATTACTCTTAATAGGTAGTGCTAGTGATGCTTTTGTATTGAGAAATTTCCTCTTGGGTTTCTGTAATACTTGGGGCCAAATTTCAGGACGGCATATGGCAACTGCACAAGATTAGCTTTACCTCTTTTGGGGTTACTATTATTGTTGGATCTATTTTCACCAGTATTTTCCCCAGTTCCCTAGACCATTGTTTTCTTCCTATTCCATGTTTGGGATTGTGTTGGTTTAGGATTGTGTTGGTTACCAGTAAAAGAATGTCCGGACGCCTGCACCTAAAAGACATAACCTTCTGTTCACTGAATCAAACAAGATGTGCAGAGGTCTGCAGAACTGAGATGCCATCAATTGCCTGACTCCTGTCTTTCCTGTAATTCAGTCTTTTTTTGTGGTTTTCAGGCAAATGATTTCAAGATGGCTGCTGCTTCCAGCTCCAAGCTGGAAGGATGGAAAAGAATGAAAAGCCATCTTCTAGAAGTTTCCATTTTTATTCTAGAAGAGAAGTTCTTTCCATCAGAATTCTGGATATGCACTATTAACCAGAACCATGTAATGTGACCACCCCTAGCCACAAGTAATCCTTGGGAGTTAGGGTTTTTAATTGGATACAGTGCAACCCAAACAAAACTGCAGTTCTCACAGAATGGGAAGAAATGGGGATGGATGGTTACAGGTAGGTGTCTGGCAGTATCAACAATGAGGATTATAAGTAAAAGTTCACAAAATCCAAATTTTCTGATCTCTCCATACCCTGTGACCTCATCTTATGCCCAGTGCTCCTCAGCCACTGCCATCCACCTACACTGCCTTCTTTTGGTCCTTGTAACTCACTAAACTTGTCCTTCGTTGGGATTTTGGCAGTGAGCCTTCCTCTGCCCAGAACTCATGCCGCTGAATTTATGTGGCTGCTTCCCCTTCACAATCACATCCCAGATTCTAACATTCTGCCTCGGAGAGGACTCCCTGGCCAGCTAAGGGGGCTACCCCATCACACTTAACACTCCATCTTACTTTAATTCTTTGCTTAGTATTTACATGACTGTACATACAAATTATACATACTATATGATTATCAAATTTTTATATGATTTTTTTCTTGTTCACTAGTATATGTTGGTCTATCTTTCCCACTAGGAATCTTGTATTCTGTTTGTCATCCTATCTCCAGTGCCTAGAACACTCTGACACAATAAATTCTCAATGATGATTTGTGGAATGGATAAATGAGTGAATAAAATAATCCTAGGTTATTTATTGAATGGATGAAAGCATCCCTATAAAACTACATCTTTTCCCTTCACCATGTATTTTCTCTCCTCATAATAATTTCCTCAGAAATTTGTCAGAGAAGATAAAATTTCCACAGCTACTGAAGTGCCCCCAGAGAGTTCCAAATGTGGCTACTAACCCTGCTGTGGCAGATACAATGACTCAGGTGTTGAATTATTTTGAAAAGTAAATGTTTTTAAATCAATACCTGAATAATTTATATGCTTTACTATTGAAAGTGATTCCTGTGAACTCAATTCCTTCAGGGCAGTGACAGATGAGTTTTCTTTGTTTTAGACAAAATCACATCCCTTTAAGGGCTCTCAGTGAGTTACAATTGTCACCACTACCACTTGAATTTTCCCCACTTGTGATAAATTGCCTCCAAATTCAATGCAACACAAAATTAAGAACCTGTTGTGCCAATTTTGTTTCTGATTTTCCTCTAATTTGTATCTGTTTCTCGAATGGTAATAAAATCATCCTTAATCATATTAAAAAAATAAGATTAGGGGCTGCAGGTACACATGGAGTTTCATTAAAAGAGTGTGTATGTAACAATCAGGATTCTGAGATAATCTAAGTGTAATAATCTTCAAAATGATCATGGGAAATTAATACTTGAATGATACAATTGTATGATGAAAATAAGCATAATAGTTTCGAATCTGTGTGGCTTTTTATTAAGAAATGATTATTAAGGGGAAATGGATCAATTAAAAAGGAACAGCTGGGGGCTCTTACCAGGTCCAAAAACAAAACAAATGATCTAATTACTGTCATGTTTGAAAATAAAAATAGACATTGTGATCATGAGAAAGGGAATTATTTATCATGTCATTAGAGGCCTAGGGTGATAATAAACCAGACCTTCTGGTGGCACTAATTACAGCATTTAGAATACACATGGCCAGATGGCAGAAAAAAGGACGAAGACAACAAAAACCTGTTGTACTGAACTAAGCCTCGGGGCTCCTAAAACACAGAAGAACCTTGTACATTGGGCATTAGACTTACAATGTCGTGAGTTTTATTTAGATGCCCACCCTGCCCCTCTTCTCCCTGCTCCCACTGTGAAAAAAATAACACCCAGGCTCTTATAGAGTGCTATCTAATAGCATGCCCTTTTACCATTTATAAAGCATAATCTCAATTTCTTATCTCATTTCAGATACTGTATTAAGACACCTTTGCTGCTTACTCAAACAAATACACTAGGAGGTGGATACAATATTTTATTCACTTATATTTTTCCACTCACTATAACTAAGAGAGGACCATCACTACTAACAGACTCTTCCCAGAACAAAAAATTAACAAAACCAAAACCAAAACCAAAACCAAAACCAAACAAACACAAAAATTCTGCTCCAAGTTGAATTTTTGGCTTGGCTTCACCTAGACAGAGAAGCAGCTGACACATGCTCTCACTTTAGAGAAAAAAAATGAAGAAATTTAAATTCTATGTTACCAAATATTCCATTAAGGTCAGGAAGTCTATTTTCATTTTTAAGAAAGATAATATGCTCGAAAGCACTAGAAGTGGAAGTATTAGCTAAGAGCTTTCTGGAGGCAACCTGGAAGTATAGAAACCTCAAATCTCTTAGAATGTACTGATAGGGAGTGATTTCTAGCATATGTGGTAAGCTCCATTTTATATAAAAAGGAAAATAACAAAACATACATATATCTGCTTATCTTAAAAAAGAAAACACGAGGAACCATCAGAAAACAACAGAGCTGATTGCCTACGGGAGGTAATGAAAGAAAATGGTGTTAACTCTGTGTCTTTTCATACGGTTGACTTTTGGAAACATGTTAATAATGTTCTATGTATTCATGAAACAAAATGAACAAAGATGGGAAAGGATGGAAAAATATATGAAACTGAGAGCAAACTGAAAAAACAAGATGAATGCAGTTATGTATGCAATGACTACTGTTAACTACATTGAAGGAGAGAGAGAACCAATCCAAATAACATATGAATACAGTAGATTTGGCAGGCAGGAGAACTCCAAGTACACTGAGCTCTTTTTTCAGTAGGTTTGCTTTTGTAGTAGTATGGACAATGCAATTCTGAAACTATTTTTAGATGTATTTACAGGCTTGAACAAAAAGTAGATGTGCTGATATCTGGAAGCCAGTATTTTCACTGTGGAAGAGGGACACACAAAGGTGGAATGGGTGAGACAAGCAAGAATTCAGGGTAGGGGGGATTGCTTGGGATTTGAGGTATCAGTGTGAAGTTATAATTTCTAAATCATTGGTTAATCCTCATGATTGGGGGATTTCTCTACTTACTGGAAACATTTTGTGACCCCAAATCAATACTTGCATCAATTTTGTGGTCATTTGTGGACATTTGCAGAATGGCGAAAACGTCAAGTCACTTGGCTCTCACATCTCCAGGAAGGCTGATAAAAGTATCTCTCTGCGTTCCTGCGTCATATTGTAAACAAGTGTCCTTGTCATGGTTTGTTTGGTGACACACTTTCCCCATTTTTGCATTTTGTTGGTGATTTTGCTGTTTAAAATGCCCCCGAAGTGTAGTGCTGAAGTTTCCTCAAGTATAAGAAGACTGAGATGTGACTTATGGAGCAAAAGATGTGTTAGATAAACTTGGTTCAGGCCTGAAATATAGCGCTATTTGCCATGAATTCAATGTTAACGAATCAACAGTATATACTAAATAGGGTGCCTCTAAACAAACATATAAAACAAAGTTCTGTTATCGACGAGATGTGATCAGAGGCTTTCAGGAACCTAATCCTGTATGTGTCCTCTTAGCAATGCTCCAGTATTCTCTAATTCAGTGTTGGTGGCAACTTCATAGAATGGAATGACTGCAAATAAGGAGAACTGTCTATATATATACATGCATTCATATTTGCATGTGTATATAGGCATGTAGGTAGGTATATTTGCATGTATATTTATTATATATAAATAATATATGCCTATATTTCTTAGCTTTGACTGTTGAAAGAGACCACAAGCAAAAACATCCTGGAAGCAATGAGAACATTTAGTACTCAGATATTGCTCTCTAATGCCATTCCCCACTAAAAAAAAAAAAAGCTAGGCTCCTTGGTAAAGTGGTTGACTCAGGGCTGGGGCAGAAGGTTATAAGATGAGCGTGGAATATCTTATTATGTCAGAAAGTAGGCAAGTGCTCAAAAAAATGATAAGAGGCAGCCAGCTCACAGCAGCTTCCATAGGCCAAATCTGGGATAACTTGAGCATTAAAGTAATCGAGTACAGTAATGAACCCTGAACTATTGGGAAATAAAATAGGAATCCATGAATCTCTATCCATCATTAATAAATGAGAGATTAGGGAGTTCTAGAAAGAATGTGGAGTGCCAGTTCATAAATGGGGGCATAATGCTGGAGTTGGAAAATTATCATTTTGTACCCATCATTATAAAGACTGGTACAGGTAGGAATCAATGCTAAATCTAGGGATAAATTTCACTGAGGAAATGGATATTTGAATGTTGCTCCACAAGTTGTTCTGAAGCTCCAAGGGAAAACAAGTTACTATACAATGGAGAAATGGGACAGTCCCAGATGATCAAAATTAACATCACAGTGAGGGACAGATGGACACTGTGTACCTCCAGATGTGACATCACAAAAAGCATACAAGAGCAGGTTATGCTGAGAAAGCATAAACTGAGTCTAATCATGAATAAACATCAAACAGATCTGCAATAAGGTGCATTCTATTTTCTAACAGAATCTGGGGAACCTCTATTCTTTTAAAATGTTAATGTCATAAAGAAACAGAGAAGTTGTAGAAATGTTCCAGATTAAATGAAACTAAAGAGATATGACAACAAAATATAATGTGTGATCCTAACCTGGATCCTGTACAGGAGAAAATTTATAAAAGCATTATAGACATTAGTGAGACAACTTATGAGATTAAAATATGAACAATACATCAAAGTATTGTATTAGAAGTATATTTACTAAAATTGTTAACTGTACTGTGCTTACGTAAGAGAATATCCCTATTCTTAGAAAATATACACGGAAGTATTTACAAGTCAAATGTTAATAGGTGAATCTAATTAAAGAGTGTCATGTGTTCTTATTCTTGCAACTCTTCTGTAAGCTTCAATTTATTTCCAAATGAAACATTTTTAAACAGAATCAAAATTCTGGTTGTCCCAGGGATCTCACTCTTGGGATTGTTTTACAAGAAAAATTTTTTTAGGGGGGGTTGCAAATATGAATGTAATAATGGCATGTTTGCTTGTTTTGCTGTTTAAAAAATCATAAAGTTGGAAACAAGTGTTCAATAACAGGTGACTGATTAAATAAATTGTGTTATATGGAATAACATGCTAACATTAAAAATGATGTGGAAATATTCACAATATATTCAGTAATAAAATATAATTGGAAAACAGTATTTACCACATAATTATGTGTCTTATATGCCGGGTTCCCCCCAGAAAGTGGATTTTGAAAAAGATCTGCATATAGGCAATTTTTTGAGAAGTGTTCTGAAAAACGTCACTTGTAAGAGTGTATGGGAAAGAAGACTGGGCAGATGGAGATGCTGAAATTAGTCAGAACAGAGGTCTCATCTGATCATAAGGACTTCTCAAACTGAAACTGGGAAATTCCTTCAGAATTGTCCCAAATTGAGGCCCCTGATATATGCCAAGCACCTAAAACAGTGCTTGGCATACAGGAGGTGTCCAGGAAGTATTTGCTCAAGGAAGGAATGAACAATATAAATTTATTTCAAATATACTTTCTGTGGACTCTGAATTCTTAGGTCCCATTTTGAATCACCGAATGGTTTTATTGTTTTGGTAGGAGTCCTTATTATGTCCATTTAACATATTTTTATGTTTTATTAGCACAATATATTTATGCATTCTCATTGTGAAAACTTCAGCCTTTTTGGTCGAACCATACAAAACTGCTATGATAGCAGGTCAAAGTGATCAAATATTGGCAATTTTGTATGATTTAACCTCATTTAATTTCACCGGAAAAAATTCCAACTATAGAAATATAAAGGGGAACCCATGAAGTCTCTCCCTGTTTTCTCCTCCCTTCTCAATCCCACCCTCTTTCCCAGAGGTCACCACAGTTACAAGTTGTTCTATAAACTTCCATTTGATTTCTGGGCTCTGACCTTCCTGCATAGGTACCATGCACATATATATTAAACCATACTCTAACTTCTTTCCAAGTTGGTACCTATGGTGATACCTCATTATTGGTAGTTGCTACATACTGTGACGAGTATAATTTACCATACTTACTGTAATTTATGTCATCCTTTCCTGAACATGCAGATTATTGTCAATTGTTCCCCATTACTACAATAACCATTTATTAAAATAACCAAATAATGTTTTATGTGGTATTGCTGTGATATGGATTCCTCCAGGTGGAAAAGCAAGGAAAAAGGCTCAGAAAGGTTTTACCAATTTAAACTCTCACCAAAAATTTTTGAGAGTGTTTTCCCACATCCTGATAATCACTGAAGAGTATCCATTTTTTATAATCATTTTTTTACCTTATAGGAGAAAAATTAAATAATTTTGATTTACATATCTTTATATTTGTTTTTCTGTGAATTGCCTATTCATAGTCTTAGTCAATTTTTCTATCTGATGGCTTGTGTACTCTCACTGATCTAGCGGAGTCATTTAGATTAATCTTCAGAATATCACATGTGTGGTAAATATTTTCTTCATGATTGCTCTTGTGCTTTAATTTTGCTTTTAACTTTTGTTAAATACAAAAAATCTTCAAAAAAATTTATGCTGTCAAATCTGAAAATCTTTTCCTTTATGGCTTTGGGTTTACTACATACAGTCTTAAGAAGGATTTTCTTACATTAAAACGATTTTTAAAATCCGCTATTTATCAGGCACTCAGATATAATAAGTGATGAGAGTATTGGATACATGAATGAATGAATAAACTAGAAGAAAATGTAGAATATTTTTAGTAGCTTAGGTCAGAGAAGACCACTGGATCTATTTCCTGAATTTGTTTCCTGCTTCATATCCCAGATGAAAAATTTAACTTTTACAAATTTTACAAAAGCATGCCTAAGGATGCAAAAATAGTACAGCTGTTTTGGGAAAAGTTTGGCAATTTCCGCTCAGGTGTTTCTTATGTCATACTTTTTCAGACTGGTCCTAGATTTCAGAATACCCTCAGCTTGGCCACTTTTCTTCTCACCAACTCAAGGAAGCTGACAGGCATTGCATGATGCCCCCTTCCCTGCCCCCGCCTCCCCGCCTGTTCCTCCATAATCCTTTGCTTCTGGTCCACTCCCTAACATGTACGTCACACCAATTAGAGAAAACTGTGAAAGCTGCTCTGTAAGAGAGTGTCAGTTTTAAGGGATGTTGTAGGTTTCATAACACACAAAGGCACCTTTTCACAGCTTTGCTCAGTAGTAGGAGGCTTTTAAAAACTGGTAATACTTCCTTCTCAACTTCACATCACATTAAGATTCATGGCACCATGAGGTTATAATCACACTGATTTTACAACCCCAGTCAACGCAGGACACAGAAGAAAGTTATGCCTAAAATTACAAGAGGCATCTACTCTAGAATAAGGACTATTTCTAACTTCCTTTGTACTGTAACAACCTGGTATTTCAAAGCTTTCAGATGATCAATAAAAAACCTTTTTGCAGCCTAGGATTGCCAGATTTAGCAAAAGACAAAAACCCCCAAACCAAAAAACCAGGATGCCCAGTTAAATCCAAAGTTTAGAATAAACAGCAAATAATTTCTTTTAGTATGTGACCCATGTAACACTTGAGATATACTAAAAACTTATTTGTTGTTTATCCCAAGTTCATATATAATTTTTAACCCTATACAGGTAATAAAAGTACTCTATGAGTCAGAAATCTTTGGGCTGTTTGTAACAGAAACCCAGGTCATATTAACTTAAATAAAATGGGGCATTAATTGGCTGATCTAACTGAAAAGGCCAAAGGTAGGTCTGGCTTCAGATATGGCTGGATCCATCAACACTAGGTGTTTATCTCTGTCTTTTTAAACACATTAGCCAATGTCTCCACATGGTGGGCCTAAGCAACTCTAAGCTTATCTTGTCCCATTATGGGTTGCCTTAGCAGAAAAAAGAACTTCTCTTTCCCAGTAGTTCCAGTGAATGTCCCATAATGGAGTCTCATTAGTAATTGGGTCATTTGACCATCTGTGAACCAATCACTATTGCCTCTGAAATTGGACATTGTATTAGTTTCCCGTGGCTGCCATAACACACATTACCAAAATGGGATGGCTTAAAGCAACAAAAGCTTTATTCACTCATGGTAATGGGGGTAAGGCTATGTCCTTTCCAAAGGCTCTTGGGGAGAATCTGTTCTTTGCATCGTTCAGCTTCTGGAGGCTCTAGCCATTCCTTGGCTCGTGGCCCCATCACTTTTATCTTTCTTCTGTGGCCACTTGGCTTCCTCCTTTGTCTGTCTCAAAACGCCTTCTTCTTTTTTCTTACAAGGACACCTTCGATGGACAGATACTCCTCTCTTAATGACCCGTTCCATTCGTACAACTAGGATGTTAAGTGAATTGGTCAAAAAGTGAGGAGCTTAAAGGTGATGTCTTGTAGTGTGTCAGGGCATCATAAGGTATGTACTTTTCAATAGATATCACATGACACCACATTTATAAACGAAATATGCAGTCTTATGTAACTGCGAATGCTTCGTGTAGTGAATACTGAGTGTGGGAACAAGACAAAGACTGAGAAAGGGGATCTGCGAGCTTCACACAGACTGAGAAAGGGGATTCCCTGTGCTAGAAAACTGGTTGTAAACCCAAGTAGTCATTAAACAGGTAGGTCGTTAATTGAGGAGTGGTTGTATTTCAAGCCCACTTGGATAACCCAGAATAAGTTCCTCATCTCAAGCTCCTTAATCATGTCTTTTGCCCTAATAGGTAACATTCACAGGTTCTGGGGACTAGCACATGGTATTTTTTGGAGGAAAGGGAGGGTTCACCTTTCAGCTCGCTATGGACAGGTAGGATTGAAAAGTCAGCGAAAAAGCGTTTTCAAAAAATACGCTGGTACCTGAAAGGGAAAAGTGGATGCTCGAAAGCAAACATGGTAAGATGTTTATGACCAGGACTTTCTTTCCCATTTCATCCCATTGATTTCATGTAATTTAATACCTTGAGAGTGCCTCCAATGTGCTGAGCACTGAGCTGCCCACAGGAGCTTGCAGTCCAGTCTGAACACAGCACCTACAATGTTAAGTGTCAGGGAGGATATCAAGCTAACCAAGGAGAGCCCCTTCCCTTGGGAACTTTACACTGTGGGTCAGAAATGTGGGGGGTGCCTCAAGAGTTGGTTCTGATTGGGGCTTCTGAGCCGAGTTGTGAGAAAGGGATGGCGAAATGGGGACCTTGCAGGCAAAATATTAATAGCAGAGCAAAGCTGGGTGTGGGGAATGCAGGACAGCACCCTGGAGTGGACTGAAGAAACCTGGACAGATAGCCAAGAACGCTAAGATCCTATATAGGCAAGAAAAAGCCACTAAAAGTTGTTCAGAGGGGCAATGTGACCAGTTGGTACTTGGGGAAGATTATAATGTTGTGATAGAATGTTTGATGAGTCTTGAGGTAGATCCATGGACCCCCCCTTAGGTCTACCTTTCAATCTTGGCATTTCTATCTTACCCTTCCATCAATAAGGATATCCCAATCCCAATTTGTCTCCTTGCTTTTCTGCTTCAAGCTTTCCTCCCTCTAGGCCTGCCACCACGTTGGAGTATTTCTCCTTTACTAAAACACCCACCCTTCTAGGCCCACATCTGGTTCCTGCGGTGCACATGCTTTCCCAGTGGTCATTTTCCTCAGTGTACAGCAGCCAACAGCAACAAATGACAACTACCCCTGGCACCCAGGGCAGTTCGTAGCAGAGTATCTCCAATAAGAAGCCAACTTGTGAATAGCTTTCCCAAGCATCTTAGAAGGTAATATCTGGAAAGTTCCAGAGGGGAGATTTCAGCAACTTCTACTAGCACCACAGCAACTTCTCTGACACGCAGGGAGACACAGCCCTTTCCAGTGAGGTCTCTAGTTATTCATGGGGGTGGGTGGGTAGATTGCAGGGGGCTCTTCCTCAGATGCTGTATCTCAGCTCTAAGATGTAGCAGCTGCTCTGTATACCTGTTATTCCTATATCTAGAGTTCTCTGTGCTTCTTATTGGTCAGACCTTCACTAGTCCAAACCCTGCTATAGTTAATGATTCTTTATGTTAACCTTTGCCTGTTCAAATCACCGTTTTCTCTCC
The DNA here is from genome assembly GCA_004026885.1 of Lyroderma lyra. Lineage (NCBI taxonomy): Eukaryota > Metazoa > Chordata > Mammalia > Chiroptera > Megadermatidae > Lyroderma > Lyroderma lyra. The sequence goes on from PVJL010002751.1 coordinate 28,852, forward strand.
TGACTGGATTCAAACAGATACACCCTTCTAGATCTGTGTTGTCCAAGGAAATGGGTCTTCTCTAGAGACTCCAGAAAGGAATGCAGCCCAGTCCTATTTCTGACCTACAGAACTGTTGTTTTTAACTCATTAGGGTTGTGATAAATTGTTAGGGCAGCAACCAAAAAAAGTAATACCATGTTTATCTCTTAAGCTGGAGAGGACATCACTTTGATTGGCATTCCTACGACGGCTGTATCCCTTGGAGACAGCAGGGAGGTTCCTGTTTGAATAGCCCATGCCACTGGCAAGGGAGGGAAAGGATAATGAACAGGCAAAACATGGGTGCCCACTGCCACCAACCACTACAGCCCACTGTACATGATTTAATCAAAATCAGTCCAATTGAATCTTTAGGACCAGCAACCGATTAGGCTAAATATTTTGGGTGAGAAGCCTTGAGGAAATAGAAGAAAACTTTAAAAGCAATGTAAATTCAATTTATATATGCAATATATACATATAATTACTGCATCTTAAAAATTCCAATTTCATCATAAAAATTCTCATGCCACCTGAAAAGGACTGATTCCTTCTCAGTAAAGATGTAGTTAATTCAGCCAGCTGTCCTAGTACCTAGACATATAGACCTGCTCCATAAAAAGAATCACTGGTTTAGTCACTACTGACCTATTAGTTGTTGATAAATGAGAGGCACTAATGGAGACCTACTCAGAGGTAAATGAGATGGAACTTACAGTCCACCAATCCAAGAAAGCAAACATAACTAGGAGAGCTAAAAGGAGCAATAAAGAGAATGTACTGTATTTGTCCCCAAACTTGGATATTGTCACCTAAGGTCACTAGAAGATCAAAGTGATGAAGTCAAGCCATCAGAAAAGCCAGGGCTGATATCCAGGTGGCAGTCTAACAGTGAGTAATGAAAGTGGGTCATGGAAGTATCACTTTGTAATATGGTAGTATAAAGGGATCATTATTGTCAGCTCATAATTCAGTTAGAAGGTTCTGGATCATAAAGGTATTTCCTGGCATTTAAGGAGAACAATGCTTAGGTGGTAGTAAGGTGCCTTCGTCACCTTTTTCAAGGGGAGTCTTTGTTCATGCTGAAAACAATTTTGGCTGTAAGCATTCCTTTAGGAATTTGTGTATTTCCCTGTTTGTTTTCTGCTGTTGGGATTTGGGAGGGGTGAGAGGAAAGGGATCCTTTCCCAGACACTGGAGTTAGATAGGTTCTAAAAGAGATGATTCTAGAAAAATTGTTCAGTCCTGGCCATATGTTAGAATTGCCTGGGAAGCTTTAAGACAAACAAAAATAACAATGCTTGGACTCATAACTCCACAGTGGGGACCCTGGCATCTGAATACTCTAAAAACTCCCAGATAATTCTAATTTCTGGTCAGTGCGGCCAGGGTTAGAAACCATTGCTTCAGAATTTCCCAGTATGGGAATCCTGTAGGTCTTTTTTTTTGAAGCATCTTCTCGGAAGGTACGACCTAACAGTGCTGCTCAAACTTCCGTGCACCTAGGAGGCACCTGGGCCCTGTTTAAAATTCAGATTCCCAGGCTTTAGTCACAGAGAGTACTAGGAATCTTCATTTTATCTGTTGCAAGTCGTCGGAGAGTCGCAACTCAAAAAATTAAGGCTTTACGATTAACAGTCGAGGATAGATTATGGCCAACGGTGAAAAAGACTGGAATAAAAGAAAAAAAAGGCACATTTGTGAGTACAGACCCCGAAAATACCTGTTTTTCGTGGGCTCCTCTACTCCGGGCAGTTTGGGCTGGGACCACTGAAGGAGACGTGAGTGTGTGGCAAAATGTGTGGCACTGGGTGTGGTCTCCCCAAGTCCCTGCGCCCCGCCGCCGCTTCCCACCTACACACATCTCCTTGGGAAGCGTCCGGATCACTCTAGTTCTGGTCTGGGAGCCGAGTCCCTGCAGGAGCGCTCGGGTGGCCTCGGCCAAAGAGGGGCGGCGGCCCGGCAGCGGGGAGGGGGGACTGCCCTGGTTATCCGGCTCCCGCCGAGGGGCGGCCAAGGGCCCGGGCGCGCGCGCCGTGTGGCCGGCGTTCGGGCGGGGCCCCGGCGGCCCCGGCCTTTCCTTCTGGCGCAGTCGGCGCCTCCTCCTCCTCCTCCTCCTCCTCGCGCCGGCGGCGCCGCTAGGGGGCGGGGACTCCTCGCTGCGGAGGCCGGAGACGCGGCGGCGTTGGAAGCTGCGCGGGGCGCACGGCTGGGAGCGGGCGGGAGCTCGAGAGCCTTGGCGGTGGCGGCGGCGATAGAGCGGCCAGGTCGCCTGTGTGCCCGGTTTGCAGCGCCGAGCGGCCACCAGAGCCGCGGCAAGAGGTGAGTGGCGCGGCGTCCCCCTGCGCGCCCAGTCGCCGCCCTGCGCCTGGCCCCCTTCCCGCTTCTTGTCCCTCCTCGGCCTGAGGTTCGCGTCCAGGGACTCCTTACCGGTCCCCGGAGACACCGCCTGGCTTGCACCCGGGCTGCACCCTTTTCCCGGAGTCAGCTTGAGGCCGGCTCCGCGTCTCCTCGCGCCGGAGCGTTTGCCCTGGGGCTGCCCCGACCTGCTGGACTCAGTCTCCTGACGCCGAGGGGGTCGTGCGAGGATTCCTTGCCCCCTGCGGAGGCCAGTCTGGGGCGATGCGGAGCCTTTTTGTTCCTAGCTTGGTCACGCGCGTCGGCTTCCAAAGTCGCACTGGTGCCAGTCTTGCGGGCATGATGGGCACGAGGGCAGGGAGGGCGGACTGGCTGCGCCGCTCACCTCACCTCTTCTTCCTTTTTCCACGAGGCGCGCTCGGGCCGCCGCGGGTGCCCACGTTGGCAGAGGTCTCGTCCTGGCAGGTGACCCAGGACTGGGCGCCGGGTCCTAGGACCGCGCCGCCGGAACCCATGTAGAGTCCGTCTCATGCTCCAGGTCCCCTCCTGTATTTCCCACCTTTAGCAGTGTGGAGAATCCACAAAACTTTTCCTTTGCTGTAAAAATAGTCTCCTGGGTTTATATACTCTTTATAGTTACATCCTATTTAATGTGAAAAATACCTATTTTGATGAACGATTTTTTTAGCGGAATTTAAGAATCATTATTATAATCAGAGCGCCATGATGATGCTAGTCATTTGCAGGTATCCCATTTCCAAATTTGCATAAACAAACTCGTGTGGCTTTCACCGTTTTGAGATTTCCTTTGTCTGGTTGGGGTCTCCCATGGCCCTACAGCTGGAAATTATGCAAATATTGAGGGACATTCCTAGGAGTAGATTATTAAAATGTCCAACAGCCTGATGAAATATTTAACAGTGCTAGAGTGACTCTGTGTTTGGCTTATGGCTCAAATTTAGGCAGTTTACGAATTTTTTTGGATTATGAGAGCTGGGGAGCAGTGGAATCTCTGGGAGGTCCTTGTAGATCTAGCTCCTCCTCGTGTCATAAAAGATTAAGCTCATGCTATTGGGAAGAATAACTTTATTTGTAGATAGAACTCAGTAACTGGCTAACATTTACTGTTCTTAGGCCAGAACTCAGTTTTTAAGGTGACATTGGTAAGAAAGACAGTGAATTCTTAGGACATTTAAAGAAAAAGGTTAGCTTTCAAGATGTATTTTTTTCATTGGTTTTGCTCAAAAAAGAAAGACTAAGGATGAGAGGAAGGAGTGTGCTAGTGTGTGTGTGTGTGTGTGTGTGTGTGTGTGTGTGGTGTGGGAGGCAGGTTACAGTGACACTGCTATTAGGAGCTAAGGATGCCATCTGCTTTCTAACTGCTGGCCATAGGTCCAGTTATTGATAGGGGATGCAAAGATTTTGCATTTACATATTTTTTCGAGGGGTGAGACAGAAACAGCAGTGAGGATTGACCATGTTGGGTCCAGGGCTCCCCTCAGGCCATTTATGTGGCTACCTTTTGCCAATAGGCAGGGCACTGCTGACCTTACTGACAATTCTGTGAATGTGCAGGCTGGGTTTCTGCATCTGACGCACACCAGAGTTGGAAGGGTGGAGTGTCACCAAGCTGGCTGTGATGAGCAGGGAAGCAGGGTCCTTTGACAGGTGCTTTAGTCGGAGGGAGCTTGAAGGCAGCATGGTCCCTGAAGGCCAGTCCCCTTCTGAAAAGGCCTGAGAAGGCCGGCAGGGAGGGAGGGAGACAAACTGGATGAGGAATGAGAGCCCTTGTGCCCTGGGATTTAATTCACTTGTACTCTTGTTGTTATTTATGTTTATTTTATCTTTAGAAAAAAATATGTTGCCTTTGGAAATAATTCATTAATGACCTAATGGTTGAGAAATCACATCCATATTTGGCATAAGAAAAAAAGCACTTCTTTAGTTGTCAACAACAACAAAAAACCCCAAAAGTTTTGTTAAATTTTTTCTAAACATTTACAACAGTAGAAAGAATGGTCTTAATGTGCTTTTGCTCTCACTTTAGGAAAGTGTGAGTGGTATTTCATCTGCCGCTGTAAAAAGCATTCTTAGATTATGGGTTTCTTTTCTAGACTTTTCAAATTGCTAATGAGATTACATTAAAAGAGATTTGGCTTGAAGTTTAAGAAGTGTTTCCTAAGTTCCCAGAGACTCTACTTTGATTCACACAGAAATTTCCTACTTTCAGGAGAAAAAAAGCATATGTCTTCTTAGATTTTTACAACATTTTGATCTTATTTTTCTTTAAAACCCTTTAGGGCTGTATTAATACTACTTCCCCCAGCTAAGATTTGAAGATTAATTAGTTCCCTATAGGAAGAAAATACATGCCAGAATACTATATAATATGATTATAGTGATATATTTTATAATTTGCTGTTTCTAAACTTTTTTGATCATTCTCATTAGTAAAAATAATTTTAACACCCCAAACTAATACAATGTTATATGTTAGTTATATCTCAAACAGATTTTTACCTTTCCTCTGTATAACAAGGTTGGACAGTTAATTTCTCGAACTTATTCTAGAAGAAGTGCTACATACCTCATTGCTCAGTATCGCTCACTATGATCACCTTCAAAGTACTCCCCTTGGAAAGCTATGCACCAACCCAGGCACCTAATTCACTCTTCAAAGCAGCTTTGGAACTCTCTTTCTGGAATGGCCATCAGAGCTGTCGTCATACCCAAATCTAACAATTAAGTTTGCGAACTTGCTACTGTGCACTTATGTTGGCAATACTGTACAGACATTACCAAAGTTATGACACCTTACTGAGTTTTTTGTACAGTGCCGCCAACATAAACTCACAGTGGCAAGTTCGTGAATTTAATTGTCAGATTTTGGGCATGACGACAGCTCTGATGGCCATTCCAGTAAAAGAGTTCCAAATGGCTTTGACGAGTAGACAAGGTGCTGATGTTGGGGCATTGCTTCCCAAGGGGAGTCCTTCAAAGGTGATGGTAGTGATATTCAGCAACGAGGTATGTAGCACTTTTTCTAGGGTGAGTTTGTGAAATTAATTGACCTCATTTGTCTTTGTTACTGAGATATAAATGAAAAAAATATGCTATTCTTGTTGTCTTATATCTCAAGGTCCAATATACTCATGTATTTAGGACTGGATTCATGGTTAATGACAGTGGAGGTAAAACCCTATTTCAGATACTTCTTGAATTTTGAGTATTTTTGGCCTGTTTCTGGTCAGATGCTAGGCTGACCAGACATGCCATTTAAATGGGACAGAAAACAACGGTACTGTCCTATTTCAAATGGTACATGTGGTCAGCCTAGTCTCACAGGGCTAAATTCAAGGTGTCACTAGGCTGACCGTATGTACCATTTGAAACCGGACAGTGCTGTTGTTTTCTGTTCCATTTAAAACAGGACGTCTGGTCAGCCTAGTCAGATCTGATTACATCATCATAGTGTTTTACTTGTGATGTGGCTCATGCCACGCAGACTCAGGGCAAGAAATGTGCTCCTCCCCAGCTGTGGGCTTGTGTTCATTACAACTTTAATTTGTGCTTTTTATAGGTATCTTAAAGCTTCATATCCTCTGGAATGTTTAGTGTAGTTATAGTATGTCAGTCTGCCTCACTGTGCAGGTGCTGAAGACAAAGGAGTGCCTCAGGCACCTCGGGTGGTGACTTGTGACCCTTAACGGAGAGACTTAGTGAGGATAACAGACTCAATTTCTGCTTTTATTAGCAAGGTTAGTATTTTATACTGTAATATAATTGGTAGAATGTAACATAGTATAAAATAATTGGGATATTATTATGTACATAATGTATATTTAAGTCATTATATAAATACTTATATTATTAAAACATAGTTGCTATTCTTTTTTCTGGATAAAAATAAATGTAATTTCTGGGATTTCCTTCCCCAACTTGGTGGAGAACCTTCTGCCCCCTCTGGGACGCATGAGGCCTGCTATAAACAGGTGTTTTCTTATTTTAGCCTCAGATAATTCGTTCAGTTGATCATCAGAAGAACCCCATGAAGGCAGGTGTAATTGATCGTCCCTCCTTTTTTTAAATGAGTAAACTGAGACTAAAAAAGATCAAGTAATAGCACAACAATCCCTTTTAGGTCAGTACAGTCGACTCTCAGTTAACTGGCACCCATGGGGCTTGGTAGATGCCGGTAAATATTAAGTAGACTGTCTATTAACTGGAACTCAAGCACCCAGTGCTCTTGAGCAGCCGGTAAAGCTGGGAACAAGTAAGTGTTCTCATTTTCACACCAGCCCCAGGAGACAGGCTAAGGTTATCCCTTTATAGATGAGCCTAGGGAGTTGGGAGAAGAGGGGTTAATTGCCCGTCACCCAGTACACACTGGCCCTCACACTGGAGTATATCACCTCTCCTTTAACTGGCCAAGGATCAAGATGGGGACCTGGGTCTTCTTTGTGTCACTGGAAGACGGAGGTCGTTCTTGCCATTGGTCTCCCCTGTGGTGGGTTCCAGCACAGAAGAGAGCCTTGGAGTCTGAGTTCAGTTTTTTTCTCTCCTTCATTATGCATGTATATGATATAATTATTGTGTTTAAGGGGAAGCTGTAAAATAATATGATGTAATCTGGGAATGCTAGAAGTACAGCTTTAGAACTTGCTAATCTTCCTAATATTCTTCTTTCTTACTTAATTTTTTATTGTTACTGTTTGGCTTTTGTATTTAAAATATGCTCACTTAGGAGAAAAAGATTGAATGAAGTAAAGAAAGCTTCGTTTCTTCTTTTCTTCTCTATACATTCTCTCACTACAGCTTGTATGAATCCTTGCTTATAAAATGTTTGCTATATGTTTTCTGTGGATATAAAAATGTTTATTCATTGGGTGTTTTAAAATTTTTTTCAACAAAAATGGGATCATGTGGTAATTACTGTTTTGGAACTTTTCCACTTGACAGTTTGTGTTTTGATTATTTGGTCCTCTACAAGTCACAGCTGAACTTAAAACTATCATTTCATTATTGCTCATGGGTCTGTGGATTACCTGAATTCAGCTGAGGAGTCCTGCCACACCATGTGATCAGGTGTGCTGGCCAGGGCTGCAGCCCACCGAGGCTCCCTGGCCTGGAACTTCAAGATGGCTTGTTGGCTATTATCAGTTTTTAAAAACATTGCCTTGGTGAATTAGAAGAGACAAAATTACAACATACTAATGAAAAAAAAATTAGCTGTAGTTCTCTGATGTTAGTGCTGTCAGAATCTCTGTCATTTATATCTGATGGATTATTCCTTTTCTTTCCCCATTTTTTCTGTACCAGTGAGGGGGAGTCCTGTATAACCTGTGGTGCTCTGTATGTAGTGACATTTCATTCTGATTAAAGAATGCATACATTCTTTGACCACATGCATATAGTGACTTGGAGATGCCTAAAGGGAAGAAAGAAACTTAGACTAACAAGTTACTTCAAATGGAGTCCATTTTAGGTTACTTCTGACTTCATAGAGAAGTAAATGGAAAACTTACTTCTCTGGGCAGACAGTGGTAGATAAGGTTTAGGAAAAATGTTTGTGGCTGCAGGTGGGAGTGGGGAGACAATAGCAGGATAAAACCAAAGGCCAAGAAAGAGCTGTGAGGCAGGGGAGAACTAGACACAAAACTCAACTCTTAATGTTTGTAGGGAAACACAAACATTTTTCCAAAGATAAACAACACATCTCTTCTGACATACCTTTCTGCTTCTTGAAAATAAATAAGTGCAGCCAGAACAAAATTTATTGTCCAGATTGCCCAGGGTGCTCTGGAGAGAAGACATTGGTTCTCAAGCTTACCCTCCATTAGCATCACCTGGGGGGGCTTTTAAACACAGATGGCTGGGCCCTACTCCAGGTCTGTGATTTGGTAGGTCGAGGGTCAGCCAGAAAATGTGCATTTCTGACACCCCAGGTGATGCTGATGCTGCTTGTCCAGGGACCTCCCTTTGAGAACCAATGAACTACAGCAAATGCTGGCTACCCTTTTCTGTGAAGGGCCAGATGATAGTTTAGGTTCTGCAGGCCATACAGGCTGTGTCACAGCTACTCAACTCCTGCAGCCTGACAGCCACAGATGATAAAGAAATGAATAGGTGTGGTTGTGTTCCAATAAAACTTTATTTATGGACACTGAAATTTGAACTTCATGTACTTTTCACATGTCATGAAATACTATTCTTTGGATTTTTTCAACCATTAAAAACCATAGAAACTAAGCTTCTAGGCTGTGCACAGAAACAGGTGGCTGGCAGGATTCATTCCTTAGGTTGAAGTTTGCTGACCCCTGAAATAGCGGAAAAATTTAGGATTTCCTGCCAAGATGTAGTCTTGGTGTGAATATGGGAGATAATCTTTCTTCAGAAAATTCCAAGTGCTGGAAAAACCACCATGGAATTTGGTTCCTCTCATTCATTTTCACTTACTCATCTCTCTTTTTGTTATTTCCATTATATAACACTAAATAAGCACATTAGTTTTTATAGTTTTTTCTTTAAAAATTTATTAAGATATAATTGACATTTAACATTAGTTTCAGTGTACAATGTAGTGATTCAATAGTTGTATGTATTGTGAAATGATCACCACAATAAACCTAGTTAACATTTATCACCATACGCAATTATAAAAATTTTTTTTCCTGTGATAAGAACTTTTAAGATCTATTTTCTTAGCAACTTCAAAATATGCATTATAGTATTATTAACTATAGTTCCCATGCTATTAAAGTCTTTTCTTTTATAATCTATCAGCTTCCAGAATTGTGGATAACATGATATTTAAAATATATTTGGGGATTGGGGAAGTGCCAGGAGGAGATTCTGTGTATTTCCTAGTAAGTTTTGAAAGCAATTTAAAGAGAATACAGTGGACTTGGTTATTTAACCCTAGTGGTTTGGAGCAGGAGTTTACAAAGTTTATCTAATGGGCCACATCATAAATATTTTAACTGGTTTAGTCCTCATAATAACCCTGTGAGTTTAATCCTCATAATAACCCTGTGAGATCTGTCTCAGCTATTCAACTCTGCCTTGTGGCCAGAAAGCAACCGTGGGCATACTTAAAGGAAGGGGTGGGGCTGTGTCCAATAGTTTACAAAACAGACTGACTATAGCCCGTGGGTCTTGGTTTGCTGACCTCACTTGGAGACATTCTTGGGACAGGGTAGAATTTTTTAAACCCTCAAAAAAATGTCAGTGACCCCAGGCACTTCACAGCCCTAGCCCTAAGCAGAGGATTCTCACGTCTATTCACCGGTGGTTTCTGAACTTCCTGCTCTGCCCCTCAATCTCTCCAAGATCCAGGTGAGACCATTTCCTGAGATGGAATGAAGGTGCAGCTCCCCTGCTGCTTGGAGAAGCAGCATTGTCCCCTGGTGGTGACATGGGTCAGACAAGCTAATATGATTTGATCGCTCGTTTATACGAGGGCTCTCTGGAAAGTACCCAGCCATGTAATATGAAAAGAAACAGTGTTCAGCTGGAAGGTTCAAGGGGCTCGTACATTTGGCAGGTAGCCCATTCTCATATGCGTTCTCTTTTTTAAAAAGTAATTAGAGGTTTCTGTTTTCTTATAAAAATTTTTGTCTTGTAAGCCAACCATTTTAACCAGTAGGTCAGATTCTTAAAATTAATTAAGTCAGTAGGAAGTAACCTGCAGTTTTTTCATAATTTTTCCAATTTTCCAAGACACTTTTAGTGAAGAAATACATGCCTTTCATTGCAGGAAGCCTGGGGTTTCAAAGAGTTTAGCTGATTTAGGTTAATCATTTTCAGCATGTCAGATGCCTATAATAAAATATGAGACAAATCATACCCTGAAGCCTAAATTACAGGAAATATTAATATAACAGACACAGGGTATCTCCCACCTCCTTCCATCACCCCCTCAGTTCACGTAAATTCTACGATGGGGGAAAGGGGAGTGTTGATGTAGTGTTTTAGCTATTAACTCTGGCCCTGAGTTACTGCCTGCGGTCTTCATCCATCTTTGTCACTTCTCACCTGTATCTGCCCCCTCATATTCAGCAACGGTGGTTTTTGCAGTCCTGGAAGTCAGTGGTGGAGCATCTTGCAGACCTGAAGGTTGAGTGTTGCCTTATCTTTGTGGTCAGCTTCTTCCCTGGGCAGCCTCGTGTCCATTGGGAGCCCAGGGCTCTCCTAACGGTTCCCCCTGGGCAGCTGTACGCCTTCCTGGACAGCCGAGCCCTGCGTCACAGCGAGGGGCCTCTGAGACGGCACTTGTGTTCAGCTTCCTCGAACCTCTTTTTCATAACGAGGTGCTCGTCTGGGACAGCGTGTCCTGCTGCAGCATCTGCATGAGTCAGCCCCGGGTGATGGCAGTTACTACTGCTGCAGTGACGGATCAGTAGGAGGAACGCAGGTGACTGGTTCCTGTGAGGTAGAATGATCATGGAAGGAAAACATGCATCACCTTCTCCTTATAAAATAGGAAAAGACTAGATTTAGAAACAATTTGTTATCCATCTTTCCATCTCTAATAATAATAATAGTCAACATTTATTGAGCAGTTACCATGTGCCAGATGTGGTTGTAAAGCACTGCTCATGTCTTAACTCATTTAATCCTCATAATAACCATGGAAGGGAGGACAGTAAGGCACAGGTGGGTCCTTTGGCTCCTAAAAGGTGGAACCAGGATCTGACACTGCCCATTGGGTTTCAGTGTTTGTTCTTTAAACACTGCCCTGAGCTGCGGGTGCTAGCATAACACTTGACTCATGGTGGTTGCTCAATAAGTTTTTTTACTGAGTGGTTAAAGGAAGGAGAATATTTAACAATCATACACTTCCTTTGAATTGAGAATTGAGTTTATATTCTGTTTTCAAACTTATAGTACACCCATCAACTGACTTAAAACTGCTGGAAAAGTAAAAGACGATGCAAGGATCCCATGTTAGGGAATTAAGTATATGAGCAAGATATCCTTTCAAGGCACTAGATAAAAATACATTATTCAATAATGGGTGCTTAGAGAACTGGTTAGCCATTACCAAAAGAAAAAAAAGAAAAATGGTTGTATTCTTTTCATTGCCTTATTCCTTACATTAAAAAGGAATTGTAAGTGGATGAAAGATTTAAATATAAATATGAAAGCATAAATATCTTGAGGGGCAATACTGGTAAATGTATTTCTAAACTTAGGGTAAGAAATATCTTTCTAAGTCTAAACAAAATCAGAAGCAACAAAAGGTTGGCAAGATTTTGAACACACCACCAACGAAAAACTGTGGGCTAAAGATTTTATAGAGGAAGTCAAAGAACAAATGAAAAATTGAGAAAAATATCCCATAAAAGAACAAAGATTAGTTTATCTTTAATATACAAAAGCTTATACAAATCAAGAAGATGAACACCCTAGTTTAAAATGGGCAAAAAATATCAAAAGGTAATTCGTCAAATGAGCATACATATAATCAGTGAATGAAAAGATGCTCATTTAGGCTTATAACTGAAGAAATATATTTTAAATACTACCAGTGAGATTGCCAGACATTAAAAAGTTTATGTGTTATTGTGTGAGGAAACAGATAACTCTCATACGGCTTGTGGGAGTGTAAATTATTGGAAATGCTTCGGGAGCCAATATGGTAAGATAAAAAATTTATTAGAAACTTTAAGTATGAAAGTTTCAAAACTAGTATAGGTGGTTCCAGTATATCCTTCACCCACTTTCCCCATGTTCTCATCTTATATTCGAAGAGAATTGATCAAACCTACGAAATTAACCTTGGTACTATCTTTTAACCAAAGTACATAACTTACTTGGATTTCACCAGTTTTCCTCCTAAGGGCCTTTTTCTGTTTTAGGATCCAGTCCAGGATGTCACCTTGCATTTAGCTGTCATGTTTCTATAGTTGTTAAATCTGTGACAGTTCCTTAGCCTTCTCCTTATTTTTCATGACCTTGATAGTTTTTGAAGAGTAATGGTCAAATATTTTATAGAATGTCCCTCAATTTGAGTTCCTCTGAATTTTTCTTCCAGCGTATCATGTCAGGTAATTTATGGTGTTGATATATGTCTCATTACTGGTGATATCAATCTTGACCACGTGGCTAAGGTGATGTCTGCCAGGATTCTGCATTGTAAAGTTTCTTTTTCGCTTTATAATGTGCTAAATATTTTAGAGGGACTAAGATCCATCAATGTGGAATGCATATATATTCTTTGGCCTGTGAATTCCACTTACCAAAACTTATCCATAGCTGTCTGTGATATTTCATCACTTGCAAAATGGGGTTGCTAATGTCCCCTCGAACTGATGGGAAGATTCAGTGAGCCCCCATATTTGAAGCACTTAATCAGTGCCTCACACTGTAAGCTCCCTGCTGGTTTACCCTCCATTCCCCAAACTGCTGGAGGCCAGATGTGTTTGGAATTCAGAATTTAGAAGACAAAAAGATGCATTTATTATGTACTCATATTATGCGACAGCCCCAGGAGAAATAGCTTCAGCATCCCACAGCCAGACATTAATCTTTCTGCAGTGAAAGGTATGAATATTCACACAAAGGGAGAAAGATAAAGACTTTTATTAGTAGCTTCAGGTGAGTTCTGGTCAGACCTTGATCTGATTTCAGGTTAGGTTTTGTTGCTGGCTGAATTTTAAAAAATCCCTTTAAGTTTTTAGAGCATTTTGGATTTCAGCATTGTGGGTAGGGGCTTGTACACCTGGATACAAATACAAATGCGGATATAGGAGTGTTAGTTACAGCATTGTTGGAAGTAAGCCTAGAAAACCTGGAATGGCCCTCGGGAGGAGATTGGTTAGAGGCTGCCCTATTCAGCCCTTTAGAAAGAATGGAGCAAACCATAATGTGCTACCAGGAAAAAAAGTGACAAGATGTATTAGTAAATGATTCACCACATGTATAGAACAGTGTGAATGATCTTGTTTGGATTAAAAAATGTATATTTATACTTGTAAGTGCTTCAAGAAACAGTGACATAGAGAATGGCTGCATCTTAGATTCACCTGAGGAGATTTAAAAACTACCAACACCTCGGCCCTGCTTTAAATCAATTGAATTACACGTGCAGGAGTGGGGCACATGTCCTGGTGCAGGTAGACCTCAGAGACATTGTAGATTTAGTTCCCAGCTACCACGATAACACATGTCTCACAAGAAAACGAGTCATAACATTTTTGCTGGTGGAGGGCCTCACCTTCCATTTGTTAAAAACACTCCGCCTGTTAACTTTAATAAAGTGCAATGAAATGAGTTATACCTGTATTAAGAAAGGATATCTCTCCCAGTGCCACACTTAGAAATACTGTAGGGTGAGAGACAGGTCTGTCAGCCCCCCTGTGTCCTCATTCACAAGAACTGTAGTGAACAGGTGAGTCCCTGGTGGTGTTTTCTCCCCCTCTGCCACTTCCCATCCTTCCCCTTTCATCCCCACCCTCCTTCATTGCTGGCCCCACCTGGCTTAAAAGCCTCAGAAATACCCTTTATTGCTTGCGTTGCCCTCCCTCTGATAAGATCCTGTTTTATCTGGCTCAGCAAAAGCGTTTTGGGCAAAGTCACCTTTCCTTGTTCTTGTTCTTGGTGACTAGGGCTAGGATCCAGCTGGACCTGGTGCTGAGTTGAAGCCCGGGAATACAGTTGACTGGCTCCATTCTCGTGAGCGGTGTTTTTGTGTCTTTCAAGAAGCTTGATGCTCGCTCTCAAAGTCTCTTCATGACTTGGATGTGCTGTGCGGCTCCCATGCTGTAGCTGTGCAGATGAGGGCTCTCCAAGGAGAGAAACGAGAGCCGTGGTGAAGGCCTCATTTCCACCAGCAGGTGTGTCCCAGTGACTTACCCAGTGCACCCTCCAGGGTGCTCTCCTGCTTTGCTCAACACTTTAATTGGATGTCATTAGTAATTCTGTCAAAGGGTAAAAAACAAACAAACAAACAAACCCTCCCTTAGGAATCAAATCAGAAAGGCCTCTTTGGAGCTTTATGAGAAGTAGATGCTTTCTAGTTGGATGTGGAAACACTTAAATATTTGCTGTTGCTGTGTATTGAGATGACTCATTTTCAAACTCTAACCAGGAGGTAGATGCTATAATTATCCCCATTTTACAGATGAGGAAACTGAAGCATGAGAGAAATTACTCGCTCAAGGTCTATGAGCTGGTCCTGGGGAGCTGGCCTCACTACTGTGGGTACTGGGTGTGCTGTTACCTGCATGTTCTCCTCCTACAGCTTCACGGTCCCAGGAGAAGTCTCCAGTCATGCTTTGGAGCAGGGTGTCTTCCTGTTGTTGTGACGATGGATATGGCCTGCTTTGGGCATGGAGTATGAGTATCCAGGCATCTCTGTTTTTATTTGGCAGATTCTCGGCCTGGCCTTTGAGATGATGGGCCTAGGAAGTGGGCGTCGAACCATGAAGTCGCCGCCCCTTGTGCTGGCTGCCCTGGTGGCCTGTATCATCGTCTTGGGCTTCAACTACTGGATCGCGAGCTCCCGGAGCGTGGATCTCCAGGTTTTGCTTGTCTGGATGTCCTCAAGTATTTAATGTTGTTGGGTGGAGGGATTCGTTATTTATCACCACCTGAGACTTTGTGCTCAGTGGTGTGCGCTCGCTGCAATGGGAGTTTGGGGCTCTGCATGTGCCCCCCACCCAGCCTTGTAGATAACAGAGGGTGGTGTTGGAGGTGTTTTTGGATAATGGGTGGGAGGGGTGGGGTTTTGGACGTACCAGTCTTTACTGCATGATGATGATAATTTTAGCTTTCCCATTTATTACTGCCCGTTGTGGGTCAGGCAGTGCTGAGTAATGACCAAACTGTAGTTGGGCTCCTTGGGGCCCTCTTTTCAACTAGGCCTCCATCTTGCCCCCACCCCCGGCCCCCGGCCTGTTTTTGGTCTGTCCAGCTCAGGCTTAGCTAAGTCATCTCCCTCCCCTGATACCTGATCAAGTTCCTCATCCTTCATTCTTGATGTCTAAGCCCTCGGCCTGCCTTTAGCAAGAATCCTGTTAGCCCAGTTGAGCAAGAATCTCCCTTCCCTTGATGTCTCTTAATACTTTCCCACCCATTGACCCCCTCAATCTGCCCGTTGGCTGTGAATCCTCTACTGTCTTTGCTGTATTCAGAGTTGAGCACGGTTTCTCTCCCTTCCTGCCATGGTCGTGACCCCAGCTGTGGTAGTCTGAATAAAGTTTTCCTTACTGTTTTAGCAGACATCAGAATAACTTTCCTTTAATAGTACATTACATACATCATCACATTGGGTACACAAACTCTGCAAGGAAGGGACTTTATTTTCTCCGTGTCACACATGGGCACACTGAGGCACAGATTAAAGTACTTGTGGGGCGGTCTGGGATTCCAGCCCAGTCTTCCTGCTGCAGCAGGGCTGAGGCTCATAGCCCTGGAGCTCCCTCCCACCTCCTCTCATGCTTACCTACCCAGTGTTGCAGTGCCTTTGAGCTTCTACCAGAGTTGTGTTCCTGGGCACGTGTGGTCTTGCTGCCCAGAGTCGGAGAATGGAATCGTTCTTAGCAATTTTGTCTGCTAAAGAATGATTAAAATGCTCTGTCACTGGGGAAAAGGAACTAAATATTTGAGCACCAGCTCATACGAGGTAAAGCATGGAGCATTTTATGTACTTATTTAAACCTCACAAAATTCCTGCGAGGGGTGTTGGTTGTGTTTCCATGGAGACATGCACTGGAGCCTCAGAAGCTCGGAGAAGTAAGTTCCTCAATTCTAGCACCGTTTCTCCAGTAAAACCTGTAACTTGTGCACACTTGACGCAGAAGCTGAGCCTTGGGAGTAGACCGTGTGTGTAAGACCTGCTGCTGGCTTTGGGCCCCGGCGTGGTCTTTGCTGAGGGAGCTCAGGTGGGCTGGTCTCCAGGGGTGGCCTGACATTTATCCTTGCACTGTGGTGTTCTTGTAGACACGAATCATGGAGCTGGAAGGCAGGGTCCGCAGGGCGGCCGCTGAGAGAGGTGCTGTGGAGCTGAAGAAGAATGAATTCCAGGGAGAGCTGGAGAAGCAGAGGGAACAGCTGGACAGAATCCAGTCCAGCCACAACTTTCAGATGGAGAGTGTCAACAAGTTACACCAGGATGAAAAGGCAAGACCTGCTTGGTTTTCCTCTCAGTCTGTACTAGCTACCGGTTTACATGCTGTCACATTCTTCCCAGTGGGAGGGTAAGTGGCTGTGTGTATTTGTATGTAATTATATGAAACTAGCCTCTTGATCAAGCTTTGGGGGGCTTCCCGTCATCTGCTCATTTGTCCCTGGGTAGACTTGTATTAAGTCCCTACTATGTGCCAGGTCTGCTGGATGCTTGTGTCTCAAGGAGGCATAGCATGTGTGCCCTTGTTATATATAGGTCATGGATTGGAAGATTTGCAGACCTTGAAATAAGTAATAACAAAGTAGAGAGCTCAAGCATGCTGGATTTTAAGGAAAAAAAAAATCAGATCCTGCACAAATTAAAAAAGGACTTCCTGCTAATTCATATTGAAGCTTTCTATGTCTTGTATTTTCTGTTTTCTTAGAAATGGATGACTGTACTTGTTTATCAGATTGTGAAACGGTGCAAGTTACAAATATCTTTTCTGAAGTGCATCAAACTCAAGGCTGTTTATTATCCAGAAGGGTTTGGCTCTTCCTAATGCAGGCACCTGTCTCTCTGAAGTCCTTGATTTATTGGAAGGAGGTTGTATCCTGGGATCTATTATTTCAGTGTTTCTCAACCGTCCTAATTCCGCGACCCTTTAATACAGTTCCTCATGTTGTGGTGACCCCCATAAAATTATTATCGTTGCTACTTCATAACTGTAATGTTGCTACTGTTAGGAATCGTAATGTAAGTATCTGATATGTGTTTTCCGATGGTCTTAGGCAACCCCTGTGAAAGGGTCGTTCGACCCCCAAAGGGGTCGTGACCCACAGGTTGAGATCCGCTGTCAAAGGTGGTCGTGATGATAGTATGAACTAGGGGCTAGCACTTCACCAGAAAATGAACCATTTCCCTGCAGTACCTTCCACTTTTCTTTGTAACTGATTTATGATAAGAACTACTTTTTGCGGAGTATGTTTTCATATTCACAAGCGTGTATTTCTTCCTGGGTATTATTCCAGTTTTACTGTTACAGTGAAGCGCTTCCTAATTTCTCTATACTTTTCTCATATGTGGGTGACGCTGTTTGTGTCTCTGAAATCCCCTTTAACTGAATAGAGTAAGACCTAGAGGGTGTACATAGACCCGACCCCTTAAAGCACATTTTTAGGAGGAAGTAGAGTTTATTCTCAAACACTAAAGTTCGACAAGATTCCATCAGGATTTGCAGGGTGGCTAACAATATTTATGGCATGCTGGCCTCTGCCTGGTTAGGAAGGATGAGTGTGACAGGAACTGGGGAATGTTGGTCTGGGACAGGGGACCCAGCAGAGACCAGCAGGACTGTCCTGTAGGCCTGGGCTGAGATGGGCCCCCAGGCTGGGCAGGGCAAGGAGAGCAGGGCCATCCGTGCTGGCTGAGTGCTTCCTCAGTGCCCGGCTGATGAAGCCAGGTCTGGGACGAGCCTCAGCCGGTGTTGCCCATCTGTAGGAGTGAGGAAGAAGGAGGATGTTTTGTGTGTCTTTCTGCCTTTCTGCACCTTTGCATGTGTGTGTCATTGTCTGTAAAGTTCATTCTTTTCCTTAGAATTTCATTTACTGTGAGCCTCTGGGCTTTCTGCATTTTTGTTTTTAGTTTTTTGTTTTATTGAAATGGTAGTGATAGAAGAATTGTGTGTGTGTGTGTGTGTGTGTGTGTGTGTGTGTGTGTGTGTGTCTTTGTGGTGTTAGGTTGTTGCTTTTAAGTGTTCTTATTTTCTTAACCCTGTCAACCGACTAAATGCTTCTGAAATTTTACTGGAAACATGAATCCAAAATTTTGGACTCATCTCTCTCCTCATACCCTTATAAGTTTCTGGATAGTTTTGCACATTGCATGGGAAGTGTGGGTGCACATTTTGGATAGGGAGGACGAAAAGAGGTTGTAGGGTAATTTCTGCTCATGGGTATTCTGTCTCAGCCTGGGTAGGAACTCGTGGGGCTCCAGTCCCTTAAATAACAGGTTGTAGGCAGCCCGGCTTCCCATACTGTGTGGGCAAAATCCTCAGAGAACGTGCAGCACAGAACTGTTTAATCTAGAGAATTCCAGTAACACAGTCAATGAAGCGTCATCAGCACAGGCAAATCCTAAGGTAGAAATCCTGGTTGTATGAGTGTAATCTGTTGTGGAGATACAACTAAAACTTGGAATTCTGTGAAATATGATGGACTAGCTGTTTCCTAAAAACATTTGCCCGTACAGGAAGAAAACAAAAGAACATTTTAATCAGATACCAGGTGACTGTTTGACCTTGATCCTTAGCACTTCAGTTTTAAGGCTTTTCTTTTTTCCTTTTTTTAGGGCACAGGCATGATCTTAGCCCTCCTGCCCCACCCCCAAGTTTAGAACTGTTTCAGGATCCAAGAGGAGGGAGGCTCTTGTACTCACAATAAGTATGTTCTGTACATATTGAAAATCAAGGAGTCCCAGTAAAGAAGCTAAAATACACATTTGAAAGAGAGTCAAATAGCCATTGGAAAAGGATGTGAGTTCCCTTTTCATTTGGAGTTTTTAACTTTTAGGACATGTGACATGAAGTTCATTTCATTTTGGGGTGGGTGATGGTAGCTCCGGAGGATTTGAGCCTTAGCTTGGTGTGGAGGTGAAAGGCATGAGGCTTCTGGGCAGGCAGACCTGAGTTCAAGTCCTTGTTTTCTTCAGCTGCAGGATTTTAGGCAAGCCAGTTAAATTCACCTTCTGATCGGGTAGCTGTGCTCCTGTAAAAGCCTCCATTGCTTGCTAGTGTTTGCCCATGCAGAGCCACCACTTCAGCGTATCAGACTCACTGGTGCTTCTCCCCGTCTTGGGATTCTCCGCCAGTTTGTCATGGAGGTTGTTTCAGAGCAGTCAGTCCTCGCCGTGCTGCACATCACAGTCACCTGGGGGCTTATACAAAAAGTACAGCTTCCAGAAATACACGGGATCAGAACTTCTGACTGTTGAGCCTCAGAGAATATGGAATTTTGTATCTTAAGGATAATACACACATGCATATGCACACATCATTTTTTTAACTTCTCGGATCGTTGGGATGCAGGTAGTTAATCCAGAAGTTCGTGATGGAGGTGTTGCACATATTACACTGTTAAAAATTAAAATTCTTATCAGGGTTTTCATTTTTTGTTTTTACCCTTTCCTCAATGAGATCATTTTAAAAGTAGAGGGCATTATACATAATTAAGATATGTAAGTTTTACAAAATAATTTGGCAGTGCTGTTACCAAGTAATTTTGGTGTTCACACTTTTACCCTAAGATACTCCTTTCATTTTTCCCCACATTTACTGGAATCCTTGAACATTTTTAGAAGACATGCCAGGTGGGAAACTTACTGCTCTCCATGTTTTTCCCGAGATTGCTGGCTCCCCCAGAGATGGAATATAGCTGTGTCTCGAGGTCCTCAGTGCTGAGACCAGTTGGCTCAGATGTCCCTTCAAATGCCACCAGAATGGGTAGGCGAGTGTGAAACATCATGCGGGTTCCTCGACGGACGCACAGTGGTGGTATAAGGAGACCTAGCACTGTTCTGGTCATGCAGAAAGATCAGAAGAGTAAGCTGACACCCGTGTGGCCCTCAACAGACATTGTTTGAAACAAAAAGCCTTTTGGATAAAGTTGAGGTCCTCTGTGTTCCCCTTCTCAGTTCCTTCTCTCTTTTCTTCCTGCCCAAAGAAAATGTGGCCACTAGTATGAATTTTAATGATTATCCTTCTGCTTTATATTTCTCAACCTTTTATTACATGTGTCTAAAAATAGTACTTTTTTCATTTTTTCTTGGGTTTTTAATATTTATGTTTGCTCTGTCATCCTATAACTTGCTTTTTGTGGTGAGCATTGTTTTGAGGTCTTTCTTGATTTTATATCCTTTAGTTCATACATTCTAATTGCTGTGCCTTATTTCTTTGTATGAATATGACACTGTTTGCCCACCCCCTGCTGATGGTCCCTGTTATTTCTGGTGTTCCACTGTTACAGACATGGTTACAAGGAGCCATTTTTGCAGGGTGCCCTAGGCACATATGAGCTTCTCCAAACTTGCAGTGTTTTTCTGACTACAGTTTGGGACTCATTAGTGAGCTGTGAATTTACTGGGTTATGACCCACATTGAAAGTACTAGAGTGTTACTGTACATGTTTGGTATTGTTTTGTGAAACCGTTGTGTCAGCTTATATTAAAAATGTGTATATGTGTGAATGTATTGAATTATAAGATAAAGTTTAACACTTTGTGTCATGGTTAAAAGAATTTGGAAGGTATAGGGATAAATATAAAAGATGTATTTCTAGATCATAAGTCATACAATTTTTTTTTTTTAAAGTGGGTCGTTCCCTGGCTGGGAATCGAACCCAGGCCTCAGAGTTGACAGCGCTGAAGCCTTAGCCACTACACCACCAGGGAACTCCACATATCGATGTGTAACATTAGTTTCAGGTGTACAACATAATGATTGCACAATGATTGCACAGTAAGTCTAGTTAACATCTATCACCACACCTAGGTATGAAATTTTCTTATGATAAGAAATTTAAAAATCTCTTCTCTTAGTAACTTTCAACTAACTATATGATACAGTATTATTAACTATAGTCACCGTGTAGTACATTAAATCCACGGAACTTACTTACGTCATAATTGTAAGTTTTTACCTTTTGTTCCTCTTCAAGACCCATTTTGCCCACCATCCCCTCACCCCCTGCCAAACACCAGTATGTTCTCTGTGTCTCTGAGCTTGGTTTTGTTTTATGTTTTTGAGATTCCACATATAAGTGAGAACATACAGTAGTTTTGTTTCTTTGTCTGAATTATCTCCCTTAGCATATTGCCCTGTAGGTCCATGCATGTCCTAACAAATGTTAAGATTGCCTTTTTGTATGGCCAAATAATATTCCTCTGTGTGTGTGTGTGTGTGTGTGTGTGTGTATGTGTATGCGCGCGCGCGCATGTACACATGTGTGTACATACATATACAAGGGCTGTCTGGAAAAATCCAGCCATCAGTGCCTCTATTTTACATATTACATGGCTGGATACTTTCTGGACAGCCTTCGTATATACCGCATTTTCTTTATTCATTCATCTGTTGATGGACACTTAGGTTGCTTTCATGTCTTGACTACTGTAAATAAGGTTGCACTGAACATAGGCATATTTTCAGTTTTAGTAGCTGTTGCCACATTACTCAACCAAAAGTGGTCCTACTGTTGTCTTTCACTTTTTGTATCTTCTTGGCCTGCGGATTACTTGGCCCTCCATTGCACAAGTGTGTAATATTTCACTCTTCTTTTCTGACGTGTTCCCCCCTAAGTCATATCATTGATTTAGTGTGTTTTCATTTACTCCTTCTCTGTCATTGTGCTTGGCCTGGGAACCTAGCCCTTATGCTTCAAGGAAACCAAGCAGCACATAGGTATTTTGGCATCTGGCATGTGCCTGGGCCCTGTGTCCTCAGCAGCTTGCATTCTGTTCTGGAAGAAGGAGAGATTCCCTCAGATGACCAGAGACAAAGTCATTATTAACAGCAACAGGAGTTCCGTGAATGAAGAGATCGGTGTTGGCCACAGTAGCTGGGATCTTTTCCAAAAATGATTGGATTTGAGCCTTGGAGGTTCAACTAGGTTAGAGAAGTTTGAGGAAGGATCGCATTTCAGGCATGTAGAATTATGTAAGGCAAAGGGTTAGAGGTGGAGAGGTGGAGAGGTGGAGGGTGTGGCAAATCCCACTGGCTGGTTGGGAGCTGCATTGGGAGATGATGTTGTACAATGGCAGTGGCCCTTGGTCACTCTATCTAAAGCCCTCCCTTCTCTAGAGAATGGCCCTTCACCCATTGCTGCTGCCCTCATGGAAGGCTGGGTGGCCATGTTTGTTCCATTTTCATGATCCACAGCCCATTGGAAAAGGGAAGGAACCTGGCACAGAGGGAGTACTCCCATTGGCCAGAGGATCGACAGGCAGTCAGATTCTCTGTCTTGATTGTTTGAACCAGATCCCACAGATTCTGATCATATGATGGCAGATACTACAAATGAGACTTCAGATGATTCTTGGGGATTGAACCATCATTCTCATTTTCCTTCTTTTCTGCCTCTTTGTCTTTTGCAGAATTAGGTATGTTTATGATGGTTTGACCACATGAACATACATAAATGCAATTATATAAGTTCAGGTGTATTTATACAACTTGCTGGGAGCCCTTGTAGAGTCATCTCCTGAGTTATATATAAGAAGGGATATTCAGTTTTGTTTTGAAACAAATGATTGTGTATAAGTCAGCCTTAAGTAACTTTCAAAAATTTTGTCTTTCTTAATTGTCAAAATATTGTAGACAGTTTGGAAAATATAAAAAGAAATTAAAATTTCTTGTGATTCTATCACTCAGATGTTGACACCACTGAGAACCACTCACCGCCTTTAAAAAAATAGATTACATCTAAGGTTTTACAAATTGTTATGGTCAGACTTTTTTTTTTTTTTGAGTCCTTGGCTGGGAATCGAACCCAGGCTGTGGCATTGAGAGTGCTGAAGCCTCGCCACTACACCACCAGGAACCCCCCCAGAGTCAGACTTTTATGAATGTAAGTATACCATGAAAAATTTGTAGACTGTAAAGGGAGTTCTTTAAATGATAAACATATGTGAGGACATCCAGATTTTTAGCATCATTAAAAAAGACACAGAAACTCTTGGCTTATTATATATTATTTTTGGGATGTTGAGGCAACCACTTCAAAGGTAGGAAATTAGTATAAATTCAAGACAAGAGGATTCTTCCTAAGTGTTTGCTGAAAGGAACTTTAGTAGATCACCTAAGTTGATGAGACATCAAGGTGACAAGGTTTCAGATGTGAAGATCTACATTTGATTCAAGTGAACAGGATTACACATACATGTGTTATTCTGGTCATCTATTGCTACCTAACAAATTACCCCAAACCATTGTGGTCAAACAAGATTTGGTTTGCTCCACGTCTGCTATATGGGAGGGCTCTGTGAGAACTGTGTCACTGTCTGGAGTGCTTCGAAGGCGGGGGCAGAATCCCTGGAAGGTTCCCTCACTCGCGTGTCTGGTGGTCAGGGACCCAAGGGCTGGAAGTGAAACACCTGTGTGGCTCTTCTCTTGGCTGCTTGGCTTTCTTCAAGCATGGAGGCTGGGGGGCGGTGAACGAGCCAGGAGGAAGCTTTTGCCTTTGTCTCAGTTTTCCAGGACTGACAAATTCCCACAAGTGGGTGGCTTAAGGCAACAAAAATCTATGCTCTCACAGTCTGGGGGTTTACAAGTGCAAAACCAGGGTGTCAGCAAAACCTCGAAGGCTCCTGCAGAGGACCCTTCCTTGCCTCTTGTAGCTTCTGGTGTTTGCTGGCAATCTCTGACATTCCCTGACTTGCAGACGTAGCTCTGGTGTCTGCATCGGTGCACCTGGCCCTCTTCCCTCTGCATCTCTGTACTTTTGCCTCTTCTCAGCCATGTTGATTTAGGATGCACCCCATTTTAGTTTAATCCCATCTGCATAGACCCTGATTCTAAATAGGTTTTTCATAGGTTCATTTACAGGTTCCAGGTAGACGTGAACTTTGGAGGTACAACCCCTGACACTTTTTATTGTTCTCAGCAGGGTCACTTCCTCTGTATGAGTTAGAAGTGGGTCACTAAGGCCGGCCCAGATTGAAGGGGAGGGAATTAGACTCCGTAGTTGGAAACAGTGTCAAAGAACTTGAGGTCACGTTTTTAAACCACCACGTTGGTGTGGGTATAAATAATCTTCACACAGCTACTAGTGAAATACTGTTTTCTTTTTGGATGTATATGGGAGTATGTTTGAAAAAGGTTTTTAAGGGACCTTTGTAGAAAGAGACCCTCAGGTTTCATTCGTTTTTGGCAAAAGCTAAGAGAGTTTTGCTTGTAAAGGTGTGCATTTTCTCCTATGGATGGCATAGTGGTTTAATACATTTTTTATTTTGTTGTCAGAAGGCTGATTAGTATTTTTGGGTCTGAGACACCAAGATCTTGGGTACTCTCCTGGCAAGTGGCTGCTCCATAGCCATGCAGTGGCCCTAGAGGCATGGGCAGGACAGATTACTCAGTATCTGACATGCTAGGGGGAAGCGTCAGGAAGACCCTGGCTTATTTAGTAGCAGTTCGTGCAGGGACCATCAAGCTTCCCTACCATTGTGTTCATTTTTGCTTGTCACAACTTAGAGTCAGAATAGCTTCATTTTCCATGTTTATGTTTGGGACATTGCTAGGCTGGTTTCTTGCAGCCATTAATCTGATGTTAACACAGACTTTCTATTTGTTGTTAAAATATGTAAATGAGTAGTGCAGGAGTGTTAAGAAAATCGTTTGAGTAACATTTCATTTGTAATGGAAATAGGGTTTCTGTATCATTCTCGAAGACAAGTAACTGACCTAAAAAATGAAAAAGTGCTGACTGGAAGAACGGAAGAGAGGTTGTTGGTGACTTGTTCACTAAGAAAGGCTTATAGATGGAGGCAGGTGGGAAGGTGGAGGGAGGGCAGGCCGGTCATTCACCTTGCGTGCACCTCACCTTTGTCACTCACCTGTGTGACCTGCACCCGCTTTGAGGTGACTTCAGTGAACTTCAGGCTTCTCGTCTCCTGCATGGTAACTGGGGGCACGGGGAGACTCTGTCACACATTATTTGAGACACGTGGCTTGAAAATACCATTTGATCCCCCTTCTGGGGATCTACCCCAAAAGACTTGAAAACCTTTGTCCACAAAGACTTATGCACCCCAATGTTCATAGCAGCACTGTTCACAGTGGCCAAAACATGGAAACAACCCAAGTGCCCTGCGACAGATGACTGGATAAAGAAGCTGTGGTACATATACACAATGGAATATTACTCAGCTGTAAGAAAAGATGAAATACTGCCATTTGCAACAAAATGGATGGACCTGGAGATCATCATGCTCAGTGACATAAGCCAGACAGAAAAAACAAGGAACTGTATGACTTCACTCATATGCGAAATATAAAACTGAAAGCAACAAAGAAAAAAGAAATGAACAAATAAATAACCCATGGACACAATCAATAGTTTAATGTTTATTTGGGGACGAGTGGGTTAGGGAGGGGAGAAAGGGGAGGGGGTGGGTGAGGAGGGTGAAGCTAAATATAAGGTGATGGAAAGAGAAGTCACATTAGGTGGTGAACTTATTATGCATCAAGTTGACTGTAGAATTGTGTGCCTGAAACCTATGTAATCCTTGCTAACAGATGTCACCCCAATAAGTCTAACAATAAAAATGAATTAAAAAAAAAAAAGAAAGAAAATACCATTTGAGAGGACTTTCCTGTTGTAAATGACCCAGCAGTGGAGTTTCCATGGCGGTTGGGCAGTGAGAGCCAGGCGAGCTGGGATGGGTTATGTCGTCAGTTCCTGTGCAGCTTTGGACCTGAGGTAGGGGCTGTGCCCCTCATTGCAGCCCCGTCGGTTTCTGTGAGTGACTTCCTCTGGACGGTTCCGTCTTTTTTAAAGGAAATGACTAATATTAGGAAGTCTGATCATTTGTCCTGCTTTAGAGTTTTCAAAGTACTTTCACACGTAAGAACACATTTAATTCTAGTGCCTAACTGGGAGACAGGTGTTATTACTTCCAAGATGGTGGGGAAGACCTTACCCTGAGGTCATTCGTTGGCAGAGATGCTGGCAGGGGGCTAGGCCTGGGCTGCCATTCCCGTGGGCTCCACCACACAGATTCTCATGTGGCAAGACACACTTCTCAGTGTTCTAGTTTCTTCTCTCTGGGCCAGCTTTTCCTGTGTACCTGAGAACATGGGGGGCCAGAGTGGATTTGTACAGATAAATGTAGTTTCTTTGATTTTTATCACCTTTTATCCTGTGATTGATTGAAGAATCAAGGGTTCTAGCATAGCTTTTCTGTTTTTAATTGTCATTAATTTTCCGTGTTCACTTCTGACCACCCATCCGTTCAGTATTCTGCCGGGTGTTGGGCTTGTGCCCGGTTGTGGACCAGGCCATCTGGTGTCCATGCATTTCCCACTGAGTGCTGGCAAAGACGAGTAAATGAGTCTGTCAGGGTCAGTCATAGACAGAGAACTCATGCTAGCTGTTTTAAGCAGAAAGGATTTGGCATGGGGAAGTAGGTGTGTGCAGAATGGTGGGAGGGCCCAGAGGAGCAGGCCCTCTGGGATGGCTCGCCGTGTCAGGACTGGCCCCAGGGCCTGACCCAGAGGCTGCCTCTCAGCCTTAGTCCAGAGTACCCCACTCCTTGCTCCATTCTGCACCTCCAACCCTAACCCTGTTCAGCATTCCAGTCTCACGTCAGTGCCTGTGATTGCATCTAAATCCCACAGGAATGAGTCCGGAAAATGTCCATCAGCTTTGTAAACCTTTACGGGAAGTCACAGTAAAAGCAGTGTGCCACAGACACGGAGGGGCCGATCTGCGTCCTCCATTCGGCTGACAGGGTGGGGGTGGTCAGGTGCTGTGTGAGTCACAGGACAGTGGTCCTCAGGTGTCTCACCTGCCACTTGTGTCCCTCCCAGGGTTTCAGGAGGCGGGGAGAGCTCCTGGTAGCTGGTGTGAGAGCAGTGTTGGGCATATAAGGAGTACAGAGGAATGCAGGGGCTTTTTGGCACAGGGTCTTTTAGGCCATTTAAGGAGATTCGACTTGAGTTCGAGGATAGGGGACTGTCACATGGTTCCAGGTCATCAGATCAGGGCATTTAAAAAGCAGGTCCTGGTCCCTAGGGTTGTGCTTGGAGCAGGGAGCAGAGCAGAGAGGAAGCAGAACACCCAGGTAGTCTGCGTGGGTAGTGATGTGCTGAATTGAGGTAAAAAGTAGTATGAATTCTGCAAAGTGAGCAGATTCAGGAGACAGCCAGCAGGAAGAAAAAGGCCTGAGTGACAGGCACCAGGTGGAGAAGTGAGGGGAGCCTTGGCATAGAGGCAGAAAGTGAAAGCAGGTGAAATAAATCCATTTAAATCTGTTTCCCTGAACAAAAGTGGGTTTCAGAAAATGTTCAGTCTTTTCAGATTATAAATTCTCTAGTTTGTTGACTGATGTAGCCTTCACAGACAACATTGTAATTAAATGCGAGTAATTTATCTCCCACTTTTGAAATAAGAATGTGAGAAGTGACAAAACACTGGCCATTTATGCAAATGCCCTTTTCTGCCCTGTCCCCACCTGAGCGTCCTCCCCTCCCACCCTCAGGGGAAGGGGCCTGGGGTCTGCGGTGGGCCTCAGAAGGGGACTCAGAGAAAGCTTACTTGCTTCAGGACTGACCTGATTGTGCGATACAGCGTGGAGGATGTTACCTTGCAGTGCGAACTGCCCTTGATCGTGGTGGTTGAGCAGATGCCTTGCTCTCTCGTTCTGCGGGGACGGGAACAAAACTCGTAGACATACTCACTCTTGGACTTGGCTTCTCCTTGACCAGGAAGAGCCTTTCTGTGTTGCTGTGGGTGGCGTAAGAGTCCTAGGGTGGCTCCTGTGCTGGCTTTGTCTTGTTCTTTCCTCCCTCAGTGTCACTGCTCCTCTCTCCGCCTCTGTGCTTGGCCTGCACCACAGGACAGGTGACTGATGTGGATCACACGAAGGACACTTGACCTCGCTATCTTTTCATGTATTTTCTCCTTGGCACTGACAGTGGGGGTGCGGGGGGGTCTGTGATTATTCCTGTGGAAGAACAAGGGGTGGGATCTGTTAGGAGCACTGGCTGTGGCCCTGTAACCCCTCCACTTAATTGAGTTTTCATTTTCTCTTTCATCCCCAAGTGTCTGGTACACCTGTTTGCAGGAAATCAGGATTTGACCTCACAGGTGAGGGTGGAGACCCTGTTTGGATTTCCATTCGGGAAGGAGAGAACCAAGGACACAGAGGGTGCTTAGCCAGGGCTTAGGCCGTCAGTGCGGTGGGGCGGACAGGGTTGGAATTGGTGGCTCTCCGCATCAGACCCAAACTGTCATGGTGGCATTTCTTGGCTGGTTAAGGAATAGCCAGGGAATGTTCTGTTGCCATTGCTGTCTATGCAGCCACAGGTATTTTTCTTTCTCTGAAAGCATGAAGATTTTCAAGTGCCCACCCCACCCAGTCCAGCCCCTGTGAGGTGTGCTTTTGTACGGTGGCAGTGATTCCCTGCTCCTGTCTTTCTGGGGGAAGCATCAGGAATGGAACCCAGGAAGCACGAGTTGTTAGGGTGGCATGGAGGAGGGGATAGGTTGGCGTGAGCTGCCCCAGGGAAGGGACCCGAGTTCCCTGGAAACAAGCAGTTGGTGACAGAGAGA
Source organism: Lyroderma lyra (assembly GCA_004026885.1). Lineage (NCBI taxonomy): Eukaryota > Metazoa > Chordata > Mammalia > Chiroptera > Megadermatidae > Lyroderma > Lyroderma lyra. The sequence goes on from PVJL010002751.1 coordinate 57,664, forward strand.
CCTGGGTCTGTGGCCTGAGAAGGAGGGCCCTGCTCTGCCTTAGAGCCAACTGCTGGAGCAGCGACTAAGGACCTTCTGGGTGTCCCACTGCCTGTCCTGCTTGTGTCCTGGGAGTTCTGTTTGACCAGTCTTTGTGGGTTAGAGGCACCAGGGTGGGTGTGACCTGGGAAGCAGTTGGGACAGGTTGTCAGTGACAGGTTGGGGCAGCCTCCACCCCTTACTCCTCCAGTCCTCCTCCCCTCCCCCACCCTCCATCCTTTCTCCTTTTCTCCCCACTCCCCTATCTTACCACTCACTCCATCCCCCTCTTTTCTTTTTTTGATTTTTCTTTTATTTACTTTTTATTATTAGACTTATTGGGTTGACATTGGTTAGGAAGAATTACATAGGTTCCAGGGGTACAATTCTACAGTGCATTGTAACTTGTATAATAAGCTCACCACCTAATGTGACTTCTCTTTCCATCACCTTATATTTAGCCCCCCCCCTCCCACCCCCTCCCCTTTCTCCCCTCCCCTCCTCACTTGCCCCCAGATAAACATTAAACTATTGATTGTGTCCATGGGATTTTTTTTTTCTTTGTTGCTTTCAGTTTCATGTTCCGCATATGAGTGAGGTCATACAGTTCTTTTTGTTTTTTTCTGTCTGGCTTATTTCACTAAGCATGATGATCTCCAGGTCCATCCATGTTGTTGCAAATGGCAATATTTCATCTTTTCTTATAGCTGAGTAATATTCCATTGTGTATATGTACCACAGCTTCTTTATCCAGTCATCTGTCACAGGGCACGTTGGTTGTTTCCATGTTTTGGCCACTGTGAACAGTGCTGCAATGAACATTGGGGTACATAAGTCTTTGCGGACAAAGGTTTTCAAGTCTTTTGGGTAGATCCCCAGAAGGGGGATTGCTGGGTCAAATGGTAGCTCCATTCCCAATTTTCTGAGGACCCTCCACACTGCCTTCCACAGTGGTTGTACCAGTTTGCACTCCCACCAGCAGTGTACCAGAGCTCCTTTTTCTCCACATCCTCTCCAGCACTTGTTATTCCTTGTCTTGTTGATAACAGCCATTCTCACAGGTGTGAGGTGGTATGTCATTGTGGTTTTGATTTGCATTTCCCTGATAGCTAATGAGGATGAGCATTTTTTTTAAGCTGCTGGCCATTTGTACTCCTTCGTGGGAGAAGTGTCTGTTTAGGTCCTCTGCCCACTTTTTAATTGGGTTGTTTGTATTTTTGTTGTTAAGTCTTATTAGTTCTTTATCTATTTTAGATATTAGACCCTTATCTGATGTGTTGTTTGCAAATATTTTCTCAGATTCAGTTGGCTGTCTCTTTGCTTTGTTGATGGTTTCTTTTGCTGTGCAGAAGCTTTTTAGTTTGATATAGTCCCATTCATTTATTTTCGCTTTTACTTCCTTTGGCTTTGAGGTCAGGTTCATGAAGTCTTCCTTGAGTCCTAAGTGCACAAGTTTAGGACCTATGTTTTCTTCTGTACAGTTTATTGTTTCAGATCTTATATGAAGGTCTTTAATCCATTTTGAGTTAATATTTGTATATGGAGAGAGTTCACAGCTCAGGTTCATTCTTTTGCATATGTTTTTTCCAGCTTTCCCAGCACCACCTACTGAAGAGGCTGTCTTTTCCCCTTTGCATATTTTTTGCTCTGTTATCAAAAATTATTTGTCCATAAATGTGTGGATTTATTTCTGGGTTTTCAGATTTGTTCCATTGGTCTATGTTTCTGTTTTTTTGCCAGTACCACGCTGTTTTGATTATTCATGCTTTGTAATATAAATTGAAGTGAGGAGTGTAACACCACCAGCCTTATTCTTTTTATGTAGTATTGCTTTGGCAATTCGAGGTCTTTTATGGTTCCATATAAATCTGATAATTCTTTTATCTATTTCCTGAAAGTATGATTGTGGAATTTTGATTTTGATAGGCATTGCATTAAATCTGTTGATTGCTTTGGGCAAAATGGCCATTTTAACAATGTTAAGTCTACCAGACCGCTGTACCGATTTTTCAGTAATTTCCAAATCTGCTGCTAGACCGCTGTACCTAATTTTCGAAATGAAAGGTAGACCTATTTTCTACAATGTCTCCAAGTTCCATCTTATTCTAACCACTTGTTTACATGTAACTAACATTTTTCTATATCATGTTGGTTTTTTCTCTTTAATGCTCAGGAGCCCAGGTATAGGGAACAGTTAGGTTCAGGGCCTCAGGTCTGGTAGGGTTAAGTCTTCCTATCCATGAATAGGGAATATCTTTCCATGTCTTTGTGTCTGCTTTGGTTTCTTTCAAAAGTGTCTTACAGTTTTCTGTGTATAAGTCTGTCACATTCTTTGTTAATTCCCAGGTATTTCATTCTTTTTGTTGTGATAGCAAAAGGAATTGTTGTCCTCATTTATTTTTTTGAAGATTCATTGTTTGTATACAGGAATGCTGTTGATATTTGTACATTGATTTTGTATCCTGCAACTGTACTGTATTCATTTATTGTTTCTAATAGTTTCCTGGTGGAATCTTTGGAATTTTCTATATAAAGGATCATGTCATCTGCAAATAGTGACAATTTGACCTCTTCTTTTCCTATTTAGATATCTTTTATTCCTTTCTCTTGCCTGATTCCTGTGGCTAGAACTTCCAGTACTATATTGAATAGCAGTGGTGACAGGACATCCCTGTCTTGTTCCTGATTATAGGGGACTAGGCTTCAGTTTTTCCCCACTCAGTATGATGTTAGCTGAGGGTTTGTCATATATGGCCTTTATTATGTTGAGATATTTTCCTTCTATACCTATTTTATTCGGTGTTTTGATCATAAAGGGGTGTTGTATCTTGTCGAATGCTTTTTCTGCATCAATTGATATGACCATATGGTCTTTATCTTTTATTTTGTTTATGTGGGGTATCACATTGATTGATTTTCATATGTTGAACCATGCTTGTTCTCGTGGGATATATCCCACTTAATCATGATGTATAATCTTTTTGATGCATTGTTGTATTCTGCTTGCTAATATTTTGTTTAGGATTTTTGCATCTGTGTTCATCAGAGATATTGGTCTGTAGTTTTCTTTTTTTGTGTTGTCTTTACCAGGCTTTGGTATTAGGGTAATGTTGGCCTCATACAATGAGTTAGGAAGTATTGCTTCCTCTTCAATTTTTTGGAAGAGTCTGAGGAGGATAGGTGTTAATTCTTCTTTGAACGCCTGCTAGAACTTATTGGTACAGGTCTTTTGCTTCTAGGGAGATTATGGATAGTCATTTGAATTTCTTTACTATTGATTGGTCTATTTAGGTTATCCAGTTCTTCTTGGTTCAGTCTAGGTAGGCTATAATCTTGTAGGAACTTGTCCATTTCTTCTAGGTTGTTAAATTTAGTGGCATAAAGCCCATCATAATATTTTCTTAAAATCCTTTGTATTTCTGTGGTATCATTGGTGATTGCTCCCTTTTCATTTCTAATTTTGGATATTTGTGTTCTTTCCTTTTGTCCTTTGATTAGTTTAGCCAGAGGTTTGTCAATTTTGTTGACTTTCTCAAAGAACCAGCTCTTTGTAATATTAATTTTTTAAATTGTCCTATTCTCTAACTAGCTTAGCTCTGCTTTAATTTTATTGTTTCTTTTCTTATGCTGACTTTGGATTTTGTCTGCTCTTTTTTTTCTAGTTCTTTAAGAAGGGACATTAAGGTGTTTACTTGTGATTTTTCTTGTTTCTTAATATAGACCTGTGTCTATAAATTTCCCTCTTACTGCTCTCGCCATGTCTCAGTAATTTTGATATGTTGTATTTTCATTGTCATTAGTTTCTATAAATATTTTAATCTCTTCTTTTATTCTTTTATCCAGTCATTTTTTAATAAGATGTTGTTTAATCTCCATGTATATGTGGTTTTTTTCTGCTTTTCTTTTACATTTGATCTCCAATTTCAAATGTTTGTGGTTGAGAATATACTTGGTATGATTTTGATCTCTTGAATTTGCTTAGGCTACTTTTGTGTCCCAGCATGTTGTCTATCCTTGAGAATGTTCCATGTGCACTAGAAAAGAAGGTATAGTCTCTTTTTGCTGGATGAAATGTCCTGTAAATGTCAATTATGTCCAGTTGCTACAGTGTGTCATTTAGACCTGATACTTCCTTATTCATTTTCTGTTCGGGTGATCTGTCCATGGCCGTTAATGGAGTGGTTATTGCCTCCCACAGTGATTGTGCTTTTGTCAGGTTTTCCTTTCACATCTGTTAGTAGTAGTTTTGTGTATTTTAGTAGTTCCTGTTTGGGAGCATGTATATTAATTAGTGTCAGATCTTGTTGTTGTATTGTGCCTATTATCACTATGTGATGTTCATCTTTGTCTCTTGTTATCTTTTTTAACCTGAAATTTATTTAATCAGATATCAGTATGACAACTACTAGTTTTCTCTGGTTACCATTTGCTTGGAGTATTGTTTCCATCCTTTCACTCTGAGTCTGTCTTTGTCCTTATGGCTGAGGTGTGTCTCTTGGAGATAGCATATGGATGGATTTTATTTTTTAATCCAGTCTGCTACTCTGTGTCTCTTTATTGGTGAGTTCCGTCCATTAACATTTACAGTGATGATTGATATGTGAGGATTTCCTACAGCCATTACTTTTGTTGTCATTATTTTATTTTATTTTTGTTCTTTTCTTGTTGCCCCCACTCTATTCCATTTTTCCTGATGTTTTGTTTCAGGTTGAGGAGCCTTCTTCAGTACTTCTGAAGTGCTGGCCTCTTGCTGGTGAGTTCCCTCAGCTTATGTGTGTCTGAGAAGGTCTTTATTTCTCCTTCATATCTGAAGGATAATTTTGCTGGATAATTTGTTCTTGGCTAGAAGTTTCTCTCCTTTAAAGTTTTAAATATTCGATTTCACTCCCTCCTGGCTTGGAGAGTTTCTGCTAAGAAGTCTGATGCCAGCCTGATGGGTTTTCCTCTAAAGGTTATAATTCTTTTTTCCCTGGCTGTCATGAAAATTGTCTCTTTATCTTTAGCTTTTGACATCTTTAGTAGTATGTGTCTTGGAGAAGATCTGCTAGGGTCCAGGTATCTAGGGTACCTATTTTCTTCTTGAATTTGGGGTTCCAGATCTTCCCATAGGTTTGGAAAATTCTCATCTACCATTTGTTTGAGTATGTTCTCTGTAGAGTATTCTGCTCCTTCTTCTAATCCTATTATCCTGATGCTGTTTTGTCTCATGGAGTCACATAGTTCTTGCAGAGTTCTTTCAATCCTTTTGGTTGTATATTCTCTATCTTCCTCTTTCTGAGATGTTTCCATGTTCTGATCTTCAATATCACTAATTCTTTCCTCCATCTAGTTGGCCCTGTTTTCTGTGGCAGTTATTTCGTTTCCCATTTCTTTTATTGTATTATTTATATCTCTCGAATTTCCATCTCATTCTTCCTTATTTCTTGAATTTCTTTGTTAAATTTTTCCTTTTGTTCACGGATTTCCTTTCTTTCTTTGTTCACCTCAGCTATGGTGTTCTGCCAGTATGTTTTCATTTCTCTCAGAGCATTTAGAATGGCTACTTTAAAATCTCTGTTACTTAGTTCAGAAATTTCTAGGTCTATGAGATCCTTTTCTGGAGATTTTTCATCTTTCTGAGCAGCTTTAAATCCTAAGGTACTCATATTGTCTGCTGGGTTCTTCTTTGGCATGAGGGCTTTATGTTCAGCAGAGCCCAGGAGCTTTCTCTCATTAATATTTTTGTAGTGTGTTGCTATAGAGCAGACACTAGGTGGCACTGATTGGGCAAGTTTTGGGAGAGAGGGGAGGTGTTTAAGCCTTAGTCTCCAGTTACATTTAGAGGCAGAGCTCGTAGATCCATGGTCCCTCCACTTTCTCAGTTCGTTGGGGAGGCTGTAGGAGAGGGGAGAGACAATAAAATGCGTGCTGGGGCAGCTCCACCTCCTGCCCTTTGCTAGGGAAGCTGCGGGAGATGAGGGAGGCTGATGGGATGCAAACCATGCCACTCTCAGTTGTTGGGGCAAACAGTGTCAAATCTGCTTCTCTTCTCTCTCCAGCGCTTTACCCGGGCGTGTTCCAGTGATTCCTCTCCACAGCAGCCACTGGGGCTGAGTCTGCAAGCGCGCACCGCAAGAGAGCACTGGGAGTGCACGCTGTACAGGCCTTGAGATGCAGGCTGAGCGAGAGTGCCATGTGATGGCACCAGATGTGCACACTCTGCGGCCAAAACGGCAGGCCCTGCGAGATCGCTAGGTGTGCGCGAGAGTGCTGAATATGCGTGCACCATGGGCCAGGCCTTGGCTCCAGACATGCACCAGTCACGGGTTTAAAGCTGCGGACCTGATGCCACAGGCCACGTGAGGGCGGCTGGCGCGCCTCCACTGTGGCCTGGGAACCATGGCCCTGCGGAGGAGCTGCATTTTGCAGACCTTGAGGATGCCGGGAGCCTAGGTGCTGTATCTGGGGCTTTATTTTGGCCTGTGGCTGTTCAGAGTTCTCATTCAGCTTTCTTGCTGCTTCAGAGTTTCAGAGGCTGGCTCCCAGGCTTTGTCCCTAACACACTGTTTTAAGGTCCAGTTCCCTCATGGTCTCCCAGTGTTCAGCCACTCTGGCTTTCACTTTTGTTGCTTCTTGGCCTCCTCCCTCCGGTGTATTGTACTGCTCCCCAAATTCTTTCTAATTTTTTTAGTTAGCAGCGATGGGGTCCTATTGCAGTCCGTCTCTGCTCCCTCCCTTCTCTCTTGCTCACCCCTCTCGCTCTAACCTTTAGGTGTTTTCTCGTGATGCATGGATTTCTCAGTTGTCACTGTGTCACCCAGGGTTTTCTTTCTTGGCTCCTGTATGGCTGCTTAATTGTGTTTTCCATGAGAGGTTTTAGGGACTTCCCTGGTCGCCATCTTGAGAAGTCATCCTCTTCCTCTTAAGTAGTGTGGCCCTTCCTGGGGACACTGGGCATGGGTGTGAGCCAGTCTTGGTCCAGGTCTTCCTCCGCATGGGCCTGGTGCTTGTCCCCTTGCTGGAAACCACACCTCATGGACCTTGCCCTGCAGAGCTGTGGGCACCTGGTATCCCACCAGGTAATGCCAGGGTCAGTCCTGGCCTCTCAGTGAGTTGTAGGTAGTGCTTTCCCAGCCAGGTGAGATAGGAGGATGTTCCATCCTGCAGGACTGCATGGAGACCTTCTAGCAGTAACTATTTGGAGTGTGAGAGCTACACTGCCTGTGTGTTTTCCTGGGTACATGGTCCTTCTGTTTTTAAGCTCTGTCTGGAGTTATGCTTAATCTTCCTCCTTGACCTTTCATTAAAACTCCATGACTTGAGCCTGTACTCCTGACATCGTAGCCCAGACCCACCTTCCTGCCCATCCGATGGCACCTGCCCGTTAGGCACCGTTGCCCCTCTGCCCAGGATCCTGCTGCCCACTCTGAGGTCTGACCGTCGCCTGACCACTCGTTCACACACACTCATCTGTTCGTACTGTCACACTCATGTTCTCACACCAGCTCACACGTGTTCACTCCCATCCATGCCCTCACATAATTCACTAACTTGCTCCTACACATTCTGTGTGGGTTTTTGGGGGTATTCTTTTTATTGTGGTAAAATATACATAATTATGACCATTTTAATCACTTTTAAGTGTACAGTTCAATGACATTAAGTACCTTCACCTTCACATTGTTGTACAACTGTCACCACCTTTAGAACTTTTTCTTCTTCCCCAACTGAAACTGTACTCATTAAATAGTAACTCTCCATTCCTCCCTTCCCCAGGTCCTGGCAACCACTCTTCTACTTTCTGTCTCTGTGAATGTGACCTCTCTGGGTACCTCATGAGAGTGAAATCTTAAGAGGTTTTGTCCTGTTGTGTCTGGCTTATGTCACTTAGCCTAATGTCTTTAACACCTTTGTACGTTGATTCATTCATATTCTCTCTCTCTCCCCACCACCGCACCCACCCCTCACACCCCTTCCCTCTCCTCCTTCCCTCCTGTGTTTTTCTCTCTCTTTCTCTCTCATTTACTCACACACACACAGTCTATGGTGCCCCTACCATTTATTGGACCTTGAATGACCCAGGTTGCAAGTTCTTATACTTACTAGTGTCTTACATTTCTCTAACCCCCAGAGTAGGATGTGAATTTAACCCTTAGGCCTAGTCTTTCTCTTTCTTAGCACCTTCTCCGTGGGTTGGGACTCACCCTCTCCCTGCTGCCACCAGAGCTGTGAGATTCTGGGTGTCATCTGCCCTGTGCACACCTCTCCCCGATCCTCTCACCTTTCGTTAAGGGCCCTGCCTGGCCATTTCCCCGCCAAGCAGTGAGCTGGAGGGCAGGGGCGTCGACTGTTCACTTTGCGTATCCAGGCCCTTGCCCTGGCTCTCCCTGGACATGTGATATACACGCTGTGCAGGCTTGCTGAATTCTGGAATCCTTCACGTGGCTTCTTGCATGGCTGTGCTGTTCAGCGGCCCTGCCCCCTGGATCCATTCATGTGAGCCGTGGGTGAATGTGTGTTTCCCTATGTCGCAGGCTTCTTCTAGCCCTGCTCACAGGTCACTGGCTTCCTCCTGCTGTGCTTGCTTCCTGGGGGCTTCGGATCACAGGCATTTTGGGGATTGAAGCAGTGCATGGGGTCATCAAGACCAGTGGTTTTCAGTGTAGGGGCCACGTGGTAGAGAGGCTGGGGGCCAGGCAGGCTGAACTGGAGCCTGGAGCTCTCTCTGGCTCTACTGTCATCTTCTTTGTGTAGATAGCTATGGACTAAACCTGCAGCCTCCACACTGGGGCCATTTGGAAATGTAGAGGTGGGACTTTTCTGCTGGGCTTAATAACACATATTTCATGGACGAGGGTGCTACTGACATTCAGAGGGATAAAGGGAGTAGGGTTGGAAATATGCTGCTGTGGGGGGACACTATGGTAAGTAAAGAATTGTCCCATCTGAAGTGCCTATAGTGTGTTCCTATGAAATAAAACACTGTGGGCCAGCCCTTTTGGTTCCAGTTGGAGAACCTGAGGCCAGGAGAAGTGATGTCACCAAAGTAGCAGACCCCAAACCAGAATCCACAGTGTCTGCCGTCTCCTTTCTTCTCCCTTTCAGGTCTTTTCATTTTCTTCAAGAAAAGCCACCCCCATCCTCTCTTGCTCTCTCTCTGCTCATTTCTCATTTTCTTATGTTGCTACTTTAGAGTTAAACAGCCTCGAAAGCTCTTTATCATAGCTGATTCATTGTGGATGAGCTGTAGTAAGAACACTGCTTTATTTTCGGAGTGAAATTATAAGTAAGAATAACACACTGGAGAGATCTGTACCTCTAAAAGGTCTTGACCCTAACTAAAATTTCCTTCAGAAAGCAAACGTTTATCTCAGCATCAAGTATTCAGTGAGTGTTCACATTTCCATGACTGTATATTTTAAATCACAGTGACTTGACGTCAGCTGTAGGGTTTTGTGGACGGGCCTTGTGGCCCTACCTCTTTGTATGGTGATTTCTCTGAGAACATAGGTTCGGTGAGCCAGGACGTGGCCACAGGGGTTGTGGGCATGAGGTGTTTGGGTAGCAGTACCTGTTTTCTTGTTGGTGTGCATGGAGGCCACTGTGAGTGTGTTATCTTAGTGGGATGCCATAAATAACTAATCGGCCCTTCTGGGCTACTGGGACTCTCTGCCCTCTCTTCTTATTCCACAGGGACTGTGCTATCCCTTCTGGCAAGTGGCAGTGGAGCAATGAAAATGTCCCAGTTGAGAGGTTGTTGTAAGTGTAAAATATACTCTGGGTGGTGAGCGCACAGTGCAACACACATGGGCTGCATTATAGAATTGTATACTTAAAACCTACACATATGTAATTTTAATAACCATTATCACCCCAATAAATATAATAATAAAAAGTATAAAATATGCTAGATTTCACAGGCTTAGTATGAATAAAAAATAAAACTTCTCATTAATTCTGTTTTGTGTTGATTACATCTTGAGATCATATTTTGGATATATTAGATTAAATATTAGGATTTAATTTCACCTGTTTCTCTTTTCTCATACCATAAAGTTCACCATTTTACCCATTTTAAAATGTGCCATTCAGTGGTTTTTGGTATAGTCACAATGTTGTGCAACCATCATCACTAATTCTGGGACATTTTCATCACCCCAAAAAGAAACGTTTACCCGCTTGGCAGTCTCTCCCTGTTTCCCCCTCCCTCCAGCCCCGGGCACCTGCTGATTGCTTTGGATACATGTGTCTGTTCTGAGCATATCGTATCAACATAATCGTGCATTTTGTGGCCTTTTGAGACTTGCTGCATTCACCAAGCAGGGTTCACCCTTGCTGCCACATATATCAAGTACTTCATTCCTGTTTGTGGCTGCGTAACACCCCATGGTACGGAGGTACCGCATTTTGTTTATCCATTCATCACTTGATGGATGTTTGAGTTGTTTCTACTTTTTGGCTCTTGTGAATAATTCTTCTGTGAACATGTGGGGACAAGTTTTTGTGTGGACGTATGTTTTCAGTTCTCTTGGGTGTATACCTCACAGTGGAATTACTGGGTCATGTGATAACTTTAACTTTGTGAAGAAGCACCGCACTGTTCTCCACAGTGACAGCACCATCTTCTGTTCTCATCAGCTGTGCCTGAGGGTTCCGGGTTCTCCACATCGTTGTCAGTACTTCCCCCCCATCCCCCCTTTTTACTTGCAGCTGTCCTGGCGTGTGTGAAGTGACATCTTCTTATTTTCATTTGATTTCTCTAATGATTAAATGTTGAACATCTTTTTTCCACATATTGGCCATTTGTGTATCTTCTTTGGAGGAACTTCTGTTCAGATCCTTTGCCCAACCTGTTCCTTTTTACTTAATTTAATGTTACTACTAAGGAATTAAAAATTGTCATGTGTGACTAACATACTTCTGCTGGATGACACTGCTCTGGGAGATTTTTAAATTGGTGAGGGGTAAAAAGAAGACACTAAAGAATAGTTCATATTCTTCTCTTCATTCTTAATGTCACACCCAGGTCACTGAGGTTTAGTTTTTCATTTTAAGATTCATCTCCCTGAGGCACTGACAGAAATATTACAAAGACATTATCCAGGTGCCTGAGTGCTGGTGGGTTGACAGGGTTAGACGGTTTAAGGGTCCTCTTTAGTAAGACCTATTTAAGGTGGACCCTCATATTCAAAGCAGGTTGATTATTTTAATGAGCCGAAGAAATGTGGTTCTCTTTTTATTTTTTTTTATTTTTTTATTTTTTATTTTATTTTATTTTATTTTTTTGCTTTTTGGTATGTGGGTAGCTCCCTGACTGGGAATCGAACCCAGGCCGCAGTGCTGACAGCGCCAACGCTGAAGCCTTAAGCCACTACACCATCAGGGAACTCCTCTCTTTTTAATAATGTGATCAGCATCACAATATTAAAACACCAGTGAGCTTTTCAAAAGATAGTATTTTAAATATGTAGTCATTTAAATTGTATTAAGCTTTCAGAAGATGTTATTTTATTATAGAGTTACTGCTTTGGAAATTTACTGTGAAATGATGAGCTTATTTTTCTAGGAATCTGATGCAGAAGTTGTTTAATCAAATATACTTGTTTCCCAGAACAGAATGGTTATTATGAATTTGCACATGGGTGATTCACGCTGAGGCCTTCCGAGTTTAGTTTCCAGTTACATTCCAGTGGCACTTACTGTGCATCCTTTTTTGCCACTGAGCATGCCCAGTGGGCAGTCTCCACTCACCAGGAAGTGCAGCTCCCCCCAAAGCCACCCTGCACCAATATGCGAAAACAACTGGGTTGTTTAGCGTAGACTGTATAATGCATTTAAAAATAATGTGTTTAATGCAGGTGTTTTTTTCTCTTTATTGAATCCCTAAAAAAGCTAGAAGCATTTTCATAGTTTTCCTGAAAATGATTCAACAAGATTTGCATGCAGTAAATATAAACTGCATATAAAAGCTTGATGGTATTTTATGATCCTTTTCTCATTCACTTAAATGGAGGCTGTATTTTTCCATGCATAAGTAAGAAGGTGGAGGAAAATAACTAAAATACATTCTCTTTGGAAGCACAAAGTCACATGGGAGACAGAAATATCTTCAGATATTTCCGATTGCAGCAATTTCTAAACCTGACTCCAGAATGGATTTTTTGGGGGTGGGGGTAAGGGAAAATGAGTGGAAAAGGGATAAGTCACATTGCCTATAATTTTTATATTGCCATAATTTAGAAATGATTTACCCAGGAGGTAACAGCTTTCAAGGTATAATCACTGTATAATCATTTAAGTGTTCTTTTTCTGGTTTGTTGTTGTTTTTGTTTTTTTTTTTTTTTTTTTCCAATTTTGATACTCAGAGGGAAGGAGGTTTTGACACACAGGTACGGTTTGGTTGTGTTAAATATATTCATGTTGTTGTGCAACCGATCTCAAAAACTTTTTTATCCTACAACACTAAGGCTCTATGCTCATTCAGCCCTAATTCTCTTCCCCACCTGAACCCTTGGCACACTGTTCTACTTTCTGTTCCTATGATTTTGACTGCTGATTCCACTATATGAGTGGAATCATATAGTATTTGTCCTTTTGTGACTGGCTTGTTTTGCTTAGCATTATGTCCTCAAGCTTCATCCATGCATGTGACAGTCCTTTTAAAGACTGCATAATATTCCACTGTATGTGTATTCTATACCACGTTTTCTCTATCCTTGAGGGACACTGGATTGATTCCACCTCTTGGCTCTTGTAAATAGTGCTGCTTTGGACATGGGAGTGCAGATATCTTTTCAGGACCTTGCTTTGAGTTCTTTTGAATATATACCCAAAGGTGGGAATGCTAGATCATATGGTCATCTTTTGTCTTTTTAATCAAATGTATGCAAGCCTTTTCTGAGAGTAGCAGGAGCTGTGAGCTGTGTAAGTTTGATTCCCCACTGTGTGAATCCTCTTATCATTTCAGGTTCTCATCTCTCCACCACTGCTCATTAAGAGGGGCGTTTATAGAATCTAGGTATTCTACTCTATAATAAATGCCCCTCTTGAGAGTCTCTCCCTGGGAGGTGAATTGTACAGGATATTATCCCTTTGACTTCTTTCCGTCGTACCAGGAAGTGTTCCTGTGCTCACATCTCCCCAAATAAACAAGATTGGTTTGCCCAGCTTTTATTTCTGGGCATGCACCCCAGTATTCATAATCACCTTATTCCAGAAAACTCTCTTCAGGCCGAGAAAGAGTGAGGGCTGGACAGAGAGGTCCAGTAGGAAACCAGAGGCACAGAGTGGGAGGTGATCTGGTTGTTATTGTCAACATTGACCAGGAATGGGACAGAACCCTGGCTCCAAGTTATAGGCAGCATTTCCAGTGTGCGGCATTTTATAGACTTCATTGATTATGACACCAAAAGAAACTTTCCCATACGGGCCAGTACACAGGGTGTGTACTGGGTGTGTGTGTGTTCACAAAACAACACTTACCTGTGTGATGTGCTGTGGTATTTAATATTTTAGTCCCCTATCTTTCAAGTTTTTGTTTGCTTCTGCCACTGGGCACAGTCCAATCCACTAGGTTGGTGTCCTACTCGGGTTTAGATCTGATTTGGCTAGTCACAGGCTCAGGGTCCAGCTTTGTCTGTTTGCTGTTGAGAAAGCCATGTGACCTTGAGCCTCTTGAGCATCTGTGCCTCAGTTTTCTGTTCCCTAAGATGGGTACTGCTCTGCACCCCTCATACGGACGCTTTGAAGAGTGAACACGCCCGTGGATAGGAGCCCTCGGGAGAGCCCCTGCCTGGTGTGGAGTGGTTACTGTGTGTGCCGGCGACTGCTGACCCTCAGCTCCCCACTCCCTTCCTTCCCTCTCACTTTTTCCATTGTTCTCCTGAGTTCCGTGTTGTTCCTTCCCTCCCCATCCTGTCGGCGTTCCCAGCTTTGTGTAACTAACTGGGTGTGACCACCCCTCGAACTTGTACACCCTGTGGACAGAAGGAAGAGGCCTGAGGTTAAAACAGATCCATATGCTTATTTACCAGACCCCTTCTCTTTGCTCTGTTAGCCTGGCGTTCAGAATTTGACTTCCGATTGAGGATGTGACTGTACCCAGGCTCCCCAAGATTGGCTGGCTCACCCAGGTGTGGCTGGGCCCTTTCCCAGAGGAGGAGCATGTCCTGGAGCTGAACTAGAGCCAGAGGTCCTGGTTAGCCCTTCCTCAGGTTACTGGCTGGTGTTTAGAAAGCAGATCTTTCACCATGCGTGTTCCTTTCCAGGCTGTGGTGGACGTCTGACATTCCATCCAGAGAGCTGCCACCCGGGGCTCTCTCTCCTGACAGCCGCTCAGGGCAGGCGGCAGGGGAGTCGGGGTGGGGGGGTGGGGGCGGGTGGGACTGCTCCCTTCCCTTTTCCCACATTTGCATCTGATCAGGGCTCTTCTGAGTTGTTAGGTTGTTGGTGTTTTATGCTGTTTTTATCTTCCTTGCAGGCGGTTTTAGTGAATAACATCACCTCTAGTGAAAGGCTCATCAGAACCCTGCAAGGTGAGTTCCACTCCCTCCTTTACACCAGACGTCAGGCCTCTTAGGAAGAACCCAGCTTTCCTCTCGGCTTTCCCTAAGGTCTCTTATTCTAATCTAATGTTGGGTAGGATTACCAGCGATTGAGTAATCTATAATTTATTCTCTTTTGCCTAACTATAAATCCTTAAAGAACTTTTCCTTTAAAATTGTTACTGAGTACACTGCATGCTGTTCTGTACAGAAAAATTCAGACTCTCACTTTTTGATACATTAAGAGCACACACACACATATGTGATATGTATGTGATCTGATATATATATATATATATATATATATATATATATATATATATATATATATATAGTGTGTGTGTGTGTGTGTGTGTGTGTGTGTGTGTGTGTGTGTGTGTTTGTGTGTGTGTTCATTTGGGTCATTTGTCAACCTCAGTTCAGATGTTCTTAAATCTTAACAAAAATTATCCAGCCCAATTTAATTCAGTTTCTTTGCTACTCCCATCAGTTTGGCAGTCTGGGTTGGTTTTTCTCTGGGACTTTCTGAAGCAGCAGTGGAGGCAATAGTGGGTGAGCCCTGTCTGTGGTCTGCTGCCCTTTCTGCTGTGACTGGAGGGGTCACTGTGGCCATGCCGGTGACCTGTGTGACTTTTTGTCCTCCTCTTGGCTTAGACCAGTTAAAGGCCCTGCAGAAGAATTATGGCAAGCTGCAGCAGGATGTTCTCCAGTTTCAAAAGAACCAGACCAACCTGGAGAGGAAGTTCTCCTACGACCTGTAAGTGTGTCTCTGCATCATGTGCGTGTACTCAGAGGGCCGATGCGTTTTAGGCCAAGGGCAGCGTATGGGTTCAGCTTCATCTCCACTTGCCCCTTCCCATTATAGAGCATATAGGGCTCTGTGGGAAAGAAAGGCCCAGTCCCTTTTCAAGGAGTCAGATCCTTCAGCAATAATGCATTTTATTTTTTAAGTGTCAGCAGTGCCTTATAAAGCCGTGGAAGTGTTAGCCAGTGGGCTTATAAGACAAGATAAATAAGACGACAGTTCTCTTTAGCAGAAAATTACTTACTCAACATACTTTAAAACTTAATGTAACTTAAAACTCTATAAAGCACAGGTATACTAAGTCATTAAATCTAAAATGTATTAAAAAATGCTCAGATGTGACCTAAGTCCAACTCATAGACCGAGAAGCATTTTTATATAATAACAATATAATTTATTGCTTTTGTTTTCTTGAGACTTTAAGTGTTTTTCCAAATTTCTGCAGTGAGAATGGAATGCTTTTATTTTTCCAGCTTTATTGAGGTATGATTGACAAATAATCATTGTGTATATTTAAGGTGTAAAACATGGTGTTTTAATATACATTGTGAAATGCTGCCCCCAGTCATGCTAATTAACCATCCATAATACCATTTTGTGTGTGTGTGGTTCAGAACACTTACCCTACTCTCTTAAATTCCGGGTATAGATTAGTACTAGTTGTAGTCACCATGCTGTACATTAGCTCTCCAGCTTATAGTTATATAGCTGATAACTTCAGTTGCATGCAAAAACTATAATTTTACTTCTTGGAGTACTTTTATGATCAAAACAAAACAATAAACTTAAAAAATGAGCTAAACCTATAAGTAAGATAGTAAAAACCAATATAGAGGGTAGAGAATGAAGTTCCAATCTCTTTATTCCTCCTTTCCCTGTTTTTCTCATAAAAGCAATATGCCTTAAGCACAGGAAGTTTGGGATTCAGAGACATCCAGCTGCCCCAGACCCTAGCCCTCTTTTCTCTTTGATTTACTCCTCTCCAGTCTGTGCCCAAGTTCATAATTGCCATTAAAATTTTAAAATCATTTTTTCACTTAACTTTCATTATGTATATATAAAATCCATATTGCTCTAAAATGTTTTACCATTAAAAATGGCTAGTTAATAACCCATAATGTGAAGGTACCAAATTTAATTCATCATTTTCTTGTTTGTTGGATATTTAGGTTATTTCTAAGTTTTGGTTATTGTAACTAGCTTGACATCAATGCTTATAACTTTAAAAATTATTATTTTGGACTCTTTCCTTCCAAAAAAAGACTTAACTGTGCATTTAGTGTGTCTGTTGGTATAAATTGCCTAATTGCCTTCTCAAAGGATTTTAGTTATCTGCACAGTCACCAGCAACACAGGAAAATAAATCCCATACCCATTGCGCTTGTAGGGATTCTGATCTCTTCCTAGGTTGTTCACTCACTGTAATACCTTCCTGATCACTTTAAAATCAAATACACCTTTGGGGACAAGTGGGTTAGGGAGGGGAGGGAGGCAGAACTAAATATAAGGTGATGGAAAAAGAAGTCACATTAGGTGGTCAACTTATTATACAACAAGCTGACAATGCACTGTAGAATTGTATGCCTGAAACCTATGTAATCCTTGCTAACAGATGTCACCCCAATAAGTCTAACAATAAAAATGAATTGAAAAAAAAAGAAAAGAACAGGACCAGAGTGAGTCGGGGAGCGTGTCCATTTTAGACTTTTGTCTGCCGTAGCTCTGCTGGATGAATAAAGAATCCCTTCCTCTTAAAAACAGAAAAAAAAAAATCAAATACACCTAAAAGCAGGAAGCCACAAATACATAAATATGCAAAGAACCTGCACAGTCAATGCAGAGGAAACATAATTAGAAAATGTACATATGGAATCTTATTCAGCTAGACCAGTGGTTCTCAGTGGGTGGCAGTTTTGCCCCCAGGAGACCTTTGGCACTGTCTGGAGACGTTTTTTGGTTGTCCAGACTTGGAGGAGGGTGCTCCTGGCATCTAGTGGGTAGAGAACATCAGCATCCCACAATGCACAGGACTCGTTCCACACCAGTTTTATGTGGCCCAAAACACCATTAGGGTCAAGTTGAGAAACCCTGAGCCAGGCTGGTAACCAGTGAAAACATTCAGACAAAAATGAAGTGCCCCAGTCTTACTATTATCCACCCTTGAAAGACACATTAACGCACATATAGGGTATTTCCCTCCCATTGATTGAAATACCATATGCTATTAATGTCCTTACTTGATAAATACTGAGCCAAAGATTTTAGCTGGAAATTAAGTCAGGGCTCACTGACAGGGCAGCTCTGCTTCCCAGGTGGGAGCGTTCGGACAGGCAGTGCGCAGAATGTTCTGGCCTGAGTTGACTATGTGTTTGGGGTGTACTTTTTTTCTCTTAGGAGGTTGCTGGCTAGATTGAAAGCTCTGGCTGGCCACATCTGTTTCATTAGTTGTACCCAAAGTCCTCTACCAGGTACAGGATGCTTCCCAGGGATGATGTTCATGGCACCTTGAAAACTGGAGAGTTAGTTGTTCTTAACTTTCCTTGGATTTCTGAATCTGATGAAAGGTGTTAGCAAATTTATAAATGGATGTGTACACACACAGTTGTACACGAGGTTCCCACAAAATGAAAGCACAACTTTGTGTATATGTCCATTTACAGATTTCCTGCCCTCTATGAAAACACCTTCTTTGGTCTAAATGTTTTGTAAAAGGCAGTGCTGAGAATGGAGAAGCTGATGGAAAACCAGGTTTTCTGCTGTACAAGTTAGTGTTCTTTCTTCAATATCAGGGTCAGGACACCTTCCCACTTACTGCCCGTGGCAGACATCACTAAGTGATCACTGCACTTGATCCAAACACAGCCTTGCATTCTCTCCCCCAATCACTTAGTCAGTATATGAGATGGACTGCTTGCCATCTCATCTCTGTGCCATCAAGAAATAGTTGGTGAATGCTGGTACTGGAGTGTAATTAGTAACACTCTGACATCAGTGTCCTGGATGATTCAGTCCAGTCAACCATTTCTCTAAGGAGCCCTGTTATTTTTATGAGAGAATGGTATGAGAAATCAAGATCTGGGTATGAGGTATACTTATTGCTACTGGGGTGTCATTGCTACTAGGCCTTCTCAACTGACAGAGCAAAGATACACACACACACACACACACACACACACACACACACACACTAACCTGTGTTATGTATAGATACTGATAAATATTTCTCTATATATCCATCTGTATGTGTATTAAGTTACACATGAGTTCATACTGCTGTCTCCAACTCTAATCCATTTAAATTAAGCCAATAGTAGGTAATTGGATAGATTCTCAACTTGGGACACTATTCAGTTATTTTATCAATTTTTGTGACTAAGACAATTTTGACACTGCCTGTAGCAAAGACTGCCGAGTACTTATCCAAACCCAGTCATCTTTTTTACCCAGTAAAAATGCATTTCTAATTTTCCCTGGCCAAATGGCTAAGTTCTAGCCCGTAGGAAAAGGAAATTGCGGGACAGGCCTTGCAGGAAAGCTTTGGAAATGAGGACAGTCCACTGGCACACCCCTTTCCTTTACCTTCCTCCTCCCTGTTGCCTGGGCCTCCCAAAAGGTGGCCGGCCACTGTCAGCCATCCTGGTCCACGAGGTCAGTATGAAGCTGGAAACCACTTTGAGGATAGTGAAATAGAAAGAGAAGGCTGGAGTTTTGATGACTCAGATCTGCCATGCTGGCCCTAAACTGCCTATACCCAGACTTCTTTTATGTGAGGAGAAAATAAACTGCTACCCTTGGACCTTTCTGTCTCCCCCAGCCAAACCTGACGTTAACTTACCCAGTTCTTGAAAATGCCTTTAGACACTGTTTCTTAAACTAGATCATTTTCATGAATGCTTAGTTAGTACCCAAAACACTCCTGAGGAAAGGCTATTTAGAATTTGAATCCTGAAGAATGGGGAGTTGAGAAGGGAGATTAGGACTTATTTTAGAGAAGAAAGAACCAGGGAAGCTCATAGCGACCTGTCTGAGCAAAACAGATAATATCATATTGTCATGGAGGTGAGTGCATAAGAGCAGTAGCTTGGGGATGGTCATACACCTGATTAGTTATGTGGGTCATGCTGGGAAATCTCCATCCCAAGTTCTGTTATCATGAACCTTAGGTCTGTAGTAAGGGCCACATAGGTACCTGAAGCTATATTCTTGTTTTTTATTTCCCCAGTCTCCTTTTTTCTCTGTTCAGATTAGGAAATACCTATTGCTTATCTTCCAGTTCACTGATGCTTTCTTTCCTCCTGAGATTTTTATTTTGGTTATTGCGTTTTTCAGTTCTCAAATTTCCATTTGGTTCCTCTTGATATCTTCTATGTCTTTGCTGAAACTACTTTTTAATTTGCTTCAAGCACGTTTGATTGCTCATTGAAATATTTTCCTGGTGGCTGCTTTAAAATCTTTGTCAGATCATTTTAACTGCTCTGTCATGTCAGTGTTGGTATCTGTTGTCTCTTTTCATTCAGTTTGAGATATTCCTGGTTCTTGATTTTTTTTTTTTTTTTTTTTTTTTTTTTTTTTTTTTTTTTTTTTTTTTTTTTTTTTTTTTTTTTTTTTTTTTTTTTTTTTTTTTTTTTTTTTTTTTTTTTTTTTTTTTTTTTTTTTTTTTTTTGCTTTTTGGTATGTGGGTAGCTCCCTGACTGGGAATCGAACCCAGGCCGCAGCACTGACAGCGCCAGCGCCGAGCCTTAAGCCACTACACCACCAGGGAACTCCCGGTTCTTGATATTGATGAGTGATTTTTTTTATTTTTATTGAAACTTCTGGGCAGTGGTGAAAGGCTTCACTGACATCCTCATGGGGGAGGGCGGGGACCTCATGACTGTTCTCAGGTGGGAGTGAAAATGCTGGCTTCCCACATCCCTCCAGTGACACCCACTGTTGTGTTGTTCTCCAGGTCTGAGGTCTCCAGCTGGTTTGCCTTCTCCTCTTTCAGAGTCTTCTTTTTAATGTTTGCTTTAAATACGATGTCCAGAGTTTTTAGCTGTGCTCAGTGGAAGGAATAGGGAAAAATACATCTATTCCATCTTCCTGGAAGTAGAAATTCAATTCACTTTTGTCTCGGCTCAGTTTTTCATGAACCCCACAGAGTAAGGGACTTAGTCCCACTAGACTGCCCCTACTTCATACTCCAGCCACAAGTTCTGGGTGTCCCAACCCACATGTACTTTTGCCTGGCCAGCTACAAATTCAGGGGTTCCCACAGCCCTCTCAGTTTATAGTAATTTTCACAGCAGTGTCCAAACTTTTCGCTTCCCTGGGCCACATTGGAAGAAGAATTGTCTTGGGCCACACATAAAATACACTAACACTAATGAGAGCTGATGAGCTACAAAAAAGGTTGCAAAAACATCTCATAATGTTTAAGAATTCATGTTGGGCCGCATTCAAAGCCATTCTAGGCTGCCTGTTGGGCATGCCTGCTCTAGAACAACTCACAGAACTCAGGAAAATTCTATACTTCCAGTTACAGTTTTATTATAAAGGATGCAACTCAGAAACAGCTAAATGGTAGAGATTCGTAAGGCAAGGTCTGGGATGGGGGTGGGGAGGAAGGCACGAACTTATGTTGGAGTTGGGTTCCACCTTTCTGATATATAATATTCACCAACTGGTAAGTTGGCCAAGCCTCATTGTCCAGAGTTTGTATAATATCTGAGGTTTTATTATGTAGGCATGATTGATTAAGTCATTGGTCACATGCTCCCTAGAGAATGGGGGTGAGGCTGAAAGTTCCACCCCTGTAATAATGAGTTTGGTTCCATCCTAAAGCTGTGTAGGCTCCTACTGATTCAGCTCATTAGCATAAACTCAGAGATGGTCCACAGGGCTGATATAAATAACAGAAGACACTTCTATTATTCAGGAAATTCCAAGGATTAAAGGAGCTTTGTGCAAGTAGCTGGGGACAAAAACCAAATTTTAAAAAATTACACCAAAGATGATTTTTTAAAAAAACGTAATTTTTTCTAACCAACAAAATTGACCTGTTTTAGAATGATGTATTTTTAGTAAGTTCAATCAGTTACAGTTTTCCTGCCATTTAATAGTTGAAAATACACGCGTTGTCCTGTGCCAAGCACTTCATCCTTTTCAGTTAAAGTGCTTGGCACTGGAATAAGAGGAGCCATGTGTCTCACTGAAGTGGATTACAGTCACAGCAGGGACACACTTGGGGTATAGATACATCCACAGATACGTGTCCTTTCCTTTCCTTCATTCACCAAAGGAGCCAGTGCATCAATCAGATGAAAGAGGTGAAGGAGCAATGTGAGGAGCGGATAGAAGAAGTCACCAAGAAGGGAAACGAAGCTGCAGCTTCTAAAGACCTCAGTGAAAAAAAAGACCAAGGCCAGCAGGTACTTCTGGGTTTTTCTGCGAAGAGTTCCAGAAGGTATTCCTATACCTTCTTCTGGCATTCTGTTCCCTGTCTGCTGTCTGATTTACTCTGTTCTGCTCTCGCTTGGAGGTTTGGTTCCCTAAGACAGAATAGCTTGGTCCCTGGATGCTGGGACAGTGACGGGGGATGCTGGCCTCCGGTCCTAGTTCTTGTGCTCAGGGTTTTACTGAGATCACTTCATTTAAAGCACACAGCCCCACTGGGAGAGGATTGCTGTTGTTTTCCTGTTTTTGAGGCTGCTGGGTCCCACAGAAGTAGTTAAATACTACGACCAAGGTCCCAGCAACTGTTCTGGGGTGGAGGCGGTCAGGGCCTGTGCTGTCAGGCTGCCTCCTGTTAACGCACAGCCCGTGAAACTGCTGCGCAAAGACTTCATGGAGAGCTTTGGTTCTGTGTTTAAATAGAGCAACCTTATGGAGATATAATTTGTATACCATCCAATTACCCATGTAATATTTAAAATTGGTTTTTAGTATGTTCACAAAGTTGTGCCACCATCATCACAATCAAATTTAGAACGGTTGCATTACCCGCAAGGAAACGCCATACCCATTAGCTCATTCCCCACTTACCACCAGCCCCAGTGCCCTAGATAAACACCATCTATTTTCTGTCTCTGTAGGTTTGCATTATGTAGCCTTTTGTGTCTGGCTTCTTTCCCTTAGCATAGTGCTCATCCATGTTGCTGCATGTATGAATATTTCATTCTTTTTAATGACTGTATAATACTCCACTGCATAGCTATTCAACACTTTATGTATTCATTTGCCTCTTGATAGGCATTTGGGTTATTTATGGATTTTGACTATTAAGAATAAGGCTTCCGTACACATTCATGACTGCATTCTTTTGTGGACCTCAGTTTTCATTTCTCTTAGGTATATACCTAGGAGTGGAATTGCTGGGCCATATGTTAACTCTGTGCTTAATGTATTGAGAAACTGCCATACTGTTTTCAAAAAGTGATCACACTGCTTTCAAAAAGCAGTTAATGAAGGTTCCAGTTTCTCTATATTCTTGTCAAATCTTATTATTCTGTTTGTTTCATTATTCATCCTAGTGGGTGTGGACTGATATCTCATTATGCTTTGGATTTGCTTTTTGCAAATAACTAATGATGCTAAACATCTTTTCGTGTGCTTGCTTGGCCCTTTGTATATATTTTTTGGAGAAATAACTATTTGGATCCTTTGCCCATTTTTAAATTGAGTTACTTTATTATTGAGTTATAAGTTTTTTATATAGTCATATATATATTAAAGATATTAAATATGTGGTTTGCAGATAGTTTTTTCTCATTCTGTGAGGTTTTTTCACTTTCTTGATTGTATTCATTGAAGTATAAAAGTTTTTAATTTTGATGAAATCCATTTTGTCTATAGTTTGTTTTGTCGCTTTTTTCTTTAGTATTATATTTTAAAGGCTTTGCCTAACCTAAGGTCATGAAGATTTACTCCTATATTTTCTTCTAAGAGTTTTATAGTTCTTAGCTCTTACATTTAGTCCTGTGACCCATTTTGAATTCTATTTTTGTATATGGTGTTGGAGTAGGGGTCCAACTATTTCTTTTGCATGTGAGTATCTAGTCGTCTCAGCACTATTTGTTGAAAAAAACTATTCTTTTCTCCACTGAATTGTCTTGGCATCCTTGTCAAAAATCAGTTTACTGTAGATATGAGGGTTTATTTCTGGACTCTCACTTCTCTTCCATTTATCTGTTTTTTGTTTATCTTTATCTCATACCACATAGTCTTGATTACTGTGGCTCTGTAATAAGCTTTGAAATCAGGCAGTGTGAGTCCTCCAACTTTCTTTTTCAAGAGCATTTTGGTGATTCTGAGCCAATTGACTTTCCATATAAATTTTAGGATCACTTGAAAATTTCTTCAACCAATCTAGATGAAATTTTGACAGATTACATTGAATCTGTAGAGCAGTTTGGGAGTATTGCCATTTTAACAGCATTAAGTCTTCTGTTCTGTGAATGTGGGATGTCTCTCCAATTAAGTCTTTTAAAAACCTCTTTCAACAGTGTTCTGTAGTTTTCAGAAGTCTTGCACTTCTTTTGTTCAATTTGTAAGTATTTCTTATGCTATTATAAGTAGATTGTTTTCTTAACTTTATTTTCAAATTGTTCATCTAGAGTATATAAATACACTTCATTTTTAATATTGATCTTGTATAGTACAACCTTGCTGAACTTGTTTATTCTGGTAATATTTTTTGTGAATCCTTTGTATTTTCTTATATAATATGTCTCTAAAAATAGACATAGTGGTAAGAGCAGACATCCTTGTCTTTGATCATAGGATGAAAGAAAGCATTAGGTCTTTCGCTATTAGGTTTGATGTTAGTTGAATGTTTGTCATAGGTGGAATTTATCAAGTTCAGGAAGTTCCTTTCTATTAATTTTTTGAGTGTTTTTATCAAGAAGAGGTATTGGATTTTGTCATTCTTTTTCTGCATTGAGATGATTTTTTTTTTTTTTTTTTTTTTTTTTTTTTTTTTTTTTTTTTTTTTTTTTTTTTTTTTTTTTTTTTTTTTTTTTTTTTTTTTTTTTTTTTTTTTTTTTTTTTTTTTTTTTTTTTTTTGGTCCTTCATGCTATTGATATGGTATTACATTAATTGATTTTTGGATGTTTAACCTTGGATTTCTGGAATAAATTCCACTTGGTTATGGTATTATAAAATCCTTGTATGTGTTGCTAGATTTGATTGGCAGTATTTTGTTGTCTGTATTCATAAGAGATACAGTCTATAGTTTTATTTACTTGTAATACTTTTGTATTGGTACTATTGGGCTCATAAAATGAGTTGGGGAGTATTCTGTTCTTTGTTTTTTAAAAAAGTTTGTGAAGATTTGGTATTGATTCTACTTTAAATGTTTGGTAGAATTCACTAGTGAAGCCATCTGAGCCTGGGCTTTTTGGAGGAGAAAATTTTAAAGTCCTAATTCAATCTCTGCTTATAAATCTACTCAGATTTTCTGCATCTTCTTGAGTCAGTTTTGGTAGTTTGTGAATTCCTAGGAACGTGTCTATTTCATCTAAATTATCAGATTTGTTGACAAATGGTTGTTTATAGTATTCCCTTATAAATAATAATACATTTTTATTGGTGTAACTTTGGTAGTATTGTCCTCTTTCATTTTAATTTTTGTAGTTTGAGTCTACTTTCTTTTTTCCTCAGTTAATCTGGCTAGAGTTTTGTCAGTTTTATTCCTCTTTTTAAAGAACTAACTTCATTTTATTGATTTTTCTCTATTGTTTTTTATTCCATATTTCATTAATTCTTTCTCTAATGTTTATGATGTCCTCCCTTGATTTAGGTTCATTTTGCTCTTCTTTTCCCAGTATCGTAAGTGGAAGATCACATTATTCGTTTGAGAGCTTTGGTTTTTGTTAATCTAAGTCTATCAGTTTCCCTCTAAACACTGCTTTAACTGCCTCCTAGGAGTTTGGTGTGTTGTGCTTTTTGTTTTAATTTTTGTTTCAATTTTTCTTTCTGATTTGTCTTGTGAGTTCTTTGATCCATTGGTTATTTTATGAGTGTGTTGCCTAATTTCCACATATTTGTGAATTTTTATTGTTAGTGATTAATAATTTTATTCCACTGTGATTAGAAAACATAATGTGTATGATTTCAGTCATTTTAAATTTATTGAGGCTTGTTTTATGGCTTAGCATCTCTCTGTCCTAGAGAATATTCAGTGTATACTTGAGAAAAATGTGAAATTTGCTCTTGTTGGGTTGAGTGTTCTGTTGATGTCTGTTTGTTCTAATTGATTTATAGTTGCTGTTCAAGTCATCTTTTTTCTTGCTTGTTCTCTGCCTACTTGTTTATCCATTATTGGAAGTACTTTCTGGGAGATCTTGACTCAACCTCAGATCTTCTGATTCATGACAGGTGATGGGACACAGTTGGGGTGGATCATGGCATTTCTCAGGATTTCATCATTTGTCAGAAGGATGTAGTGGTCCATGGCATTGGTCAGGGTTGTGTAAGGTTTCTGGTCACTTGGCTGTTCTATGTGTTTCAGGTCCAAGCTCCCAGTGAGCCTCAGCCAAGGTTGCAGGAAGCAGGCCTGCCTCAGGCAGAGGTGCTACAAGCAAAAGAGAACATGCCCCATAACAGTGAGCCCCAGACTCCAGCCCCTAGTTCTGAGGGGGCTTTGGATTTGAAGAGACGGGGTGAGAAAGGTAAGTAAAGCTTGGTAATTACACATTTAAACCCTTTTCGGAGCCCCATTCAAATAAAAAACAGTGGCAGTTCTGTCCTCTACTCCACACAAATACTCTGAGGGCAGAGTGTGCTGCTGGAGGTAGTCAGTGAGCTCATCATGGGGCAGCGGGTGGTGAGGCAGTCTCTCTGGGCACCTGGAACTCGGGCGGCAGGGTTCTGTCTGTCTTTATTGGTCTCATCCCTATAAACCAAGTGCCTTGTTCTCTGGCAGCTGTGTAAAGAAAGGTCCCAGCAGCAACTTTATTTAGGACATCAGTGGTACTCTGGGTTTAATAGGAGAGGTAGCTGAGTCCTAGGCAGTTGTCTTGAACAGATAGGATGATCAGATGACCTCAGGTTGCTCTCATCATGATAACTTAGTCCACTTTTTTTTCCTAAACCACTTTTCTCTTTCTCGTGGTTTTGAAGATGAGCTGTAGGCATAGAGAGGACTGGAGCCTTCTGCTGAGGTCACAGAATAAATCACCCAGCTGTCTGACCCACAGCCCTCTCCATCCACCGTCCTCAGGAAGGCTCTGGGAGTTGAGTGGTAGGAGGGTTTTGATTTTTGTTTTAATGAGATTAAGTGCTAGTGAGGTCACAGCTAATTATGTTCTATGCACAGACGAAACCAATGACATTCAGGTCATCAGCGAGGAGGAGCTCCGGAGGGACGGCCTGGGGCTGCCACGGGAACTGGACCAAGAGCAGGCTGTGGAAGAAGACAGACAAATGGGCAGAAGAGGTGTGGGAGGTGCTGGAGACCTTGCCCAAACCCCACGGGTGCCAGCCGCCCTGTTGATGAGCCAGGAAGACCAGGACGCAGAGGACCCCGAGCGGGACCAGCTGGTCATTCGGGATGGGCATGAGGAGCAGGATGCTGGTGAGGAAGGTGGGCAAGAGGCTGTGTGGGCTGCTGCTTTCCCTAAGTCTCCTTCCTGGTGTTGGGCGGGTCCCCCAGAGTTTATCAAACAGCAGGTCACGATCTGGTGGTTCATTTTGTTTGCTACCTGTTACTGAATAGGAGGCAGAAGGGAAGTGTACTCATCAGCTCATGGAGGTTTCAGAAACAGGGTTCAGGGGGAGTCGAGCAGGCTTTTCAGGAGGAAGACCTTGGTGGGCACTTAGCATCGCGTGGACACAGGCCTCCTGGCAGGCAGGCCACATGCCTCGTCTTTGTCTCTCCGCTGCCTCATGCAGTGTCACCAGCCCACGCCTGGTGGCTGGAGGAGGGAAGCATTGGATAGATGGAGTTTTGTGCAGATGTGAGTGCTGCAGAAAAGGGACATGTGAATCCCTCCTTTCTGCTTTGGCTGACTTTTCTCTTTTTTAAAGGAAAAGTGTGGGAAACTGAGATCAACAGAACCTGCTGGGTTCTCTGTAGGTATGAAAAATTTCCATCCCTGTCCAGCCAGCAGTTCTTATCAAGATACTTGTGTTCTGGGACAACCAGTAACAGAAGTTGGGCAATGTTTATTCACAGAAGTTATTCTGATTCCCCTTAAATATTATTTTTCCTCAAGTTTCTTCTGAAGAATATGTTCTCACAAGTTCTCCATTCAAGAATTGAAAAATAAGGAAACTTGGTGGCTTAGCCAGTGGCACTTGGGTTTCATGACCTGGTCACAAAGGAGGGACTAGTGACAGTGCAGGGCGTGCA
Source organism: Lyroderma lyra (assembly GCA_004026885.1). NCBI lineage: Eukaryota > Metazoa > Chordata > Mammalia > Chiroptera > Megadermatidae > Lyroderma > Lyroderma lyra. Next base: position 85,341 of record PVJL010002751.1, read on the forward strand.
GGCTACACCTTGTGCTCAGTGCGTGTGTAATGATCTACTCTGCAGGAAAAAGCTACAGGGCACACAGGCCTGTGCTCCGTTTCTACGGCACGTCACGAGTGCGGAGAAGTATAACCAGAGCTGCCTTTTCCAGGCATGCTTTAAAAAAAAGATTTTACTTACCTGTATACATATACAGTCATGTCTTAGTGCTCGACTGCCTTGAAACTCATCGAATTTGGTACTCGATGCATTTTGATGCGAACGTTTTGTCCTGGGACTCAGTATTTGCTTGGTACTCCATGCGCGAGCTAGAGCTTGTCTGTTCTTTGCCTCATGACTCGCTGCCCTTTCCCTTAGAGGAAAATGTGTGTGGTACTCACTGTTTTGGGTACACATTGCACCTCCTGGAACCCATTGATGCTGAGTACCGAGGTTCCACTCTACAAAACAGATGCATTAAACCCTGTCAATGTCTGTTGAATGCATTTTGTCCTGGTCTTCTTTTCTGGTTGCTGTTTTCTCCAGGGGTGAATGTAGTGGTGAGTGATCTAATTCTGTGTGGATGATGGAAAATTTTCCCCGTGGCTCACAACAGCACTGCATTTCCTTCTTTTGGAGCGATGGGACATTCTGAGGAGGTGCTGTCATTACCTAGAAACCTGTTGTTTCCAAAAACAGTGGTGACTTCCTGTGACCTTGAATTGATTGTCTCTTTAAAACATTGGGATTTTGTTTAGCTAGCTAGTTGCCCTATTTTATATAGATTCGGAGTTGAAGTGGACGTAGAGAACTCCTCCACGGTACGTGTACTGGACACAAGCACGTGAGTCCCTGTCATTTCCTGAGATGTCTCAGAAAGATCTGTGAAACCATGATTGGGACAACCTCAGTGTCTGGGCTCTGGTGTTCCTGTAGTATCAAGAGAGAAATGATGTCACTTATGTCTTATGTGTCTGTGCTGATTTTACAGAGAGAAACCAGCAAAAACTGGAAGGAGATGACGACTACAACATGGATGAAAATGAGGCCGAATCTGAAACAGACAAGCAGGCAGCCCTTGCCGGCAGTGACAGAAATGTAAATGGTAATGACCCACTGCAGTGGGGTCACTGATCTCCTTTGTGGTCCTTCACTTTTGGGGTGACTACACAACAAATCCTAACATATATTGTAAGTGATCCATCATTGGAGGGAGACTTTTCTTCAGAAGCCTTTGAATGTAGGGGCAGTGGAGGGAGGTGCAGGGCTGAAGCCCCTGAGACAGAGGGTCTTCATATTCAGTGGGGCTTACGCCCTCAGGATGTGGTTGGAGGATTTGTCTTCAGTGATGTGTAGAATTTCCCAGCAAAATGGCCAGGTCACTCTATAGCGCCAATCAAAAAGCCTTACTAATATGCACAGAGCTTCCTGGCAGCTTTTTAATAGTAGCAATTTAATTGTTATTTTGAATTTTTGGTGAATTCAGGCCAGTGATGTATCAGATTCTGGATTTGTCTTTTTCTTTTTGGCTGGGGTGGCGGGGGGGCGGGGTGGGTTGTAGCTCCCTGGCTGGGAATCGAACTCAGGCCGCGGCAGTGAGAGCGCCGGAGCCTAGCCACTACACCACTAGGGAACCCCCTTATCTGTTTCTTTATGATTGTATTCAGGTTGCACATTTTGGCAGCTGCAGTTGTGTTTCTCTGCCTTCACACCAGGAGGCACGTAATGGCAGGTTGATGGCTTGGTTAAGGCGGTGCCCACCAGCTCTCTCCCTTGCAAAAATCCATTTTCCCTTTATAATTAACATGTCATCTAGAGAGGGATGCATTTTTATTCTCAGTTTTGTTGAGCTATACTTGACATACAGCACTGTATAAGTTTGGAGTCTATGGCATAATGATTTGACTTACATATTTCGTGAAATGATTACTGCAATAGGTTTCCTTAATTAACATCATCTCACAGACAGACAAAAGTATATTTTTTTCCTTGTGACGAGAACTCTTAGATCTGTCTCTTCTTTTAGGTATATCATATGGCAGCGTTAACCACAGCCATCACCTTGCACATTCTGTCCTCATAGAGGGGGTGCTTGGAAATGGTGTGGCTTTACCATCCATTGAAAAAAACCCTTGTCTAGGGAGTTCCCTGGTGGTGTAGTGGCTTAAGGCTTCAGCGCTGGTGCTGTCAGCGCTGCGGCCTGGGTTCAATTCCCAGTCAGGGAGCTACCCACATACCAAAAAGCAAAAAAAAAAAAAAAAGAAAAAAAAAACCCTTGTCTAATGGTGACTTTTCTAATTCTGTCACCCCTCACATCTATTAGCTGCCATTCATCAAGGACCATCTCTTATCCTAACACACACTCATACACTCACAGATACACATACTTGTTTTATTATCACTATGAGCTGTGGTTTCCTTTTTAAAAGTTCATTTTTCTATCAGATTCTTGGTGTTTTTGTTTTTAAGAGCTGTTTATGTGCTAGAGAGATTGCTCTTCATTTGTAATGTTAAGTTGCAAATACTTTCTCCCAGTTTAGTCTTGGTTTTGCCTGTGGTATATTTTGCCATGCAGAAGTTTAAAAAATTTTTATGCCTTATCTCTTATTGCCTTTGGATATTGAGTCATAGTTAGAAAGATTTCCCACCTAGAGTTTTCATGTAGTATGTGTAAACTTTTTTTTTTTTTTTTTTAAGTTCTATTATGAAATAAAACACTGATTCAAAAAACCACAAAAAACAAATGAGTTCTTAGAGGTGAACACCTCGTAACCCCTGCCGCCTCCCAGTCGGCATGGAACGTGGCTGGCCCTCCAGAAGCCTCCTCCCTGTCCCCTGTCCCAGCACCTTCCTCCCCACAGTAGTGGCCCCTCTGCTGCAGTTCATGGGCCTCAGCCTCCATCCAGCCCCTTAGTCCTCCATGGCCACCTTGTGGTTGCTGACCATGGGAGTAGCAGAAACTCTCCCACTCCCAGCTGCAGTTCGCCCGCTGGCCCAGGTACTTTTGGGGCAAATTTGTTGGCTGTTTGGGGGTATCCTGTTCATGGGTCAGTCAGATGTTCCATCTGTTTTCTTCTCAGTTGCTGTCCTACAGGTGGCTGTCTGTAGCTTGTCTGCAGGACTCGTTGTCATCTAGTCTTGTAAATGTCCATGGCTTTGAGTTTTTTATTTCAGTTGCTTTATGTAGGATCTCTGAGATTCAAAAACTCTGCTACTGTTGTCACCATCTTTCCAGAATCCTCTTCTGCTTTCATGATTTGCATTTTGATCTCCTGATTTATGTCAGATGTATTCAGGTGAATGGCACTAGGAATGCCATAGACTACAAATGTCATACGCCTGAATACACTTCTTTCTCAAGGCTGTGGAATTGGCTCAGCACTATCTCAGAGCCAGTAATGAGGTGCCATCTCCATCAAATACTAAATTTCCATAGGTTCTTGGGTCTAATTTGGGGCTATTTGTTCCATTGGTTTCAGTGTTGATTCACACTGTACCACAGTTCTAACAGCTTATGTGTGTGCGCGCGCGCGTGTGTGTGTGTGTGTGTGTGTGTGTCTGTGTCTGTGTCGGGCAAGGCTACTCCCTGGAAAAAAATCACAGCCATCATCTCTTTGAATAATGCTCTACCCTTTCTGATTCCTTCTTGGACTCAGAAGTATGTTAGATCTCATTCTGTTCATGGCTCTCTTGCCCGTTTTCATGTTTTTCATTTCTACCCCTCTTGTCTGCTTTCAGATTAATTTCCTCAGAAATACCCTCCAGTTCACAAACTTTTCCTTTACCTATGCCTTACTTGCCCTTCAGTTCATATTTTGCTTTTAATTATTTTTTCATTTGTAGACTTTCTGCTTGGCCATTCTTTATGGGCCTTTATTCCTTGTTCATGTTTCCAAACATCTTTCCTTTCTTTAAATATATCACAGAGTTGTTTTATGTTCCATGTCTTCCAGTTACTTCCTGTATGTTTTGTGCTTTTCAATTGTGAGCTGCCAGTTCCCTGGGAGCTCTCTCTGTGGGAAGTCTGAGGACTGAGCTGCAGGTACCTGCATTCCACTGGAACAGGCAGTGGCCTCTGCCCGTCTCAGGCGGGCACCACAGACTCACAACCTCTAAGTAAATTCTCTTCGGGTTCTTTTGGATCATGTAGGAAATGAGTTGAAATTCCATACCTGGCACAGTCATCTCATATAGTTTAGAATCCCCTCTAGTCCACACACTAGGCTTTGTTGCTGTCCCATTTTCATTGCAGGTTTATCTTTCATTACCTTTAAACCAAGAATAGGAGCCTTCGGGGTTTCAGTGTTCTACAGGGGTCCCTTCATGATGCCTCACCTTGAGTGGAGCCCTAGTCTTTAGCTTTTGCCCCCCTGTACGTTTTTATACTGAGCAGGGGTGGGTGGGTGTGTGCCGGAGTCTTCAGGCTTCAGCAGAATTCCTCAGGGCAGAAACTGGCTTTGATACACATTACCTGCAGGCGTTGTTACTTCTAGTTCATTTTTTACCCTACAGATATCTTCTTTCATTGCCATCATAGGCAATGTGTTTTTCTTAATGTTTTATTAAAGGTTTTTTAAACTTTTAATTAAAATAATCGAGATTTTTAAAAAATAATAAAAGGAATTTCCATATACCCTTCTAGGTTCCCCAAATGTGAACGTCTTATGTGACCACAGTACAATGACCAAAATGGAGAAATTAATATTGCTACAGTGCTGTTATCTATGACATTATTCAAAGTTAGTGAATTGTCCAATGAATACCCCTTTCATGGTCCAGGATATAATCCAGGATCATACATTGCATTTATTGCCATGCCTTTTTAGTGTCCTTCAACCTGGAGCCATTTGTCTTTTTCATGACATTTTGGCTAGTTATTTAGTAGAAAGTCCCTTAATATGGTTTAACAGTACATTCTTCAAATATGTCTTTCATATTTTGTCCAGCATGTCAGCTATGATATTTGGCAAAGTTGTTTGTGGTTTTTAGAAATGGAAGCTCTAACTTGATTTTTAAATTATTTTCAGACTGTTTAGGTAATTTTTTTAAAATGTGTAAGATTAACACGTTAGCAGCAGAATTTTAAGCAAATATAAGGTCCCTCCACCTTTTTGTTCGTTATTGACTCCACTCATTTGTATAGTACCTCAGTTCTTGAATGGCATGTTTTCTAATGTGGTTATTACCTTGCATCTCCTTAGCATACTTTTAAATGAACCTAGTGTCCTATTCAGTGTTTGGCTTTGCAGTGAAGCCTTGAGATCTGTCACCCCCACCACACTCAGTTGTCCTTCTAAGGATTTGAACTTGTACAAGACTTTTAAAAAGTGAGGAGGAGGTAAGCAATGTATGACAAATGCTTTGTCAACTCTTTTCAAAGTTTTAATTTGAAATGTCATCATTTTATGATTATGTCATTGAAAGAGTTTAAGACTCAGCTTGCTCCAAGGACAGTGGTAGAAAATGGCATTAGCTCCAACTTTATTAGAGAACTTTAAAAGACAATAGTGATTTCAGGCAGTCATTTAATTAATAAAACGATAAACCATTTAATGTGCAGTAGTTATAAATTAGATACTGGTTTCAGGTCTTATTTGTGATCTTTTATGTCCTCCATGTGTCCACGGATACAGTAAGGATGGTGGAAGCCACAATCATCTTCAGCTCCGTACAGGAAGTACTTGGGAGGAACAAGAGCTGACCAGGAGGCAGTGTGCTCAGCGTGGGAGGCGCACTAACAGGGACTCACACAGCACATGGGGATTGTGCTAGTACCAGAAATTTCCTGAGAGGACGATTTATAGCACATGGTGCATTATTTCACTATTTCAAACCATTACGGAGTTTTCAGATGTTTCGCTTTGTTTCATGGCGACTTGTTGGCCATTCATATTGTCTCTCTTGCTGCCTTTTTCTTGGTTAGGAATTTGCATACACCCGTTATCCAGTTCCCCTTTAGAATATTGGTATGGGAGATGACATTCTCTTTATGACATTTCTACGTACTTATGTCAAACGGGACCTGCCTGGGCTGTTTTCTCAAAGTGGTTAATACTAGAATTTTATCTGTTTTTTCTTTTTTAGTTCTTAATGCTGAAAATCAGAAAAGAGACATAATAAATGTACTTGATGAGCGTGAAAAGAGGAATCACACACTCTGAATCAAACTGGAATCACTTCGTGTCAGGATTGAACAGAGATCGCTACAAAATATTCATAAAGGATTGAATACTGTGAAATGTACTAAGTAAAATAGTCATCTACAGATGATTATTGGGGAATTTTAGTACGTACTTTATGTAGGAAAACGAGATTGTTCTTTAGACGTTTTTTGGGGGGTACTTTTGAAGCGTCTCTATGTTAAAGATGTTGGAATTGGTTGGCTAATAGGTATTTCATGAGAAGATCAGCACCAAATATAGAACACAAGTTCTCCTTCAAGTAGAGTGACAGTGGCACTTCTTATTCTGGAATCTGACATTAAAATAAAAGCCTGGAGAAAGAGTCCATCTTCTAACATGAAGGAGAGATCCGCTGCACTTGGAGAACTCCTTTTCTTCTGGGTTCCTTCTGGAGTCAGTCTCTTCTCCACATGCTGCTGTGGCAAGTGATGGTCCCAACCTGTTTCTCTTCTCCCTGGTCAGCACTGAGCGATTACTGACTTAAGCTCTCATGCGCTCACTTCTGATTCTGACACTCAGTGGCCTAGAGCACTGACTGTTAACACAGACACCACTAGCAAGTTTTAAATGAGTCTAAATACAGAGGTGTTTTGTGGGAGAATTTTTAAAGACTACTTGCATAATCGCCCTTGTCATTAATGTGAAGTGACTTGTGATTTGAACACTTGTGATCTGATCTGTACTTACTTTGCTAATATGTGTGGGCAGAACAAAACCTTCTCTAAGAAGTCCATAATCCCAAGACAAGGCCGGAGTGGATTAGATTTTTGACAACAGGGGCCAGGGCCAGAGGCCGAAGCCAAGGCGACCGCGTGCCCACAGCAGAGCAGGGAGGGCGGCACAGCACTGTGGGGCGGGTTTGTTGTGGACAAAGTGCCTACTTCACTGGAGGAAAAGAAGAGAAAGCTGATGATGAAGGATATATAGTGTTCCATATTGGGAAAGTTCAGAAAGTCAAGAGAAATGGCAATAGTATTTTTGTCAGTTTACACATTTAGCTTGTGGCAAATGACTATCAAATTGATTTGAAATGACAGTGACATGATAATTTACATTGATAATAGTGACATTAGGTTTGATTTGAGTTGGTTTTTAGTATTTCAGGTATATAGGCTCTTGCCCCTTGTCAATGACCAGCAGTTATACTAATCACTTTCAGTGAGGCTCTCTAAAGGTACGTGGGTGGTGATGCTTACTAAAATTTATTTCGAGTTACAGGATTTGCAATGCAGGCTTCTCAGATCGTTTAGTAGAACTCGCTCATTTTCAGAGGACACGGGGGCCCAGACAAGGTATGGAGCTTAAGCCTGGCCTCACCCAGTGTGAACTTGCTGTGCTCTAGGTAGTCACTGGAGGCAGGACCTGGTTTGTATGCTGGTTAAGGTCTCCAGCTTGAAAGTTCTTCATGTATATCCTTTTACCTACTTAGATTAAACTTTCCATCCAAAAAAGGCAACTGAAGACTATAAAAGGAGCTTTGTAAGATTTAATCTAAGTCTCTGTCCAACTTCCCTCTTAGTCAGGGTTGATAGTCTCTTACTTTCTCAAATGATTAAAGCCTCTGTCCATCTCATGTTTAATCTGTGTGCATAGAGTTGCTGAGAAATGTTCTTTGTTTAGCTTTTAGAACTGCTTTCAGTTTTCCCTTCATCCCCTATTTGATCCCTAAAGAACTGTTTTTTAAATTGCAGAGTAAGAGGAGATATCAGTATAAATAAAAAGTAACCATCATGATTTCATCTTCCTTTGCAGAGGCAGCAAAAGGCCAGTCTGTTAAGGAGGTGTGTGCTTTGAACTATTTATCCAGGCAGTCATGCTCATTACCACTGGCTTCCTTTGGCATCACAGGCACCTACCTCTTCCGAAACAACAATTTAGAGATATCATGGCTGTTTAAACAAACAAAACAAAATGCTGTGAATAAGCATCAAGTAGATATCAACCCCCTGACCTTGGTCTTTTTTGGTGTTATCCAAAATTAAATCAGCAGTTATTCCAATTTTTAATAGGTGTAAATGCTATTTAATTCACTTCATCTCTACTCTCAAATGATTTATAGACGGGAATTATGAGTCATTCAGTTTCTTCTCCTGCAGGTAAGACTACAGATGGAGGAGGTTCCCACATCAGCCTTGGACTAGATTTCCCAAGTAATCTAATCACAGCACATACTTAATCGATGTGCTTTTGTGTGATGAAAGTTGAGAAATAAACCTGTTAAGTCAGTATGCTGTCATTAAATAACTAGATTGAAAACTAACATGATTGTTTTAATTGATGGTAGCTGGTTATCCATAGTAGAACCTAGAATGGTGGAAGAAAATTGTGAATTCAGGGTCCTTTAAGGTCCAAGGAATCAGTCTCATCCCATCGTGTTTTAGCCTAAAAGATTAATTATAATGATAGTTTATAGGATACTGAACAACTTTTAACACTTGTCTTTGAAATGAATTTTAGAAAAAATTAAGAGGTTCCATTAACTGTGGATTATATTAATTTTTTCCACATGGTTAGCTTAGATTTTGAAAATGTTCATTAGTGTCAGAAAGTTGGGAGAAGTTATTTTAATTGTGTATTTACATGTTTGTATATTTGTGTGCTGTTTCTCAGCTCAGAGGGCAACAACTTTCTTAAAGTGTACTAAGCCACTGTTCCTTAAAAGCTGGTTTGTAAAATTCTGATAATGTATACGCCGAATGATTATACTTAAAGTAGCTATTTTCCCATGCACTTAAAAAACAAAACAAACAAACAAAAAAATCCCAAAAAACTAAAAAGCTTTTTACCCTTGCTGGTGTGAAACTCTGGGAAAGTTTTAAATGACTTTAAATATTCTCATCTTTAAACTATATGTGAACTTCAGATAATGAATTTTACAAACCGAGGCCCTAACCAGCTGAGAGACAAATGCTTGTTTTATATCCTTACTCCTTAGAATAAAATTAAACCTTGTTCTGAGTTGAACAACAGAACATACCTTGCTTATAAAACTTGATACCCCTTCAGAGATTCTAAGTACTATGATAGGTGCTTGGTATATATTTGACTGTTAAGTCCCAATAAATGATTGTGATTGATCAGAGATGTGGTCCTAGATAACCTAATTTTTCATATGACTGAAGTTTTCCTTTAGAACTTTTGTAAACATTTATATGAATAAATGCCTTTGGAATGAATGTTAAACGCATGGGAATTAGGATGAAAACCCACTTAGCCTTAAGAGGTGAGCCAGAGTCTTTGTGAAAGAGTTCCTGATGTTACCTTGCTTCTTACTAATATGTCTTCTCAAAGCTGTAGTGGAGTAACAGTAACGGAACCTCCAGGGTGATGTACCACGTCTGCCTTTCTCCAGAATCCATATGTTCATATTTACGGGTTCACCTAAATATTTTTTCACTTACTCTGCAAAACAGCTGCTACATTATCAACATTTAACATCTGTGTATCATTAAGAGAGTAGTTCTCACCAGCAGCCTACAGCTACCAGTTTTTTTCCTATAAAGGACCTTCTTGCTCTGGTCTTTTGGGATGGGCTCATTCTAGAAGTCAGTGTATCTGTGATCAACACCAAGCATTACACTTTCCTTTAAACTTGACTTAATGTTTGAAGTGTAAACATAAAGTTGCAGGTACTACATCTCTATCTTTGCAGTTTAGAAACTTAAGGAGTTCTTGCACAGTAACTTTACCCAATCCTCCCAAAGTGGATATATAGTCTCTATTTAAGTGGAATGAATGGAAGGCAATATTGGCGGGACTACAGAAAAAAATCTCACAATGTTAAATCCAGCCTGGACAGACTTTTTCAGGGCAAGGGCTACTTCTTAATTTTCTCCCAGGGGTCAAAACTGCTTGGCCATCCACTTGTGGATTGTGACTGACACCTTACTCAGCCTTCATGTAAATGAATGCATAGGTGGTGGACTGGTTCAGTATCTCAGATGGGTCACTAGTTCTTCAAAAGCAAATTTTAAAAACACCTTTGGCAGCTGTAGGATGACAAAAACATTCATTCATCCAAAGTTACTTTATGGTTTGTTTCTTAATGCAAAAGCAACCAGTTCTGATTATCTACTCTCCTTAGATTTGGAGGTATTTGGTATTATCAACTTGTACTTAGGCTGATATGCAAATATCAGACAAATCAACCAGTTTCTTCAGCTGAAACACTGTTTTAGGGCCAAGGCCACCAGACTCCAACTTGCCACCTCCAAATTCCTCTGTACTTCTAATGTAATGTCCTATGTTGTCACCATCAAGTGTTTCTTCTCCTAAAGGTAGCCTACCTACTGCCATCAGGATGTCTTTTACATCTTAAGAAAATCTACATTCTTGTTGAGAGAGCAGGTTCTGGAAAGATGAAGCCCCTTTTCTCAAGTTTATATTAACTACAGTTGGAACATAGAAACAATTAACTATTTAAATTACAACTAAAAGTGCTAAGTACTTCTAAGGGGCTTGGCCTAAACCTTAATCTTTTAAAAGTACCAAAGTAACAGTTAAAGGATGTTTTTGAAATCATCTGTATTTTTACAGGTATGTAATGTAAGATGTCGTGACAAAATCACAATCCCCATGTAATTTAGCCTCCCTATATAGCTTAGAGGTCCCCTTCAAAATCCCTTTTAAATGTATTCTGCAAAAATCCAACACCAGTGTTTAATAAACCCCTTGACCTGACACTGCTTTTGGATGCTTTGTGTTTGAATTACTGAAATGTTAAAGAGTAAACACCTTCAATTCTTAACGTGTCAACAAAATAATACTGTTTTTCATCTCCAGTAGCACATTTTTGTCAAGAAATTTATTAACCTTTACAAACACTATTTTCATTCAGTCGTTCATAAAAAATGATTTATGATTAAATCTGTAATAAAACCATATAACGTTCATCAATGCATTCAACAAGACCAGTTTCATCTATGGACATAATAAACCACTTTAAAACAGCAGTTTTCATTCACATCATATAAGGCTATCAAATTAAAAGTATTCCTTATAATGGGTTGTTATCCAAGAAATCCATTTCACTTCATGTTATATGGTAAGACTGATGGATGGATCCTCTAAGAGTAGAATCTGAAAGTAGATTTTACCCCTGTATAGTCAGTCACTTTTCAGTCTCAAACAAGTTTCACAACAGGGAAATATTTGTGAGCAGAGAAATCAAATTCAGGAGGAACCTATAAAGTAAATTAGAAAGTCAGTTAAAATATCTAACAAACATTCAGACAGTACATAAAATTAGAGTTTCTTGTATTTTTAAAGACAAGGCAGCACAAGAGAGATTCTTTAAAAAGTGGTTTAATGACAAAAACATTAAGTTAGTAACTAACTTGGAAGAAAAAAAAATTAGCTTATCTCTGGGTTTAATGAAGGTCACTAGAAAACATGCTAACCATGTGCTTTCTATCTTCAGAGAATAGTTAACAAAGGAAAATGGACTTGAATTACAGGAGAAGTCATGGGTTAGCAAATGTTTTAGGGTTCCAGTCACTGGTCGTACTGAGCAATGAAATCAGAGTCACTGGGAAAAGCAGGGCAGGAGATAAGATAGAACAACAGTGAGAATACACAAATAGAGGTTCACATAATGGGCAAATGACACCAAAAATGGGCTTCCAACACAGTAAGGAACTTGTGTGTCAAATGTTTATACAGTACTGATAACAACATTACCAAGGAAGCTTAAGGAATCATCCACCTCTTGAGCCATTAAAAAGGTCTTAAAATTATTGAAGCATTCACTTTTCTAAAGGCAGGCGACTTTTTAAATACCGCTCCCATAAATGTATTTATACACATTTTCTTTTTACCCCAAGCATTCAGTGATTTACACACAGGGAGGGAGGAGAATTGGAAGGGCAGACTTTTAAAATTTTAAGTTAACAAAATCTGTCTCAAGGTAAAATGGCAAGCTCCAGTTTATTGTCTGCTGCTGAACCTTTCTTAGGATTTTTATGGGTGTTTAAACTTTTTGTAATAATACTTACACATCTTATTGAAAAAAAGTGAAGTTTTACAGTAATTTAGAACCATTTCTTTTCCCCACAATGTACTTACTTACCTTTGATTCTTTTTTGTGTCCTCCTGCCAATAACTTCATAACCACAAAGTTGGGTTTGGCAACCTTTAAAATTCTGTTGACCTAAACAGTGAGCAACATTAAGATATCAAAACAAAATTCACAATCATAATGTTTTTTATTATAGATACTAATAGGAATTTTGCATGATATAAGTGTTGATATTTTATTAAAGGCAATTAAAAAATATGAACGAATATCATACTTCCCTTAGTAACACAGAACTATTTTAGTTAACTCTGAAAACTTTAAAGGACTATTTTATCTTGTTCTCCCTGAAACAAAAGAACATTAGCCTGCAAACTCCTGCAAAGGCAACACTGTAGAGTTTGGGGCATGGACTCTGGAGTTGACTGTCTGCTTTCAAATTCCAGTTTTGCCACTTAAACTAGCTATGAAACTTAGGGCAAGTTCTCTAACCTCTGTCCTTCAGTTTCTTCATCTGTAAAAATGGAGATAATTTTACCTACCCCACAAGGATTTGCTGTGAGGATTAAATGAGTTCATATGTATTTTGAACTGAGAGCTAAGCCTGGCAGGTAGTATCCCTTAGGTGTGCACTATTATTATTTTGGACTACCACTTGTCTAAAAGGCTTCACCGAAACACACAAATAGCAATGGAACGGAATACCGCATTTTTCTTTAAGATAGGAGTAATATGCAATCTGAAGGGAAGAAGTTCCCAGTGTGACTTTGCTGACCTTTCTCTGGAAGACACAACCCCAAAAGTTGAGGAACTGCTCCTCCTTAGCTCAGATCATACATCCACCCGCCTGGATGACAGCTGCTTTTGGGCTCCCAACAGGCATGTCCAAACCTGAGCTCCAACCCTCCCAGCGATGCCCCCCACCTGCTCTTGCTCCACTTGCAGTCTTGCCCACATGACCCAATCCATCCAGGTGCTCAGTCCAAAATCCCTGAAGTCATCTTCGATGCCTGTTTCACCCATTATCTAATCCATCAATCAACCCTGTTGGCTTGACTTCAAAATACATAGAGAATGTGATCACTTCTGATCACCTCCACTGTTGTCACCATCTCTCATCTGGATTACTGCGATGGCCTATTAACTGGCTCCATGCTTCCACCCTTGCCCCTGCCACAGTCTATTTTTATAACAGCAAAGTGAATAATTCTTATTAGAACATAGATCTGATCACTCCTCTGCTCAAAACCCTCCAACAGCTCACCCACCCCTTGGTTCACCCAATTCCAGCACACCAGTCTTTAGCAGTTCTTCAAATACTCCAGGCACTTCTCCCGTGGCACCTTTACACATGCACGTGGATCCCAGTACCTAGAAGGTTCCATCCAGATGGCCACATGACTTCCCCCTCTACCTCCCTACCTATAGCAGCTAACTATCCCCCTTCCCAGCTTGATTTTTCTTTGTAATACTTATGATCTAATATACTATTTTACTTTTACATATTTATTTATTGTCTGCAACCCACCACTCTCCTCAACCCTAAAAAGGGTCATGATTTCTGTCATTAGTTTTTTCACTGCTGGAATCTACCACAGTGCTAGAGGCATAATAGGCACTCAACAAGTATTTGCTGAATAAATGAAGTCCACCAAAAGAAATATTCTACTTATTATAGGTAACTTCTTCTAATTTTTATTTTTATTTTTGTTGTGTTGTGTTGTGTTTTTGGTGTGTGTGTGTGTGTGTGTGTGTGTGTGTGTGTGTGTGTGTGTGTGGTTCCCTGACTAGGAATCGAGCCCGGGCCACGGCAGTGAGAGCGCTGAAACCTAGTCACTGGGGAACCCCTACTTCTTCTAATTTTTATACTTGCCCCTTTTATTTTTTATTACATGGTTCTATATAATAAAAGTCATCTTTCTCCTATTCCTGTTCCCTAACGCACTCAGCTCCCCTCCCAAGAAGCAAACACTGTTAGTCTTAAATACCTTTCTAGAAACATGTTTATATAAGATACTCACCCCTTTTCACTGAAATGGCAGCACACTATACACGTTGTTTAGTACCCTGCTTTTTAAACTTCTTGTATCCTGAAGAACTTCATTACTATACAGATATCCTCCTTGTTTTTTTAAAGGCTGCATAGTATTCCATTGCAGTCTCCTGTTAACACTTTTCTATCAGAAATCCTGCTGCAATGAATACTCTTATATTGATCACTTCCCTCACTTCCCACATGTACATGTATGTATAAGAAAAACTCTAAGCAGCAGAATTGCCTGAGCATGTGATTTTTGACAGATGTTTGCTAAACTAACCTTCTATGGAGGTTGTACCAAGATGTACCCCTCCAAATAGACTGTTTTACAGGTAACTCACATTTACAGAATGAATGCATTTCAATAAAATTAGGTATATAGCAAATTATGAAAATGAAAGCCTGAAACTCAGTATTTTATTTTGCAAGTTTTAAGCTCTGTAAAATGGTATTTCAAAAAAAAAGTCCTCAAAAACAAAAAAACAGTCTTCATTTTAAATGGTGATATGGATAATGTGGTTTTTATTTCCTGTGATACTGACCAGATTATTTTTCAGATTTAAGATTTAGATAATTATATTTTAGTATAGTAAACTATAGATTAAAATAAAAAAATTTTAAATGTTAACATTTCTGAGCTGTGGATCAATCTGGATCTTTATTCTTTGTACTTTACAGTTCTAAGTCTTAATACCTCTTTGCGCTGATTCCTAGAATTTACAAAGGAGGTATTTACATGACCTCTTTCATCAAATAATTTTATGTCTGACAAGGTTAGCAAAGCCATTTGAAATCTTTGGCAGAACATGACAAGCTTCATTTATTAATACTTGAAGTTCACTTTTATAATTAAACTGTCATCTATTAGTAGATATGTACTGTACTTCCTGCCAAGCCTTTCTTTTAGAATTACTGTGACTGCAGTCTTACCTCATGGTCTGGGTTTGGGATGTTTTCCAATATCATTTTTGCCTGCTGAAAGTGTTTACTAGCTGCCACATACAGTTCTGGAGACTGAGGAGGAGGGCTGTATTTATTGAGGTCAGACATTTCCTAAAAAGGGGGAAATAATATTATTTAAAAATGTTTAGTATGAACAATTCTAAAATATCTTTTTTCTGGGGGGGGTGGTGGTGCTAGTTCCTTGGCTGGGAATCGAGCCCAGGCCATGGCAATGAGAGCGCCGAAGGCTTTAGCCACTAAACCACCAGGGAACCCCCTAAAATATCTTTTGAAATTAAAAAATTCAACACTGACTACCTATTCATATATGGATACTGAAGTAAAGACTCAGCATGTCCCCATTTTTCCTATGTAATATTAAATTATCAACCTTTATGTCCTACCTCATATTATTCTCATACTTAAATCTATTAACATGATGAATAATACATCCAAAAAACAAGCTATTTAAATTGTTATTTTATCATCTGTCCCACTGGTCCAACAATAGTTAGATTTGACTATTTTAATGAAATGGCTAGAGAAAAACATCTCTAAGAAGGTCCAAAGACTAAGTATTTTACAGTTATTTTAATGAGGAGCTGCACCTTGAACTGCAGATAGTGCACTGGTGGTGGAGTCATTACACTGTTGAAGGGAGCAAATCTGTGCTCATACCGGACTTGTTCACTATCAAGCTCAAACTTTGGTTTTCGTACTTTACCGTCCATGTCAAATGCTACCATGGTCTAAAGAAAAAAGGAAGGAAATGACAAAAAAAGATGATATCAATGTGAAAAACTGTATCAATATTATATCACTAATATTGAACATCCTCATTAATTCATAGAGAACAAGAAGCTATTTACACACAGCTAAAATAACTTAAAACTCAGAAATCAAAAACAGGAAGATAAAAACTGGCTTCAGTATTAATTTTTATGTTTATGTGCCATCTTTTATACAAAAAGTTTTCAAGGTCTAGTGTTTAATTATGTTACTGTTTTTCCCAGTGAAATTATTTTTCCATACCTCATGTTCTACAGTAGTTTTAAAACCTTCAAGTAAAACCTTCTGAAGAAACGAGTAGCAAATTATTTTTATAAGGAAAAGTATAGGTCCTGTTTCTCAAACAGGAGTCCATGTTCTATGTATTTTATTATATGTTGCCTCAAATAATTTCTTGAATTGCCAAGAACAACTTAAAGTCCTCATTTGTTTAAGACATTCATTGTGGAGCCCACCCCCATCCTAATAAACTCCTAAAAAATGCAAACCCCATCTCTTACAAGAAAGCTTTCCTGAGCACCGATCAGAAATAAATCTTCCTACTCTTATTACTATCTGTGACACGTATATACACCTGGCCTGTCATTCGACTAGGCACTTGAGACAAGGATCACATTAGATTAGACCTGGTATGCCATCATGTACTCAGTACAAGATATCTGGCACACAACACAGCTTCAAATATTTGCTAAACAAATTAATGAAAACAACCAGATTGGGGGAAAAGGTAATTTCAAGCAAATGGTTAGTAAAAACAAAGGTGAAATAAGAACCCAGAAAAAAAATCACAGAAAACAGTTCATTTTAATTATGTAATAGCAATGTAGTTAAAAAGCAAAAAGGACTTCATTTTCAACAACTTACCTTAAACATTCCAGCACACATGTTCTGATATGCCTGGCTCATTGTGATCTCTCGGCTCAATGGGCGAACTATAATAGAAAGAAAATCACCCATACTCTTTCCCCCTTCCTCTTGCATTACTGCAGGAGAAAATCTAATTAAAAAAATCTTCTTCCTTGTTTACTAAAATTTTAAACAGTTTGTTTCTATAGGCTAAGTTTTAGTTTATGGCCCAAATCTATAAATAATAAAATATAACTTAAAAGCTAAATAAGAATCATGTTCCCTAAACAGCTAATACCATAAAGTTCTAGAATCAAGTAATTTTAACTTCTGAATTTATTATACAGATTTAACTTCTTAAATAGGACACCCATGAAGGGTCATATAGCCCACCCAAACTGGTGAAATCCTAAGGAAAAACAAGGTAATATTTCTAACGATGGTAGCAGTATCTGCTCCCTTCCACCGATGATCGATAGGACAGTTCCTCTGGAAACACTCCCCTCTCCTCCTGCTCCTTGGGTGGTGGGCCAGGGTGCTCTGTAATGACCTTCCCATGCTGATAGCAACTCGCAGCTCCGAATGCTTCCCTCCTGAGCTAGCAGCCCTCTGTCCAAAGACCAAGGGCCTCCTGCTGTTCTGTTCCTTAACCTATCTTGCCTGCCTGCTCCATGTGCCTACTTCTTGTCCTAACGTCCGCTGACACATAAAATTGCAAAGGAAAGGAACAAAAAAAGGCCTGTATCTCTAATACTGGGACTCAGTTTCTACTTTCAGAAGAGAAGATGGGTGAGAATTAAAATACGCTTAATTCACCCATTACAAGGCAGAGTTAGCTCTTCATCTGTTTATTTGTAGAAGTTAAAGTGCACTCCGGTGTAATTTATTTCTTAAGTTTAAAAGTAATCCACAGCACCTTTCTTCTTTTTCTTCGTCTTTTTACTGCTACGGCCCTTCTGCTGTTCTTCCATTATCCTCTCCTCTGCCATCTGAGAGCCATCGGCACGACTTAATGTTGACATCAACCACGCATAAAGGAATTCAGAGAGATACCTTAAAAGATAAAAAATGTTACAACACATATATTGGTACTAATAAAGAGATTTTTCATAATGCTATAAAGCCTTAAAAAAAAACAGATTATCAAATTAGGTAACTGACAGATTAGTTTTTTTAAGAAATGAGCACTGCAAGTGACTAACCTCTCCTTTCTTGTAGCCCTATGTTGCCATACAATACTGAAAAATTTAATTTCCTACGTGTTTTACAACTTTACAAAAGATTTCTTGATAATGATAAAAAAAACATGTACATGGAACAAACGCCCATATTACATTGGCTTCATTATATCAGCACACATTTCACCTCAACCTGTTAAATAAGTATTTTATTTTCCTGTTAATTACAAAAGAAAGCAAATAAATCTAAATCAAGAGTACAAAAGCTTCCAATCAGCTGCCTCAAATTACAAAGAATGAACTTGAACATTAAAGAATGAACTTGAACATTTTCCTGTATTGTCTTCTTTAAAGAGGAGTGTCTTGAGTTAAATTATATTCCAAGTATCTATATCCAGACATGTTGGTAAGAGTTATTTGTTATCTACATAAATGCTACAGAGTATACCAGGTAATATTTTTCTCGTTACTGTAGTTGATGCTTAAATTCAATTTTCATAGCCAAGAGTTATCTGTTAAGAATCCTAGCAGCCATGAAAGCAAAACCATGTCAACAGTGTGGAAGAGAATTATAATACTTTCCTTCCTTCATAGCAGTTAACCTGGGAAATATACAGTATCTTAATTACTCATATAAATAACTTAAATGAGTTAAAAAGATCAACTATATTAAGGTCTCATATATTAAAGTTAGTTGTTTGTGATGAGCAATAATAGGTCATTATTATTTTGAAATTACCACCACTTTGCCAGACTAACAAAAAAATTCAAGATAACTGAATTCATTAGCTCACAATTTTCTTAATTTATTTTCTTTCTATGACAGCTTTTTTTTCCATGGTTAAAATATTCTCAAGCATCTGCTCACTCGGTTTCTTTATCTAGTCTCCAAATGAAAGCAAAGAATTACTTGCTGAGAATCATCTCGTACAAGTTTAAAGCCCCTGAAATAAATTCTCAGGACAACTTTGCAACAGTTATACTGCCAACAATAATCTTAGCCATTTCTTCTCAGAATAAAGATCTAGTTCAGATTTTGAACTTTAATTCAATTATGTACATTATATAGCTAATATGTAGAGTCCCTGAAGTTAGGGCAAAATGTATTAGCTTTTCTCCCAAAAACCAGATAGGAGCCCTTCAATTAATCCATTTACCTTGGAGTCACATTTATTAACAATTTGAAAATAAATATTCAGTAGCTGAAAAAAATACATCTGTACGGTGTTAAGGCCCTTCAAGATGGTATAGCTCTCTTTCTTTTTTTATTGTTCAATTTACTGGGGTGACATTGGTTAGTAAAAATTATATAGGTTCCAGGTGTACAATTCTACAATACATCATCAATGGGTTGTGTTATGTGTTCATCACCCAGAGTAGTTCTCTTTCCATCACCATGTATCTGAGACCATGTCCCTTCTCTCCCACCCCTCCCCCATATCCTCAGATAACCACTAACCACTAAACTATTGATTATGTCCATGAGTTTTTGTTTCTTTGTTGCTTTCAGTTTTGTGTTCCACATATGAGTGAAATCATATGGGTCTTGGTTTTTTCTGTCTGGCTTATTTCACTTTGCACGATGGTCTCAAGGTCCATCCATGTCACCATAAATGGCCCTATTTCATCTTTTGTTATAGCTGAGTAGTATTCCATTGTGTTTATGTACCACAGTTTCTTTAGCCAGTTGTCTATTAAAGGACACTTGGGCTGTTTCCATGACTTGCCCACTGTGAACAGTGCTGCAATGAACATTGGGGTGCATATATCTTTGTGGACTAAGGTTTTCAAATTTGGGGGTTAGATTCCACCCAGAAGTGGAATTCCCAGATCATGTGGTAACTTTATTCTTAGTTTTTTAAGGAACCTCCACACTGTCTTCCCCAGTGGTTTTATCAGTCTGCATTCCTACCAGCAATGTACCAGAGTTCCTTTTTCTCCACACCCTCTCCAGCACTTGTTATTCCTTGTCTTGTTGATAACAGTCATTCTCACAGCTGTGAGGTGGTATCTCATTGTGGTTTTGATTTGCATCTCCCTAATAGATAGTGAAGTTGAGAATTTTTTCACTTATCTGTTGGCCATTTGTATGTCTTCCTGGGAGAACTGTCTCTTCCAGTCCTTTCCCCTTTTTTTTTAAACTGGATTGCATGTTTTTTTATTGTTAAGTTGTACAAGTTCACTATGTATTTCAGATAGTAGCCCCTTATCAGAGGCATTGTTTGCAAGTATCTTCTCCCATTCAGTTGGCTGTCTCTTTGCTTTGTTGATGGTTTCTTTGGCTGTGCAGAAACTTTTTAGTTTGATATAGTCCCATTTATTTTTGCTTTTACATCCCTTGCCTTTGAGGTTAGGTTCATAAAATCCTCCCTAAACCGGAGATCTATAAGTTTAGTTACAATGTTTTCTTGTTTACAGTTTACTGTTTTGGGTATTATGTGGACATCTTTAATCCATTTTGAGATAATTTTGGTATATGGTGACAGTTCACAGTTCAAATTCATTCTTTAATATGTGGTTTTCCAATTTTCCCAACACCATTTATTGAAAAGGCTTTCTTTATCCCACTGTATATTTTTTGCTTCTTTGTCAAAAATTATCTGTCCATATATTTGAGGGTTTATTTCTGGGTTTTTGATTCTGTTCCATTGGTCTGTGTGTCTTGTCTTCCTGCCAATACCAAGCTGTCTTGATTACTGATGCTCTGTAGTATAGACTGAAATTGGGAAGTGTGATGCCTCTGGACTTACTCTTTTTATGTAGGTTTGCTTTATGTAGGCGATTTGGGTTTTTTTGTGGATAAGATCTGATGGTTTTTTTTAAAAAAATCTATTTCTTGAAAAAATGTCTGTGGGATTTTGATGGGAATTGCATTAAATCTGTATATTGCTTTGGTTATTATGGCCATTTTAACTGTTGATTCTTCCAATCCATGAACACAGAATATCATTTCATTTCTTTGTGTCCTCTTCAATTTTTTTTTTTAGTAGTCTCTTATAGTTTTCATTATATAAGTCCTTCCCATTCTTTGTTTTTTCCTAAGTGTTTTATTCTTTTTGTTGCAATCACAAAGGTATTGTTTTTCTCATTTCTTTTTCTGGAGTTTCGTTGTTGGTATATAGAAATGCAACTGATTTTTGTACATTGATTTTATATCTTGCAACTTTACTGTATTTATTATTTCTAAGTTTTTTGGTGGTCTTTAGAATTTTTAATATATAACATCATGTCATCTGCAAAATGACAGTTTAACTACTTCCCTCCCAATTTGGATGCCTTTTATTCCTTTCTTTTGCCAGATTACTCTGGCTAGAACTTCCAGTACTATACTGAATAGCAGTGGTGACAGGGGACATCACTGTCTCATTCCTAATTTTAGGAGAATAGGCTTCAGTTTTACCCCCCTTGAGGGTCTGTCATATACTGCCTTTATTATGTTGAGGTCCTTTCCTTCTAAACCCATTTTATTCAGCATTTTGAGCATAAATGGATGTTGTATCTTGTCAAATGCTTTTTTCTGCATTAATTGATATATGGTTTTTATATTTTAGCTTGTTTATGTGGTGTTGAATCATCCTTGTGTTTGTGGGATGAATTCCACTTGATCGTGGTGTATAATTTTTTCAATGCATTGTTGTATTCTATTTGCTAGTATTTTGTTTAGGATTTTTGCATCTGTGTTCATTAGACATAGTGGTCTCTAGTTTTCTTTTTTTGTGATATCCTTACCAGGCTTTGATATTAGGATTATGTTGGCCTTGTGGCAAGAGTTGGGAAGTATTGCCTCTTCTTCAATTTTTGGAAGAGTCTGAGGAGGACAGGCATGTTACTCTTTCAATGCTTGATAAAACTCATTGGTGAGACTGGTCCTGGGCTTTTGCCTTTGGGGAAGTTTTGGATGACTATTTCAATTTCTTCACTGTTGACTGGTCTAATTAGATTGTCCATTTCTTGGTTCAGTCAAGGTAGACTATATGTTTCTAGAAATTTTTCCATTTCTTCAAGGTTGTTAAATTTTTTGGCATATAGTCTTTCATAATATTTTCTTATAATCCTTTGTATTTCTGTACTATCAGTTATAATTTCTCCCCTTTCATTTCTAATTTTGGTTGTTTGTGTTTCTTTTCTCTTTGCCCCTTGGTGACCCTAGCCAGGGGCTTGTCAATCTTACTTTTGCAAAGAACCAGCTCTTTGTTCCATTAATTTTCTCTATTGTTTTTCTGTTTTCTATTTCATTTAGTTCTGCTCCAATTTTTATTATTTTCTTCCTTCTGCTGATTTGGGGCTTTTCTTGTCCTTTTTTCTGGTTGTGTAAGATGGGATGTTAGGTTGTTTATTTGTGCTTTTTCTTGTTTCTTGAGGTAGTCCTGTAATGATACAAATTTCTGTCTTATTACTGCTTTCGCTGAGTCCCAATTATTTTGATATATTGTATTTTCATTATCATTAGTTTCTATGCACTTTTAATCTCTTCATTTTTTTGATTCAGTCATGTTTTAAATAACATGTTCTTTAATCTCCATGTATATGTGGGTTTTTTCCTGCTTTTTTGTGCCACTGATCTCCAATTTCAAGATTTTGTGGTCTGCGAATACACTTTTTATGATTCCAATTTTCTTGAATTTGCTGAGGATAGTTTTGTGCCCCTACATATGGTCTACCCTTGAAAATGTTCCATGTGCACTAGAACAGAATGTATAGTCTTGTGTTGTAGAATGGTGTGTCCTGTAAAAGTCAATTATGTCCAATTGTTTTAATATATCATTTAGAGCTAGTAGTTTCTTATTTATTTTCTGTTTGGATGATCTGTCCATGGCTCTCAAGGGGGTGTTTAGGTCCCCTACTGTAACTGTGTTTTTGTCAGTTTCACCTTTTAGATCTTTAAGTAGTTGCTTTATATATTTTGGTGCTTCCTGATGCGGGGCATACATATTGATGAGTGTCATGTCGTCTTGTTGTTGTATTGTCACTTATCGTTGTGAAATGTCCACCTTTGTATCTTATTACTTTTTTTAATCCTGAAGTCTGTTTCATCAGATATAAGTACGGCAACTCCTGCTTTTCTCTGGATGCCATTTGTTTGGAGTACTGTTTTCTACCCTTTCACTCTGAGTCTGTGTTTGTCCTTGTGACTGAAGTGTGTCTCTTGGAGATAGCATATAGATGTTTTTGTTTTATTTTTAAATCCAGTAAGATACTCTGTGCCTTTTCATTGGTGAGTTCAGTCCATTTACATTTAGGGTGATGATTGATATGTGAAGATTTCCTATGGACATTTTTGTCTTCTGGTTTCTGGTTGTTCAGTGTCTTGGTTTCTTCTTTGCTTTTCTCTCACTGTTCTTTTTCTAGTTTGAAGGTGTTCTTTTTCCTTGTTTCCTATTTTGTTTCTGGTTGTGTGTCTTGGTTCTGTGTATTCTGTTTGTTTGTTTTTGAGTAGTTACCATGAGGTTTATGAAAAAAAAAAGTTTCATATATGTAGTGGTTCCTTTTCTTAAGCATACTTTTAATTTCTATTTTCTTTGGGGAATTTAAACCTTTACTTCTTCCCTTTTTATGTTTTTGGTTTTTTGTCGTTTATTTTGGCTTTTTGTTTTGGCTTGACTAGCCTCCTTCATTATTTCCTGGAGTGCTGGCCTTGGGTTGGAGAATTCCCTCAGCTTCTATATGTCTGAAAAGGTCTTTATTCCTCCTTTATATTGAAAAGTAACTTCGCTGGATAGATTATTCTTGGTTGGTAGTTCATCTCTTTTAGTATTTTGAATATATGATTCTACTGCCTCTTGGCCTGAAGCATTTCTGCTGAGAAGTCTGATGGGTTTTCCTTTGAAGGTTACAGCTTTTTATTCCCTGGCTGCCTTGAGAATTCTTTGTCTTTCATTTTTGACATCTTCAGTATATTGTGCTTGGAGGTCTGGTGGGGTTCAGATAGCTCCAGGTCCTGTTTCCTTCTTGAATTTGGGGTTTCAGATTTCCCCATAGTTTTGGAAAGTTCTTTGTCTACTATTTGTTTAAGTTTTGTTTCTTCTGGTATTCCTGTTATTCTAATGTTGTTCTTTCTAATGGGGTTGTAGAGTTCTTCTTCTTCTTTTTTTATTTTCAAATCTGCCTTTTTTCCTTCTGTTCAATTTCCATGTTTTTATCTTCAATGTTACTAATTCTTTCCTCCATCTGGGTGGCTCTGCTTGCTATGTTGGTTAGTTCACACGTTATTTCTTTTATTGCATTGTTTATCTCCTGATTCCTATTTGATTCTTGTTTATAGTTTCAATTTCTTTGGTAAAGTGTTCCTTTTGTTCAGAGATTTCCTTTCTGAGATAATTTATCAGGGTCTGAGTACTCAGCCAGCATTCCTTGAGCTCTCTGAATATTTTTAGGACTGCAGTCTTGAATTCTATGTCACTTAGATTATATATTTCCAAATCTCTAAGTTCCTTTTCTGGAGATTTTCCATTTTCTCTCTGAGATGCTTTGTTCATGACGGATCTCATTGTAGTTGATGTGTTTCTCTTCCTGGGCATAAGAGCTTTTTCCCCTGGCAGATATGGAGAGGTCTTTCTTTCACTTTCCAGTTGGTGTCACTGCAGCATCTTACATTATTTTCTCTTGGAGCTTTCCTGGAGGGTGAGCTTCTCCTCTTTGACTCATTTGCCTTGGTTTTTTAATGCGCCTGCTCTTTGGGAAAAATGTGGTAGGCGGTGATGTTCTCTGCCTCTGAGATGAGTGCAGGCAGAGGCTGATGTGCCTTTGTTTTACAGTTTCCCTGAGCCCCCCTGCTAGTTTCTGTGGGGGCAGAGTTTGTTGGGGAGGGCTCAGGGCTTGATTGCAGCACAGGGCAATGGCAGTTTGGGGGAGGGCAAGGGGAAGCAGCCAGGCTCCATGTTCACAGTTTCTGCCTAGCAGTGGGGGCAGTATGGTTCATTGTTGCTGTGTGTCCTGAGGTTGCTCATTACCCTGGATGCTCGGTCAGCTGTGAAACAGGCCTTTCCCTCTGTCAGGAGCACTCAGGTCCAGGGCGGGCACACTTTGCAGCATAAGCCCACTTCTCTGTCAGGGGAGTGCTGAGCTATGCCTGCCACATGCTGCAATACAAGCTTGGCCCTCCATCAGAAGTGCATGGGGATGATCGCACACTGTTGGCACCGCCTTTCTCCCTTCCCCGCAAGCCCACGTTTCACATGAGATTGTGTTTTGTTGTGGTCAGTGTCCCCCACCGCGCCCCCCCCCCCCCCCCCCCCCCCCCCGGGCTGTTGGCACTTAAGTCTTAAGCTCATCGAGGGCCAATGTGTGGGCAAGTCCTGCACCTGTCAGCTCTTAGTTTTGGGTCCCTGTTATTACCCCAGGAACTTTAGCACGTCTTTGTTCAGGCCCTATCACATCAAGGGCATGGTGCTCCAGCTGGGGCCCCAGCGCTCCTCAGCTCAGGCTTGGGCTTTATCTTGTCTCCTCACAGGGCTTCTATTGTCCGTTCCTCTGCCCACCTGGGATCGTGGTGCCCTTCAGCCCATTTCTCCCAGTCCCCTCCTTGGTCCTTCTTCTGCCAGCTCAGGGCTTTCGCAGTCCCATCGCCGCACTACCTTTCCTTTCCTCCCGTTCTGACCTTCAGGTGTTTTCTTGAGGTGGGTGGATCGCTCAGCTGAGGCTGTGTTACTTGGGGATTCCCTTGTCAGATTTTGGCTGTTTAGTTTGTAATTCCCAGAAGAGGTTTCAGGGACGTTCTCTCATGTCACCATCTTGATCCCCCTCCTCTCTAACTCTAATTTTCAATAGATATTTTTCAATTGCCCCACAACTAAAGTTAAATACACTGCATGAAAAAGTACCCTGAAATTACACTCTACAGATGCTATCCCATATCTTTTCTACCCTACCCACTACCAATTTTAACTCAAATCGTTCTCTTACCAATATATGTAGTAGTACTCATGCATGCTGTAGAGTTCCAATTCAAAGCCACTTAGAAGATACTGTATCATAATTCGAAGGTTATGGTAAAGGACCCAGGTACCTAAACAGGCCAAATGTTGCCTTTGGGGTTCCTGTTTCAACAGCATAGTGTGAAGGGCTGCATCAACCTTCTCTGCCTATCAATATAAAATATCATAACATTTACTTCCTTTTTTAGGTAATAAGAGACTTAAAAAAATAAACAGCTAAAATTAGCATTAGCAGAAAATATAAATCTTCCCACCTAAAGATCTTATACTTGCAAATGCATTATTTTTTTTTGGCGGGGGGGAGGTAGCTCCCTGGCTGGGAATTGAACCCAGGCTGTGGCCTTGAAAGCGCTGAAGCCTAGCCACTACACCACCAGAGAACCCCCCTGCAAATGCATTTTTAATTAGGCTTATGTATATCCAAAGTTTTTATTTCACAATGGATAACATTTACCTAAACACTCAAGACATCCAATTTATAGGACAAAAATACAAATAATTGACTTCAGGTCTTTAGTTATATTATCAATTAATAATGCTGCTGCTTACAAGTTTGCTTTAAGGTTAATTTTTTTATTATTATAATGTGAACTTGCCATAAAAACTATAGTTTGACACATATTTTATAATTTATCCTGATTATTAAAGAAATAAGGTATTTTTCAGTTTGGATTATTGTTCTATTTCTTTTTTTGTAAACTCTTCGGTACATGAAACTATTACACTGCAAGTGAAAAGAAAATTCACCATACTGAAAAATAGTAAAAACTACTGTTCCAAAGAATTGTTTTTAAAAATCTGGTCAAGATATATGAATTGCTTAATACTAGAAGGCAAGGCAACTGGTTGGCTCTTACCTCATCCTGCAAGGTTGCAAATTCCTCAAGAATATGACCGAGCTTATCTCTCTGTCGAGCCCTGTTATGTCCATGGATCTGAATAAGACTACAGAATGGCTGCAATACAAACACAGTTTGTTAACTGTGAATATGAAATGTCCTGATACTATGGAAAATGAATATTCCAAGTTTCCCAAATCTGGTTTAAGGAGAAAAAAATGCTGTGTATATAAGAATCATGTCTATGTATATTTTCTTCATAGGTGTTTCTTTTTAAAGAACTCAACACCAGTATTTATCAATAGCTAAAAGAAAGTGGCTGTTTATGAAACTTGTTTTCATACAGCAAAAGTATCTTTCTTGGATTTTTAGATATCTTCCCAGAATTTCAATAAGACAGTTTATTTTGTGCTTATTTCAAGGCTGACATTTCTGTGCTCCTTTAAAAATTCCACAATGCCTAATAATTATAAATCTTGAGTAATGGTTAATACCTATAAACTCTGACTAAAGTTTTTCTATTCCTATTCTATCTATACAGTATTCTCATATAAAATACTGTAATGTTTCACTACTCAGACAATAGAAATGAACAGGAGGATGCTCTGATTTAAAAAGTATGAATTATATGATTCAAGTATAATATTTTTATAACTGTATACTTTGACAAATATTATTTCATTTGATCAATAACTAGCCTATTCTCTTAAGAGATATAGAGGCAGTATTAACATTTCACTCTTTAAATACTGGAAAATTTATAGAAAACTGAAATGATCTGCCTGAAAATGATAAAATATTAGTGATAAAAATGAAATTTGGTATTTTATTGATTCTCCCTTTACCATTCATTCCATGCTGCTCACATAGATACACAGGCACACAAATACACACACACACACAAAATTTATCATTTTTTTCCCTGTGTATAAGACCATACTTTTGTCTAAAATGGTTAGACCAAAAATTGGGGATCCTCTTATACATGGGAGCAACCAGTTGATATTGATTTCTTAATGTTGGGTTATAAAAGCAGGGGCTGTCATATACATGGGGGCATCTTGTGCACCAAAAAATATGGTAGTAACTAGAATCAGGCCCAGAAGATCTCTCTATAAACAGCTTATAATTAAATAGGAATGACTTATAATTAACTTAATCTACCACAAGGTTTATATTTTTTCATAATTATTTGAGATTTGAAAAAAGTTTTGATTTCATCTAAATTAATAATTTTACTATAATCCTGTTCATTAAGGTAGTATAAAGATAAGTACCTGGGGATGTTACAAATATTCCTTGTTTATAAAGTTGAAAATAAGTAAAGTTTCTGTGTCCATTTACAGAAAAATATGTGAACAACTGCTGTTTTCTCAGGTGGGGATCATAACTTAATAATTCTATTTCTGTGGTTCTGAGGGTTATAGTAAGAGGGTATCAAAAAGTGCCTCTACATCTGACAACTTGCCAGGAAGACTATGAGTTATTGAAGGTATTCACTTGAGTATAAGAGACAGAAACTTCTTATTTAATTCAGGGAAAATGAATAAGATTTGAGGGCTGTCTGGAAAAAATCCAGCCACAAATGCCTCTATTTTTCATATTACACAGTTGTATATTTTCCAGACAACCCTTGTATGTTATTATAGAAGGGAAAAATAGTACAAATTATTGCTATTGAAGAAATTACACCCCAAAATTTTAAATATCCTTGACAATGATCCAAACTGTAGTTCTTACCCGGACACAGTGAGTAACAAAGGAGTCAATACAGTCCTTAGCCTGGTGGTTATTATATAGGCAGCATCTGTAAAATAATACTCAGTCCATTAAAATCAAACTATATGGCCTACAGAAAGAAGCAGTGCTTACTCTAGGTGCTAGCAACAAATAGGGATGGTGCAAAAGAGAAAATGGAACCAAATACACTGCTAAGTTGAAGACTGGTAGTACTAGATAAAGAAATATTTCACTATTACTTTGTTGTGTATTATTTCCAATTCCTTTAGTTCTATATTTGGACAATTAGAGTTGGCTCAAATAAGATCAAATAAACAAGGAGAGAATGAAAATTCCAAAGCTCCACGTTTTCCTGACCCCGCTCCAATGTCATTTTCCTACAACTGATACCCTCATGGAATGTGCCCATAATAATAATTACAAAGGAAGTGCTACATAGAATCCTAATTTCTTCAAGATGTATCCACATTTCCAACGACTGGCCAAAATCATCATCGACACATCCCTCTCTCACTTCATCTTCTGTCCTCACCAAGTAGTTTTCCTGTGGCATTACTTGTCTCAGTTACAAGCATCACTTCTTGATTAAAGCCTTCCTGAGTAGTATGAAGTATCTGCTACCTTCCTGGCTCTGAAGGGACTACAGGGACTGAAGAGGTAGAAGATATTTTTTTTCTATCCCTGAGGTGGGAGGTCAGTAGCCTTTGCACCTAAGGAGATGGGAAGAAGCAAAGACATTCTCCTGGAGCACTGACAGGAGCTAACAACTTGCCCCTCATTAAGTGTTTACTATAACTGAGCAATTGGAGCAGACCCTCAAAGATAAACAGAGCCATGATCATGCCGTGGAAAACCATAGTGTATGCACGAACTGGGAGAAAGAAAAGGCAGAACATCTGGCACAGACAGTGGCAAAAAAGAAGCACTGAAAGGTCCATTATGTCTTTAACTCCACAGTAAGAAAATTACTTAAGGAAACTAAAATAAAGCACTTAAAAAAAAAAAAAAAAAAAAAAAAAAAAAAAAAAAAAAAAAAAAAAAAAAAAAAAAAAAAAAAAAAAAAAAAAAAAAAAAAAAAAAAAAAAGACTTTCTGGATCCAAAAAATGATTTCAAGATTTAAAAATTCAGTTGATAGAAGGTGCTCACAAGTAGCCTTGAAGATCAAGACAAAGAACTTTCTCAAAACACAGTAAAAATAACCAAGAGATTAATATGGAGAGGAGATCAGAAGAACATAGTATATGAGGAACTCCTTAAATAAGATGATGAGGTGATAAATAAATAATTGCACCCAAGTAAAACCTAACTTCAACCTCACAAAACCCTCAGTTTAAATCTAAATATATGGCAGAAATCAATTTTAACATGATTAAGTTTGTTTTTTTTATGTGGAGATTTGATTCCAACAGTTGTTATGCCTTAGCTATAGAGAGGGGGAGGGAGAATTTGGGCTTCTAAGAAATGTATATGCTGTAAAATGTCTTATGACACTTACTTTGGGGAAAGCACCGGAGGACTGACAAAAGACCGAAGTGCATCTTTCACCATGTCTTGCATGAGATGAGTTCCAAAGACCTTTTTGTTATCCACTAGGAAAGTGGTCTGAAAACAAATGTTATATATTAGTAATGCAGCACATACAGTTGCCATACTATGACATGAGCATACTTCTTATAAATACCATACAATACAAAGGAGATTAAAATATACAAACTTGATGGAAATTTATGGTAAATCACTGCCTCCACAATGGGTATTATTTATTAAACCATATGCTGATGTAGGAGAATATGCAGGAAATAAATGTGCAGGGAAAAAAATTTCTGAAGTCAAGAGTAGTACTGACTAGTCTAAACATGTCAGATGAGCTAGCTAATATGTAAAAAAGGGCTTTATAAATTATGAAATATTAAATGGCTAGAAATATTAAGCTAGTCAATAATCTCTAATGAACAGCGTGGAATTCAAATTTTCCAAAATGAGATAAATACATTGTTAAATTTTAAATAAAATAATTCACATTTAATTTTCTCCCCTTAACCTCAGTGTATTTTAATATTTACTATATTACATGTTATATGATTTCCTAACACATCTGGATTGTTTCAAGTTTTTGGTGATGATGAACCAAACAGCTATAAATATTCACATACAGGTTTCTAGAACACTAGATTCCACTACCTTTGGGTAAACAAATAGGAGTGGAATTTATAGATGTTAATTTTATAAGAATTTGCCAAATTGTTGTCCAAAGCAGCTGTAGCACTTCTCATTCCCATCAGTATTGCATCCCAACAAGCATTTGGTAATTTGTTCTTTCTTTCCCATTTTCAAAAGATTCTGAAAGGCAGATAGTGATATTTCACTGTGGTTTTATTTTGCATTTCCTTAATACTAATGATGTTGACTAATTTTTCATACTGAAATGTTCAAATTTTTTGCCATTTTAAGAAGTGGGTTGTCTGGTTTCTTACTGTTATGTTTATGGAGTTCTTCATTTATGTTCTAGATTCAAGTCCCTTGTCAGACATGACTTGCAAATATTTTTCCCACTGCAAAGAGTCTCTTTTCATTTCTTAGCAGTGTCTTCACAGACTGAGTTTTAAATTTATGTTTATCTTTTTTTTTTTTTAAAGGATTGTGCTTTTGATGTTATACCTAAAAACTCCCTGCCTTTTTCAAAGCCACAAAGGTATTCTCCTATTCTTTATTTTAAAAGTTCTATAGTTTCAGTTTTTACATTTAGGTTTATGATGTATTCTGTGTTTTTTTGTTTTTTGCATTTGCCTGTCCAATTGCTCTTGCACCATCTGCTGAAAAGATTACCATTTCTCCACTGATTTGCCTTTGTGCTTTGTCAAAAATTGATTACTGATCAATTAATGGACTACATTACTCAATTGATAAAGGACTATATAATATAGTACTATATAATAAAGGACTAATTAAAGAATAGGACTATTCTGGACTTTTCCTTTGGTTCCACTGATCCATGTGTCCATCATTTTGCCAATACCATATGTCTTAGAGTCTGGTAATGTGAGTTTCCAACTTTGTCCTTTCCCCCACCCAAAACTGTTTTAGCTGTTCTAGTTCTTTCGCCTTTCCATATAAATTTAAGAATCAGCTTGTTGAATTTATAAAATTTCCTGCCATGATTCTGATTGAGATTGCTTAGAATCTATAGATCAGGATTGGGGAGTACTGAGAATATCAATTCTTTCAATCCATGAACAAGGTACATCCATTTATTTAGGTCTAACATTTCATCAGTACTTGGTACTTTTTCAGCACACAGGTCCTATAAACAGGTGTTAGATTTATACCTAAGCATTTCATTTTTTGATATTATTCTAAATAGTAAACATTTTAAATTTCCCATTGTTCATTTCAAATACTTAGAAATAGAGTTGCTTTTGTATATTGGCTTCATATCCTGAGACCTTATTAAACTTGTTCATCAGGTCTAGGAACTTCTTTGTAGATTCCTTGGCATTCTACATAGAAAATCATGTTGTTTGTAAATTGGAATATTTCTTTCTTTCTTCTCAACTGTATGCCTTTCATTTTTCCTGCCTTTTATCACTGGCTAAGATTTCCAGTATTGCGTTGAGTTAGAGTGGAGTGATGACAATGGATATCCTTGCTTTCTTCCAAATCTTAGAAGGAAAGGATTTAATCTTTAATCATTAAGTATGATGTTGGCGGTAGGTTTTCTGTACATGCCCTTTATCAGGTTAAGTAAGTTCCCTTCTGTTTGTAGTTTTGCTGAGAGTTTTTAAATCATGAATGGATGCTATAATAAATATGGTCAAATGCTTTTCCTGAATCTACTGAGACTTTAGATTGTATGACAGGTTTTAAATTACACTGAATGACTTTCCAATGTTGAACTAGCTTTAAAATTTTAAATTCCTGGGATAAAATGAATCTGGGTCATGATTTTTAAAAAATATATTGCTGGGTTCAAACTGAAAATACTTTAAGATTTTTACGCATATGTTCATAAAGGATATTGGTTTATTTTCTATGCTTGTAATGTCTTTGGTTTTGCTATTGAGGTAATAGTGGCCTCATAT
This sequence comes from Lyroderma lyra, assembly GCA_004026885.1. Lineage (NCBI taxonomy): Eukaryota > Metazoa > Chordata > Mammalia > Chiroptera > Megadermatidae > Lyroderma > Lyroderma lyra. The sequence continues at coordinate 117,883 of PVJL010002751.1, forward strand.
GAGTGTTCTGGACTCTTCTATTTTCTGAAGGAGAATGTATAGATATGGCCTGGAGTTATCTTTGTTGGAAAGTTTTTAACTATGACTTTAATTTCTTTAATAGATGTAGGATTAGTCAAGCTATCGATCTCTTCTTGAGCTTTGCTAGTGTCCTTCAATGAGTTGGTCTATTTCATCTGAGTTTCTGAATTTATGGACATTGAGTTGTGTATAATATTCCCATATTATCCTTTTAATGTGTGTAAGGTTTGTAGTAATATCCCATCTTTCATTCCTGATATTATTTCATCTGTATCTTCTTGTTTTCTTATCAATTTCAAAGAACTGGCTTTTGGTTGCATTGATTTTCTCCATTGTTTTATGTTTCCTATTTTACTGATTTCTGCTTTTATTTTTATTTCCTTCCTTCTCCTTGATTTGAGTTAAATTTGCTCTTCTTTTTCTGGCGTTCTAAAGTAGAAACTTAAATTTTTAATTTCAGGTCTTTCTTTTTTTTTTTCACATAAACATTTAATTCTATAAATTTCCCTCTAAGCCCTGCTTTAACTGTATCCCACAGATTTTGGTGTTATATTTTCATTTTCACTTAAGACTTCCTCTTTGATCTATATGTTTTTTAGAAATATGTTAATTTACAAATAGTTGGAGAATTTCCCAGATATGTTTCTGTTACTGATTACTAGTTTAATTCTGAAATAGAGCACATACTTTGTATTAGTTCAGTTGTTTTAAAAATTAAGGTTTGTTTTATGGCCCAGGATATAATAATCTTGATGAACGTCTAACAATCTAACTCAATAACTCTATTAATAAAATATAACATTAACTGCAAAATACCCTTTAAAAATATCTACCTTTTTGTTTCTTTTTATTGTTAGGTTTATTGGAGTGACACTGATGAGTAAAAAATACATGAGTTCCAGGTGTACAATTCTACAGTACATCATCTATATGTTGTGTCATGTGTTAAGAGTCAGTTCTCTTTCTATTACCTTTTGTTTCATCAATCAATACAACAATGTCAGTAGACATATAATTTGATGTTTAAAGAAGTATTTTCATATCTCTCTGCTCTTAGTTTCCTTAACTGTGCTCCACACCATGTTGTAAACATCAGATGCTTCAATAAACTGATTAAGGGGGAAAAAAAGGATTTTCAATACTTAGTAGAACTTACTTGTAATAGAGATCTTGAAAGAACACAAGGTGATTGTTCACTAAACTCACAGAAAAAATCCTAGGACATAGAAGAGAAAAAGTAATATCAATAGATTAAATGAAAGGTAGAAACATCTGCATATGGAGTGTAATTTTTATTAGACCCTCTGGGAATGACATACTACCAGAGTTAGAATATGACAAACAGCTAAAGATAATTTTTATAGCAACTGTCTAATTGTATCATGGAACAGTGGGTTAATTTTAGAGCCTATTTCTTTTTTAAACAAACTCATCAATTGTATGGGTACCCATACAATTAAATTTGTACACCATGAAAATAATAATATCAATAATAATTTACTAACTAATGTGAGAGGTTTACTTCCTACTTCACAGAAATACAAGTAACTAGGCCAATTTGATTCATGTACCAACTGTTCCTGACTTTAGGAAAAGTCAAAAGATATAGCTTGGAAAACTATACATGGGTTCATACATAGAAAGGAAAAAAAATGATAAAATACACTGAAATGTCAACATCTGTAGATTGTAGGACAGTAGTTATCATCTTCATATTTTTCTGCATTTTCCAAATTTTATAGTTAAGTAAAAGTGTATATATACCAGTATTTGTTAATTAAGGATAGGTATATGTGCTTGGGGATAACTATGGCATTGCGATAGCCTGGCAGTGAGAAAGTGAACTACATATACACCCTATAGTTTCCTCTCCTGGAAAACAGAGGAGGTTGTTGCCTAGGTCACCATCATTGTGGAAAATTCACTTTAGACAATTACAGGCAGCATTTTTTCCCACTGATCCCTCTATTGTAGCCTAAGGATTCCCCTCAGGATAGTACTCATCAATGACTCTGAGCTGGTATTCAAGATGAACTTCTCTGCCACCCAACTCCATCCAAGAAAGGCAACATTACTGCTGGGCTTAGAGAAATCCTGGTCTTTTAATTCTGTAACATTCCTAAAATGAGAGGGGTGAACGTGGGAGGGGAGGATGAAGGAAGGGAGAATGGGAGTAGAAAGCAGAGGTGAGGACATGGAGGGAGGGGTGGGTAGTGAGGAAGAATGGGAGAAAAGATGTTTTTCAAGGGCTGTTAAAATATGCTCACTTCAGTCTCATCTATTTTTTAAAAAGGTTTTCTTGTTCTCCTTGAATTGTTATTCATTCTGGTTATCATCTCATGACCCTTGATGTTTCGTCATCATTTTCAATAGCCATGCACCCTGCTTTAAATCCTCTCCTCTTTTAGAAGAGACAAACCTAGTACTTTTCAGTTACATTTACTATTTTTATGACCACTCATTTTAGCTCCTTCATTGGCTGTTTTTCATCCCAAATTTTAAATATGGAGAGCCCTTGTCTGCCTCTCAATGCTTATTCCCCAGACTCATGATCCTCAACTTAAATGGGTGCTCTGTCAAAATCTACAAGTTTTGCTAGTCAACTCACTATCTTTTTTCACAATTAACTTTTACACCTTGCTCACACTGTTTAGCCAATATTCTCCACCAGAGATATACTTCCACTTTGCATTACAAGGAAAACTGAAACGCATCTGTCCAATAGGAAAATACCTCAACTTCACCCTCTTAACCTCCACTGTACCCATGTCTTTTACCAGATGAATTCTTTCCCTGTGCCTCCTTTAACCATGGAAGTCCACCACTTGTACTAAGGACTCCATTCCTTCCAGCTTTCTCAGGACATAGATTGTCGATTATTCATCCTTTGCTCTCCTAGCTATTAAAGTTTTCCCTCTCTACCAGATGGTTCCCATTTACATATATATCAAGTTTCTCCCATTTTTAAAAGAAGACTCACATGATCCCACATTTCCTTCCCAACTGCTGCCTCCTAAGCCAGACTTTCTAAAGGAGTTAGCTGCATCCACTGTCTCTATTTAATCAACCCCCACTCATCTTCAATGCACGCTACCTGGCACTTGGCTCTAGTGCCCGTTATCCCCCATCACTAAATCTAACAGACATTCACTTTGGAACTTACTCATCTCTTTCATTTGAATTCTCACACCAGCATCTGACATGACTTCCTTCTTGAAAAAACTTTTAACTGACTTTCATGAGTTGCTTCCCCTTTGGTCACTTCCAGTCTGTCCTGTAGGTTCAGTTTAGTATTAAGACTACCTTCCTGACTACCTTCCTTTCTTAATGTATATACTTTTTTCCTTGTAATTTTATCCATACTCATGCTTCAATTACTAACTATACTGTAATAATTCCAAAATTATAAATCTAGCGCCAAAATAAACTCTATCCATATAGCTAATATATATTCAATATCTCTACTTAAATATTTCATATACACCTCAAACTCTGCCTTACTAAGACTCTCATTTGATTATCAAAGGTCCTCCATGAGAATTTTTCCATTTCAATGAACAGTGCCAAATCTGCAACTAATTTTGCAAGTCAGAAGCCTGAAGACCTTCCAGAGAGCTCTGTCATGCCTCATAATTAATTCACCACCAATATTCTATCATTCTTAGCTCACACATAGCTCTAACTCTTGACTACCTCATCATCTCCCTGACATCTTTCTAGTCCAAGTTACCATCTTCTCTCCCTTGGACTATAATAATGATTTCTTGATTTGTTCCCTGTGTTTATTTTGTTCCCCTTCCAATATATTCTCCATAATGCAGCCGTATCTCTGCAAATTCTTAATCCAATTATGATCTTGCATAAAACTCTTAATGGTTTTCCTTTGCTCTATAATAAAGACCAAAGTCCTTAATATGGTTTAAATGGACCTGGTTTGACCTGCCTTACCTATCTAGCCTCACCAAATCCTCCATCCCCATCACAGTATGCTCCTCTCTGATACCTTCCTTTTAGTTCCTCAAATGTATCATGAAGGAGCATTCAGCTTCCTTCAACTAGATCTGCCTTGCCTCCACTATCCTAATGAATGTCTACTTAACCTTTGAATTTTAGCTTTACTTTTACTTCCTTAAGAAAGACTTCTTTGATTGCCTAGGGTTCTTTATTATATATGTACTAGTTCCTTTCCTTCATATTATTTACTTTGGTTTGTAATTCTATAATCATTTTTTATGATAATTTAATCAATTTCTATCTTACACTACATGTAAGCCCCATGACAACAGGGATAAGCTTTTGCTCATCATTGTACACTTGCCATAGCACAGCGCCTAGTATAAAAAAAGCACTCAAAGATGTTGCCTGACTTGATAAATGTATGTATATTCTCTAACAGTTTGGACTCCATTTCTTATTACTAGTATACATCACTAACAGAATATATTCTATGAAGTTCACTGTTTACCTCATGTAAACCAGGTATCTTTCTAATTATTCCATAGCTGTCAAAACTGTCATCTTCTGGGTTCCTAATCTACAAGTTTCCCTTCACTAATTTCTCTACACTTTCCCTTACCATTACGGTTATTTTTCCCTACATGCAAAATACCAAAAATTTTGAAAATGCAGAAAAATGCAAGGAATAATCTATTATCCAGCATCCTACCATCTAGAAATAGTCATAATCAATATTTTGATATTTGTTTTCCAATAAAACTGAATTTGGCTCTATCTCTGACAATTTTTTCTGTATGCAACAATATATAAATGGGGAATACATTTTTAAACATAGCTTGACGTTTATGAACACTTTGCCATGTCAATACTTTTCTATAACACACTCTTAACAGCTTTTTGACACATACCATTAAATAGACAATGTCACCGTTAGGCATATAAACTGTTTCTAGTTTTTCAAGATTACAAAGGATGATGCAATAAACACCTTTTTAGAGCACGTATCTCAGATTATTTTCTTACACTAAATCTCTAGAAGGGGAGTTGCTGGGTGAAAATATACACATTTTTAAGTTTTGGAGAGAGATATTGGAGTATTGGAGAATGACTATTTCTCTTTATCAACCTTAAATATTACTATACTTTTCAATCTAGTTGTTACAAACTATATTCTTTAATTACTAGGCTAAGCATTTTTTCATGTTTATTTCTTTTTAAATGTGTATGCTCATGTTCTTTCCCAATTTTTCATTTGGATGTTTATCTTTATCTTACTGATATGTCAGCATTCTCTATAATCTGGCACTTTAGCCTAATAATAACAACAGGTGTCTTATACAGATCCACCAGATTATTTGGTCCCTTATCCTTAATTTTAATCTTTTCCTCTATTCTTGGCCTCTGCCACACTCTTCCACTACCACCACCTATTCCTGTCTCCCAAGTTTTCCAGGGATCCAGATTTTCCTCTTACTATGGTCTTTTCATGTCCAGTGTCAGCAGTTCAGGCCTGGCTCACCAGATCCACTCTCTTACGGTGTGCTATTATGCATTTACCCCTCTGACAAGGTAATCCATTATCTTCTGCCCAATTGTTACATTATATTTTCTTATTCCAGTTTATACTGATCTTCTTTTATAAAATCCTATGATTGGTGATCACAAATATACGAGGGCTGTCCGGAAAAAATCCAGCCATAAATGCCTCTATTTTTCATATTACATGGCTGGATACTTTCTGGACAGCCCTCATATATCCATATAATTAAAACAATTAAAAGATCAGAAAAATAGATGCAGCAGAGTAAGAAAATCTCTTTTCATTATCCAGATATGCCACTAACCAATCATCCAATTTAGTTATAAGTCCTCTAAACCCTAGTTTGTTTAGATGTACAATAAATTACACAGTAAACTGGCTTATGTTTGTGATCTTTTCTATCTTTAAGATTTTATGATTCTCCTAAGAGAATAAGGTCAAACTAAAAAGAGAGCAAACACAAAAAGAAGTAATAAAGGCATAATCAGTGAGTTTCACTAAGGAATGAAGACTTAAGCTCGGCTTTAATGACAAAGAATTAGTGGAAGGGAAAATGAAGTTATTATAAGAAAGTGCATAAATAAAAGCACAAATCTTTATTGATCATCAACTATATCCCAGAGGCTCTGCTCAATTCCAGCAATATAAACTGGTTAATTTGTCATCTCAAGGAACACAGGTACAGAAGAGACCTGGAACTAACAAAGAAGGCTTCATAGAGGAAATGGGGCTAGGAGTTATGTACTGTAGCATGTAGTAGAAATAACAGTCAAATATGTATCTATGCACAGTCATGCAAAATAATCGTAAATTAGTACACTTGTGTCTAAATACCAACAGTATTATCTTGCATATTTTCTACCTTCCTACTAACTTTATATGTCACTATAACCTTGCCAATTAACAAAACTCCATCTCTCAATGTTTTAATATTCACAATATAAACCTCTATTTTAACCCATTAAAAAGATTAATCCAAAATATACCAACTTAAAAATGTTCATACTTTTACCCAGCAACTTCACTGTTTAGGAACTTACCTTAAGGGAGAAGGATGCACCTGACATAATGATCTATCTATAAAGATGTTTGCCTTAGTACTGTTTATAACAGTAAAATACTGAAAATGACCTAAAAGCAATCAATATGAATGGATTGAAAAAAAAAGTGACATATGCTTAAGAATGGAATAACATGTAGCCATTAATATAGAAATATACATGTATGTTGACATGGAAAGAAAGATGTTCATGATGTAGAGATTAGTAATTAAAGAAAAAGGTTACCAAACACCATGACCAATTTTTGTTTGAAAAAGTATTTATACACATGCGCATGTATCTATATACGTATATGTGCACATGTATACACACACGCACACTTACATAAAAGGTTTTGAAGACAGAATCTAGGGTTCAAACTCCCATTTGCAAACCTTGAGTGAACTGTCAACTTCTCTAAACTTTAGTTTCTTAATCTCTAAGATGAATAGTTATATTCCAGAATAGAGATTTGTACTTACCAGTATACAATGTAAATTTGTTAAATTGACCACCTCACAGACAGTTTTTATTCTATCTATTAATCTTGCAAAATAGTTGACCATTTCTTCCCTTTTAATTATTTTTGCATATCGAGGGAAGGTGGGTGGAAGTAGCCTCTGATTAACAAGAGGCTCAAAACCCATCATAATTGGATGATCTAAAAAGAAAAAAAATAAGATTTTCAATGCTTCTCTGAATTTTAAACCTCGAATATTACTAAATGTAAAAAGAAAAAGGCCAGTTTCAAAAGCATCTCCAAATAAATTCTAATCACAATATTCTCTAAATAGACTTTATAATTTATAAGTAATATATCTATATACATATTTTAAAACGATAAGCTAGGCTTTCTCAACTTGGAGTCTAAAATGAGGAAGTTTATCTCTGAAATATAAACTGATTAAAAATTTTGGATTCACAGTTCTCCTGATGGACTACAAACAGGCTACAAACCAACTATAAAAATAGTTTCACATGTCAATGAAAAAAAAATTAAAGCTAAGCACGTCTCATTATTAAGGATTAAAAACAAGACTGATACTTAACCAAATTATAATAATGCTCCTGAGACATATACCCTGATTTTTAGGATCATACCAGTAGAGATGTTCCCCAGGGTTCCTGGCCTTCTTTCTCTTCTCCATACTGAAGTTCTCCCTGATTGAAGTTACTTATTCTTATATAAATTCCAATTTAGCTGATGATTTCCAGACTGAAATCCTTAGTCCTCAATCCTTCGTCTGAGTTCTAAACCTATGATTTTTTTACTACGTAACAGATACCATTTCCACCTTGGTATCCCACATCATCTCAAAAACATATATTGGAAAATTAACTACCTTAAATCTTTGCCAAACATTGCTTCTCAGACACTATATTCCCTTTCTCAGGAAAATGACTCACTGTCCTTACAAGTGCTTAAGCCAGAAAGTGTCCTTTCGTCTCACTCCCCAGGTGCTTCACTTAATCGGTCCTTAAATCTTAAGTATTCTACTTCCTACCATCTACCTAATCTGTCTCTCTTCTTCACTCTTACTACTACTGCAAAGCCTGGTTACCTGGCACTGACTGCTCCCTCATTAAATTAACCCTCAATTGTTCTATTTAAATTATAACCAGCTTTCACTCCCCTAATCCAGTGGTCCCCAACCTTTTAGGCACCAGGGACTGGTTTTGTGGAAGACAATTTTTCCACGGACTGGGAGGTGGTGGTGGGTGGTTTTGGGATGATTCAAGCTCATTACATTTATTGTGCACTTTACTTCTATTATTACTATACATTGTAATATATAATGAAATAATTATACAACTCATTTGCCACTATAAAGCTTGCCACCAGATGCAGCTTAACCGTCACTTGCCACTCCTGATAGGGTTTTGATATAAGTCTGCAAGGAATTTATTTATTTTTATTTATTTATTTTTTTTATTATAGTCTCTCTGCAGTCAAACTTCTCTGCTAATGTTAATCTGTATTTGCAGCCCCTCCCCAGCACTAGCTAGCATCACTACCTTAGCTCCACCCCAGATCATGAGGCATTAGATTCTCATAAGGAATGCCCCACCTAGATCCTTCGCATGCGCAGTTCACAATAGGGTCTGAGCTTCTTTGAGAATCTGCCACTGCTGATCTGACAGGAGGCAGAGCTCAGATGGTAATACGAGCAATGGGGAACAGCTGGAAATACAGATGAAGCTTCACTTGACTGCCCACCGCCCACCTCTTGCTGTGCAGTCTGGTTTCTAACAGGCCATGGACTGGTACCAGTCCATAGCCCAGGAGTTGAAAACCCCTGCCCAAATTCAAAGATTTTGTGGACTCTCTGTCATATAATACTACAAATTCTTCAGTAGGGCACTAAAAGGTACTTTACAATTTTCTCCCATTTCTATAGAGAAAAAACTCACACTCTAATGAAAAACTATGTATTGTGACACTGACCCTATGGGAGCTATTTTAAAAATCTATAAAGTATAAATAATTGGGAGTCATGCAATTCTGTTCTATCTGGTAGAGATTCAATGGACTTCCTCCTCACTCCACAGAAAACAACAGTTCTGTCTCCATTAATCATTTATTTCAACATTCTAATACTCCATAAAAATGTGTGCATTTAAAAACTTTTCATGTCTGGTTATGTCACTGAATAAGTTTAACAAAATCCTTAATACGTCATGTACGTAGGAGAGTCACAGTTTTGCTTTTTCTGAAAATATCTTTTAATACTCCCTACTCCCTAAATACCATAAGCTATCAGCAAGAACAGTGATTTAGAAATATCAAGATCTTTCATGCCTCTTTACTTACACACAAACTATTCTCCCTACCTGTAACACCTAGTCCCTTGTTCTTAACCTGGGAGACATGACATAGCTTGAATTCCCTCTCATCCTAGGTCCTTCCCTAGTACTCTGCGTATACACTACTGCATTGTCTGTGTGGAATTACATCACTTGTTCCTCTCTCTTGAATTCTTTTGAAAGCAGGACCTGATTTGTGTCCCAAAAACCTAAATGCTTGGCTTATAGCAGGTACTGGATTTATCTGATAAATGACAAGATATGCATGCTTAAAATAAAATGGAGAACTGCTACCACACTACCACATCTGATTTGTAACACTTCATTTACAATTATGGTAAAGTAGTAGTGACAACACTGTAAGAAACTTCTTTACCACACCCACATGAATATTTTTGGGACTAAATAAATGCACAGAATCCGGGCACTTAAATAGTATATTACCTTTATTTTTCCTTAAAGCACTCTAATATGCATATGAAATTATTACCCAGGAATATTCTATTACTCTTAATACACATGGTTTTAGGCTTTGAACTATAATCAGAAGATAACTAGATACTAGCCACTCATGAAAATCTAAATTGCCATGGAAAGAGGTAAATATGAATAGGAAATGGATAGAAAATAATCTGTATTACATTTTTATACAAACTAAAAAGTGCAATATAAAACAATAGTAACTTGTAAAACGAATTCAGCTATCCTGCATACTCCTAAGTGTTTAGCGGTATTCCTGACCTCTACCCACTAGATAGATGCCAGTAGCATCCCCCTAAATGTGAAAACCAAAAAAGGATCTGGACATTGCGAAATGTCTCTGGGAGGTCCCAGTTGAGAAACACTGGTCAAGCAAATACAATAAGCAAGTATTAATTCAGTGTGGATAAACTCAGGAAGTAACACGTGTATATGATTCACAATTAGAAGAAAGACTTCCTAGAAGAAGTGAAGCCTAAGCAAAGACCTAAATAATGAGAAGTTAGTTAAAAAACAAAGTATTAGTCAGGACAAAGTATTCCAAGGATATCAAAGGCCTAGAGGATAGAGAATGTGGCTCCTTTTCTATTTTCCTTCGGGAGCAGCAACATTCCAAGTCATAACTTCTCTGAGTTCAAAAAGTAAAAATTGATGCATATAAACAGAGTGGGACAAACTCACTATACATAGAGTTAGAAGTTACCTGTATACTTCTATTTTCCACATACATTTAAATTTTTGCTCCACATTTTTCTGGACATAGTCCTTCTTAATGGTTAAAATAGTTCCTAGAAGCTATTTTTATATCTCAGCTGTTGATGAAGCTCATGCATAAGGGCTTTGTAACCATCCTATCCAAGACCTCCTAGTAACCTGCCTGACTAGAAAAGAGCATAACAACTGAGTTACAATAAGCAGTTGAGAAGAAGAGGAGCTAAAAGCCAGGCAGGAGTTTGTGTCTTGCTTCATGGCAATAAACTATAAAGTTTTAAGAAGATTTAACTACAGCCAATCCCCTTGCAGAATAAATTGCTCTAACATTTTCCCACTATACTACATACATTTCTACCACACAACTTATCTCAGACTGTCTTATAGTAAGATAACCTGAAAAGCCCTTACTAAATGAGCTCAGAAAAGACAGTAATTCATATTACTTTCTACCCAGAATGTGCTGTGCTCATTAAAGTTTTCCTGAAGTAAACTGGATACAGATCAGATAACGTCTAGATCAGGCATGTCCAACCTGTGGCCCAGGACAGCTTGAATGTGGTCCAACACAAATTCTTAAAACATTATGAGATGTTTTTGCAACCTTTTGAAAAGCTCATTAGCTACCATTAGTGTTAGTGTATTTTACATGTGGCCCAAGACAATTCTTCTTCCAGTGTGGCCAAGGGAAGCCAAAAAGTTGGACACTGCTGTTCTAGACTCCCTTCTGACTTTACAAGTCTCTAGGTGTACAAAAATTACCTTGGTTTTCCAATTAAAATACTTCATACATAAAATGCTTTTTTAGTATAAGAATCTCCAAAAAGATGATTTTCCCCTTACACTAACACTCTTTCAAAAATAAAATAATCTATTATATTTACTATGTTGAAAACATTATGGCATATTGGTTTAGAATGTTTTAGTTACTAAAATTCTTGTTAGATAATTGGTTTTCATTATTAGCAGAAAAAGTGTTACAAACAGTACAAGGTCCTTGATAAAAGATTTATAGTTACAATGATCTTTGATTTAACTGAGCAAAGTAAGTTATTCCAAAATTAATTAGATACTAAATTTAAAGATCTGGAAATATATTAGTCAAGGAGATAGAAGTTTTATATAACTTTTAGACAACGCATCTCTCTCAAGTTACATATGCAATTTACAGTGAGACTTAATGAAATACTGAGTTTTGGATGCCCTCAGATTATAAGGCATTATGGAAAACAATACAGAAGCTGTTATTCTGTACTTTATGGATACTTGATTTCCTTTCATAAAATGCTGTAACATTATGCTACACAAAACAAGCCAGACACAAAAAGACAAATGTTGTATGATCCCACTGAAAGCGGTAACTAGAAGAGTCAAATTCGTATAGACAGAAAGTGGAAGAGTGGTTACCCTGTACTCGGCGGGAAGAGGAAATGGGGAGTTTCAATTCGGGAAGATAAAAAGTTCTTGAAATGGTTAGTGGTGATAGTTGCATGACATTGTGAATGTAGTTGATGGCACTGAAATGTACATTTAAAAATGGTAAAAATTGGCAAATTTTATGTTATGTATATTTTGCCACAATAAAAAAAAAGTTTAAAAAGGCATTAGAACACAACTGTTAAAATCAAAAGGTATGGGGCTTCAATGAATATTTTCTCCTAATCACTGGTCAAAATAACTTAAGGTGTAATATATGCACATTAACGTATTTTGAAGTTTTTGGTATATATTTTTGAATAATTATACATGCAAATGAAAAAAGTTTCTAACTAAACAATAAAAAGCAACTCTCCTGCCCACTTATGGCCCCCAGTTAATCTCTTATAAACTAACCACTTCTAGTTTTCTTCCACATGTACCTATTTATATATATATATCTTTTCAACATTAATGAGGTATAATTTACATATAATACCATGCAAATATTAAGCTTACAGCTGTTTTGAAAAATGTATACAACACTGTAACTACCAGTACAATCAATGCATATAACATTTCCATTTCCCCTACCGCAGAGAATAAATTTTTAGTCTTCTGAGGCTCAGGGATGTCGCTCAGAAGAAACAGGGAGGAAATCTCTGCTTCTAAACAGATTTTAATCCAGTTCTCACGTCATCAGCATAGTTCTTATCCTTATTTTCAGAGGTACCTGGTATACTAAAAAAGGGTCCCTTAAGAAGATATATTTACAAACTGAGCTCTCTCTTGACTTCCCTATCAGTGGCTAAGAATTCAGTTATTTGGGGGAGCTACGTCAATGTCCTTCTGTTTTCTAGCTTCTAAAATTTTGTTGCTATTGTCTCCTTTCCTTGTATGTTCCTCTTTATTGATTATGCCTATTTAAAAACAAAAATAATAAAAACTTCTTCACTGTTTCATTAGGGTTTCAAAAAGTAAATGTGTTATATTCAATCTACCAATTTGAATCAGACACTTTAAAATTTATTATCAAAGAATGACAAGCCCTCTTGAAACTGAGTGCCAGATTTGAAAATATACTTCAAAAGTACCTACCAACATAAGTTTAAGTAAATTTTTAATTTTTATTAGCAACTTTTAAAGATGCTTATATTCTAGAGAGTAAAACCAAACTTAATCCCACAGATAACTATGCAAGAACATGGGAAAGTGGAGTAAATTTTGACAAGTGGAACGAGGAAGACTCATTGGAAAAATCAATTTGAACACCAATTTGAAGGATAGGTTAGAATTCCACAAAAATATAAAAAGAAGTGTAGGAGTCCATAGCAATAAAAAAATATAAGCAAAGAAAAAGAGCAACATTTGCTGCACTGGATTCTCTTCTTCCCTCATTTTTCAGCAAAGATCTAACCCAAGGTTCTGAACACAGTAAGTGCCAAGCAATCATATCCATGCCTTCAATTTCAATTAGCACTCAATATAAAAATAACTCCCAACTGCTTTTCCATCCATTTTCCAGAGCCAAATATTTATTGTACTAGTGGACTGCTCCATGTTACCACATTAAAAAATCCTTTTCATTATATCTGAGATGCCCTCCTCTTCCTGTCCACAAACTACTTCTATCTTCTGCATCTTTAGGACATATTCATTCAGTAAACCCACCAGCAAAGTAATCCTTGGCTCAAGTTTGATTCCTCCCAATTTTTTCCTTTACTGTTTCCAAGTGGTACTGATTATATACCTTTCAATGAGAAGCTAAAATGAATGCGCAGTGATTTCAGGCTTTACATAGTCATTTTGTCACCAGCTGGAATTCTAATAATTTTAAGAAGGCAAAATGAGTAATCTGAGATGAAAACAATCTACATCATTGCTTTATCATCATTATTCTTCAGAAACACATTATTGGGAAGACATTAACTTTTTAATTATAGAACTGTTTAGCTTTATGCTTAAAGGATAATTACAAAATAATATACATTAAGCCAGCTAAAGGTTGTAAACAGATAAATTTAAAACTTCACTTGCTTAGTCATAAGATCATATTTATTAAAAAGTTTATTCAAGTCAAATTTATGCCAACCAACTTCCTGAAGCTTGTGAACAGACCATAAAACCAGAGAAATAGTGAAAACTATACACACAGACAATACATTTCTTTTTAGCACTGACTAGTCTGAAATATGGGGAAGCCACAAACCACATGGACAACTAATGATCTGATAGCAATTATTATCCTCAGAGTTTATATAGACCAGAACAGCCCACAGTAGTCAATTATGGCAAAAAGAAATATGAGAGTCCAGTCATCTGGAAGACTCTCATTTTGCATCATTAATACCTTCGTGATATATAACCCAACAATCAAATTACTCTGAAGTAATGAATTACACAGTTGTTTTCACAAAAGTATTCTTGCACTAGTATCCAAAGTACCGGAGAGCTATAGATATGATATACTCCTCTCTAAACATGTACTAGTGTGTTATGCATTAACAACCTTCTAACCTTATTTTTTTTTAATGTGCCATGGTTACAGAATGCCACCTAGTCAGTCAGTCATCTCATATACATATTTCCCCTCCTGGGGAAAATGAAAACACATTAATGAATTAATAGATTCAGTATAATTATTAGATAAAGATTATCATAATACTAATTTCTTTGCACTGTTCCACAACCTAATTTTGAGTAAGAAAAAAAATTTGTGGGAATATCACATCTGCTATTTCTTAAAAGAGAGGGGGATAGAGTGGAAAAGGAATGCAGTGTGAATCAGTACATATTGGCCTTCCTAGTCACAAAACCAACAACTGGGAAACACTAATTTAAAGAATATAAATACCACCTCATTTTAATGAGTTTTAAGGGTAATCAAAATTGCTATACATTATCTAAAATGTTAACTCAGTTGCAACTTTTATAACAAAGTATACTGTTCCTTTTATTTTAAGGCATAATTCATAAACAAAATTTACTGAGTGTTAACAATGTGCCAAGTACTACAGAGATAAACAAATAAGACAGTCCCTGGCCTAAAAGTATCAACATTTCATGGAAAGACAAAGAGATAAACAACTGTAATATAATGTAACAGAGGTGTGTATGAGTGCAACCGGGCCACAGAGTACTTTCCTTAGGCCCGCCTGGCAGAGTCAGGGAAGACTGTGCAATGGAGGTGATGATGTCTCAAAGGAGTAAAGGGGAGATGTGATGAAAAAGAACGTACTGCTGACATCACAGCATGCGCACCAGAGGCAGTAAATATTCAGAGCCCAAAAAGTAAGATACAGGAGATGGCCATGTTCTACAGTAATGTTTTATTCTAGAAAAGAATTTTAAAGACCACATAAACGCTCTATACACACCTATGAAGCAAAACATTCCAAGGTCCACAAAGACTGAATTAAATAAAATTTTAGAAAAAACAAATCAAACATTATACACTCCAGATGGAAAAGAATGAACATAAAGAGTAGGAGCAAACAAACAATTACCTCCTTTAGTAGTATCATTCTGGGCCTGGATGCCATGATGCAATGAATTATGAATGGCAGAAAGAAGATCTGCTGCTTGAACCATCAATTTTTGAGCTTCTGCAACAGCACTGGTCTAGCAAATAAATCACCAAAAACATTCTTACACATTCTTTCACTGAAAGATATACATTAAATAGGAAAACCCTATAAACAATAATGAAAATAAATGCATGTTGCTGACATTGGTCTTCACAAACTATTCACCTAAATATGGGTTGCCCAGATCCTGTTAGGACAGAAATTATTTTTTTTATCAATATCTGTATCTTGTAGGAGCCATTAAAAAATAGGAAACATTTCTGGTTTGTTCTGTTAATGTTTTGTTTAAAAAGAGAGAGATGCAGCCAATGGGAAAATTTTAGCATTTCCACTCTGTCATTCATCAAGGTGAAATTAAAAAAAAAAAAAAATTCATAGGAAAAAACCAGTGTTACAAGTCAGATCAATGGTAAAGATTTGATCTTTACTCACCACTTACGAACTATTCACAAATTAGTCTGTAATAGAGTTTTGAGTTAATGCAAATGCACACCAGAGAAAAAATATATCCGCCATCTAGGTCTTGCTTTTGGGTCTATCACGGTTAATTAATTACTAAATAAAAGAAGTCCTAAAATTCTCAAATTTACTTTCTCCTTTTCAATTCACAAAACATGACTACCCACAAGCAATTTCACTTTCTTTTACTTTATCCACTAATGTGAAATATTATTTTTATATCAACAACAGACATGCAGTGTTATGGAGCAGAATATAAATTCATGTGACTTTGAGGAAATCATTAGGGCTACTTTGATGTAAAATACACCAAATGTTGAGTGCTGTGCACGTGCAATCAGGGGCATTTTAACAGAAACGTCTCAGAACTACTCCAATAAAGCATTCCATCCAAAAACACCCACCAAAATTGGCAGATTATAGTAAATGCCCTTACCTCTTTTTTAGTAAAGGCTATAAGCACTGTCAGCAACACTCGAGTAAATTTCACTCTGCTGAATACTGCTAAACACTGTTGGTGCTAAAAAGTAAGACAGAACTGGAAGTTAAAAGATGCAAAGTCTGTCAAATAAATTTAATTTTAAAATATGGTACTTTAAGTCCTAAATCTGAGTGTTAGTAACTTACTACATTATAAACATCTTCACTTTTAGGCCTTTAAACACCTGAAAATGAGCTGCAGAAAATAAAACAAAGCCTATTCTATTAAAATAGAAATACAAAGTTTCTGTATTAACAAGACTGATTTTCCCCTATAGTGTAACAAAAGTTACACTATAATCTCAAAAATTGATTTAATTAGCATTTTAAAAAAGGATTGTTAAAAAGTACTTTAAACAGCCAGAAAATTAAGGAGCTCAACAAAGGTTTGGCAACTTTTGATAATGTGTAAGTTCTTGAATTTTGCCAAGCTGTGATGTATCATCTGTGAAAATCATTTTTTCTTCCTGCTTTACAGGAATACTGACAATTCAGTTTTGAAATCATGTATTTGAAAGAGCTGTATTATCATTCTATCAAAATAAATACAAGGGAAATAAAATCCCTTGCAAAGTCCAATTTTTAAAGAAATACCTTAAAAAGAGCTTCCATAAATTATAACGCAGTTCATAAAACTACAACATTAAGAGGTAGACTTCTCTGATATTATCTACCAGAAAATAAGTTCAATTACTTCTAGTTCAACTTCTGGATCTCTTTCTTCTCCTTGTCGACTTCGAGTACTCTAAAATTTTAAAGAAGATGAATTAAAACAAACACAAACCTACAGAAGCATTAAATTATAAATACGCAAGGTAAAGCACTAAATTAATTTACTGAATATATATAAGAAGCTATTTTTAAGAAAAATATTTGAGGAGAAAAAAGTTGTATTTAGTGTTTTCTATTATTATACAGAGAAAAGTCATTTTTATATAAATTATAAAGATGACACAAAGGAGTAAGTATCAAAAACAGCCAAAGCAAAACTGTGAAATAACTAAGTAAAAGCACATGGCACATGGAACTTCATTTTTTTAAAGGAATCTATTCACAGGAATTCCTGATGCTTTCAAAACTAACCCCGTTAGAAAAAAAAATAGTAATTTTTACAAAAAAAGCACATTATAAACATAAAGTCACATAGTAAATACTGTTTCTACACTAAAATGCAAAGTATTTTGTTAATACATCAATAATACAGGTGGACTATGATAAAATTCCAGGGCAGTAGCACAGGAAGATCTGGGTTCTAGCCCTGGAGCTGGCACTCACTAGTGGCAGGCATGCCCTTAAGTAAGTCTCAGACAGGTTATCAAACTCCCCTGAGCTATAGTTTCCTCATGTAAAAGTGGGGCATTATGTGCATTTTACTGCCTAATTCAATCAAATAAGACAGTAATATGAAAGTGCTTTGACAACCATACTGTGTTATATAAGTATGACAAGACAGTAGAAACATTAACTCTTTTCCTTTTTTAATCTCTGTGGGAACCGAGTCCTTTTTTTTTTTTTTTTTTTTTGCTTTTTGGTATGTGGGTAGCTCCCTGACCGGGAATCGAACCCAGGCCGCAGCGCTGATAGCGCCAGCGCCGAAGCCTTAAGCCACTGCACCACCAGGGAACTCCCAAGGGAACCGAATCCTGAGGGCCATCTGGTTGAAGGATGTCATTCATAGAAGGCTTTCACCAGATGTGGGATAGCACCATTAATTGAGCTCTTCCACTGTGCTGTAGACATAGTACTAGCTATTAAAGATACAAAGCTGAAGAAGATAGTCCTTAAACTTTGAGGAACTTAAAACTACAATATTATGTTACTTTAAAAATAGCATATGGAAATTCTAAAACAATGGCCAAAAACTGAGGGTTAAATTTTGAATACTTAAAAGTGACATTAACTTATCCTCTAGTAGTCTTCAAACTCATTACCAAAAAGGCACAGAATATATAAAGGAGGTATATGGTCTTATCTGCATTAGCTATTTGTAATTAGCTAAAGTTAACCTGACATTTAGAAGAAAACAAAAATCCTATACCAAAGAAAAGAAAAAAAAAAATTATATACCTTTACTCTTCTTTGCATGTCATCCTCCACATCTTTTAGCATGCCTAGAAAGAGAAACAATGAGGTTAAAAAGGAAAGAAATCCAAACATTAAAACAGTGAATTATCTTTATAAATGGTTTTACCTGTAACTCGAAGATCTGTCACACTGTTAGCCATTTTAAATCCGTAAGTCATTGACTGAAAATCTTCCTATTCAGAAAAGGAATAATTAGGCCTTTGAAGAGTATAGCAAACCCTTTCAATATATTTCTCTTACAAAATCAATATTTGCTGATTAGAAAGCAGTCATGAGAGCATCATTCTGCTTGTCTAAGTATTGCTATTAAACATTCAAGCTTTCCTTATCAGTGTACCCTTAAAATATCACACTCTAATGCTCTCTACATCCTTTATTTCAATTGCTTGTCCTTAGGCAATTTAAACATATGTGCATTTAACATTACTTTGAATGACTCAATATATGTGTCTTTTGTTAGAAGCTTTTAGATTTCCCACAATTCTGTCTTTATAAAATAAATGGATAAAACACTATAAATGGTTCAATTTCTCTTCAGGGATATCACAACAGATATTTCAGGAAGAAGTATGACTGAATATATTTATAACTTCCTATTTTATTCTGTAATTATCAACACAGGAACTATATATATATTACAGCGGTAGATAGGAGTCCAATGCTTGGTCTTTGGTCCATAACACATCAGATAACTTTGGTTAGCAGGTGACCAAAAAATAATGTGCTATATGACCTTTCACTATGCACCTCTATGAGTTTCACTTATTTACAAAAGTATTAAATGAACAACGAAAATTGTTCAGTTAACCCAGTGTCTGCTGGGCAAGAGTCAAAATTTTTAGTATCTTCTTGGCCTCTGCAACTTTGATTATGATATGTTCTGACTGTTACACATTAGTTTTTGTCTAAGACTTATGCAAATTTTAGTAAGTGGACTATATAGTGACTGGAATAATAGTGCATATATGTAATATCTTTTGATCAAAACTATAGAGAAACAGTATAATTTCTAAGTGACAACATTCTTGAGAAACTTACAAAGACATATTAAAGAAACCTGGAATGTAAGTAAACTTAATTTTAACATAAAATAAAATTGAAAAGTTTATAAATTGTCACATGTATGTTTGATAAGTGATACGTTTGAGTAAAACGTCAAAATTTTAACTTCATACAATCAAAGGTTGAAAACCACTTACAATCGCAAGTTGAAAAGTATAAATTATTAAACAGCCGACTAATTTGCCACTTTCCTCAATTTTTTTTTTTTTTTTTTTTTTTTTTTTTGCTTTTTGGTATGTGGGTAGCTCCCTGACTGGGAATCGAACCCAGGCTGCAGCACTGACAGCGCCAACGCTGAAGCCTTAGGCCACTACACCATCAGGGAACTCCCTTTTTTTTTTTTTTTGAAAAACAGTAGTTCATTAAAAGTTGTAACAGGTTTTCTTGTACCCAGCGAAAGTCAGCCAAATGACAGGAAATCATCTGGCCTCAGCATCAGACTTGGCTGCAAATGTCCCTAAGCAAATGTGTTAATACGTTCATTTGCAAAATAAGGCTAATGTTTATGATAATATCGCAAGATAGGAATTCCCACTTACAAAGTATTCCACATTCATAGGTGAACAGTAAATATATAATAATTACTGTTGATAAGATTCCAAGATTTAAACAAGATTCTTACTTCAAAGTTATTAAATGCTTATTTACACACTGTTAAGATACAAAGGTTAATTAGCCTTCTCAAATAGAATTACTCAAAGTGATAGCAAAACCACATTCCCACTTTAGCCTTATTGTAAAGAAAAACTATTCACACATGGATTCCCACCCCCAAAATCATTTAGACACTGCTGAGACATTAAATTAAGTGGCTTGCTGATTCATTTTGAAGACTATGAATTTAATATCTGGCTGATTTAAGAAGTCAGAAGCTTTATTAAAGATTAAAGAAGTGTTTCTGTCACATTACAATTCTTATAAGAATGTATATAAAAGCCTAATATAATAGAGTGATAGGTATTTATAGCAGTGGTCAGAACTACAGCAAAGTTTCTGAATTCTCAACCAAAACATCAGTGACCATGCAATTCATGTCAGGTACTTCAAAATAAAAGAAATCAAACAAATATTATGTTGCTGGTCTCAAAGAACTCAGTGGTACTATATGGCTCACAGAATTGGGTCTTTTAAAAATCTCAGGTTGTATTACAGAGTTATAAGCTTATCCTTTAGGTGAAGTTTATAGTCTATGTCTACTTGAACATCAAACAAGATTCTCAAATTTTACATGTCTAAGAAAAGAAACTCTTCTAGTGTTTACACCATGGTAAATGGCACCCCCATCTATCTAGTTACTCAGGCTGAGAACCTGCACTTCAAGTCCTCTCATTTTCCCACAGCTCATATCAGATCCATCCAAAACACCTGAAGGCCTTATCTTCAATGTCTAATATAACTATGTCTCACTACTTTCACAACTGTCTGTAGTTCAAGTCATCACCGTATTTCACTTCTGTAACTGTCATCTTCTACACTTGTCTCTGCAATAATTTATGTGCCACCAAAAGTCAAAGGGAATGTTTAAAATAAGTCAATTCACATCACTTCCTACTCAAAACCTGTTTCCTCCCTCACAGAAATATCCAAAATCCCAGCATAGCCTCTAAAGCCCTCCATCATGTGGTTCTGGTCTCCCTCTCCACCCTCAAGCCCCATGTTCACTGCACTGCAGTCTCACAGGCCTTCCAGTGTCCTTCAAACACATCAAACACATTCTCTTTTTAGGACCTTTGTACCTGCTCACTTCCTCTCCAAAATTATTTCCTTCAAAAGACTGAAAAAGCTCCATCCCCACTATGTTTCAACTTCTGTTCTAATGTCTATTTCTCATATAGAGGTTTTCACTGTGCATTCTAAAACAACACCCTCCACCACTTTCTATCCCCTTTCCCTGCTTTACTTCTTTTCATAGAACTTGCCACCACCTGACTTATGTATTTGTTTACCTATACATTGACTATTTGTTGCAAAAAATGCGTAATTCATGAGATCAGAGCTTTGCTGTATTCACTACGTTTTCTCCAGGGCTTAGAATAGTGCTTGATACAGAGTACTGTTCAATGCATATTTGTTGAAATAAATGATGACTTACTGTAAGGCAGGGGCCATAAATGTAAACAGAGCTAAGCAAATCAAGCTGGTTACAAGCTACCCTGGGGAATGGTAGAGACTGTGGCAAACTGGAGAACATACACATCATCTAAAGAAGTCAGCTATGACTTACCCTATTTCGGCCATGAATGAATTCAGGGCTAGTGTGGTAAGGTCTAAATTTTTAGAACAAAAACTTAATTTAATGTAAAATCTTCCAATTTTTAAGTGCTACCAATTTTTAAAAAATTAAGTAGGCCAACATTATGAAGACAAAAAAATTTGCCAAGAAGAGTCTGAGGGAAAGCATTTATCTGGGAGAATATCACAGGTCTGAGTAACAAACGCAAGCCTAAGTAACAAGAACTTAATCTAAATCACCAGAAGACTCAAACGGAGGAGTCAGGTAAACAGATGCCACCACTAAAAATATCACTCTTGAAACTTTGTGGACTTGAGGAGGACAAAATTCAGTGACAACCAGGTACTGGTCACTAACCAACAGTTCAAGTAGGAGCTGAAGAAGATTTGGACTGAGATTATAACTGGAAGTGAGAAGCTGCTAAAATCAGGGTATTTTAAAAGTAAAGCCAGGAGTTCCCTGGTAGTGTAGTGGCTTAAGGCTCGGTGCTGGTGCTGTCAATGCTGCGGCCTGGGTTCGATTCCCAGCCAGGGAACTACCCACATACCAAAAAAATAAAAAAATAAAAAAGTAAAGCCAACACAATATGCCGATGAACTGAGTATGGAGGCATGAGGTAAACTGTATAATCAAGTATCATTTTTCGGTTTTTGGTCTGAGCAACTGGTAAATGACAGCACCATTATTGAGATGGGGCAGACTTTGGGAGGAATAGGATTAAAGGCAAAAGTAGAGCATAAATTTGGCCATTTTATTCTTTTTTTTTTTTTTTTTTTTTTGATGGCTCCCTGAGCAGGGATTGAACCCAGGCCGCAGCGGTGAGAACACCAAAGCCTAGCCACTACACCACCAGGGAACCCCCAATTTTGGCTATTTTAAATTTGCAATCTCTTTGGTCATCCAAATGAGGATTTAAGGAAGGTACTTGTTTAAGTTCTGGAAGCCAGGGGAGGAATCAGAACTACAAATATAAATACGGGCTTCATCAGAGTATAGTTGGTATTAAAAAACACAAACTAGAGAAAATCAACTGAAGGCAAAGGTATAGAAAAGAAAGCCCAGGAATACTCCAGCATCTAGAGAGACAAGCATAGGAAATGGACTAACCAGTGAGGCAGAAAGAAATCCAAGAGACTGCTCTATCAGGAGGATGAGAGGAAAGTATGTCAGAATGGTCACCTGGGTCAAATGATACTGCTAGGCTGGACAGGGATTTAGCAAGATGGATATCATTAAGGACCTTGTTAAGACCAGTTTCAGTGTAGTAGTAGAAAAGAATATCCAATTGGAAAATGCCCAAGTGGGTGAGAAAAGACTGAGAAAATAAAAATAAGTAATCATTAACAGCTCATTTTTGTACAGGTAGCAGAGAGATGAGACTGTAAACATAAGGAACTATGGGATCAAGGGAACTGGTGTTTTGTTTTAAATGGAAATATTAAAGAATGTTTATATGCTAATAAAATAATCTAGTCGTGAAGGAGACACCAGTAACACAATACAAAGAAAGGATTAATAACTGCAATAGGCAAGAAGAAAAAGAATCTAGAACACAGTGGAGAGGCTGAGCTTAGATTCACTGTCACAGGGATACTTCCATTTTAACAAGATAGGAGGCAGAATGTACGGGTACTAACACAGGTTAGCACCTGTGGTAAGTGAGAAGATGGAGTACTTCTAATTACATCTGATTTCATCTACTATTTCATTAAGGTACGAAGCAAGCTGATAGAGAGAAGGGTTGACATTGGAGGTATGAGAAGTAAAAGATGTGGAAAAGTCACCTTAGAGACTGGAAAATTAAATTCACTACAGAAATGTTATAGGACTCTCTAGTGTTGAATGCCCATCTAAGGTTTGCAGTCCCAAAATTAAAGTGAGAACAGACACAGAGATGTGGGTTTTCTCTAGTAGCCTTCTGCTGTTTGGGTGCAAGAAGCAAGTAGGCAGATGGTTGGGGTTTTGCCAGGTAAGTGACACATTATGATGAGAGAAAGGGGCAAGGGAGCTGAGGGTGTCTGAAAAAAGAGCGATTTCAGCACTGGATCAGGGAAATAAGGACACAAAGAAAATTAAAGCAGCAGCATCCACAAAGTGGAGGCCTCTGGGGGACTGAAGGTTAGTGGGAGTAGGGGAATTGAAGTAAATAAGAAAGTGGTAGAGATCAAAGGGTAATATGCTTGAAATCAAGATTTTGGAGGTGAGTCGATTAGTAGGGATTAATTTTTCTTCATTTATTCACTCATTCTTATACCATTTTCTAAGCACTGTATGGTGACTGGTATGGGATAGATAACCAGGAATATGATGATAAAATATAATCACTGCCATCGCATAGTCTATTATCCAGTAAGAAAAGTAAAGTCAATGTTCTTTATTATATTTGACAATGTTTTTATAATACTGCCAAGATACAACTGCAGAAAATTGTCAGGGATATTTAGAGTTCTATAAAATATAGCATTTAAAACAATGCAGCCCTGCAAAGAAATTTAGAAGAGTAAAATGTTTACAATCATTATTGTAACAGAACACCCAATACCAATATTGAATGTGATTCCACCAAAGCAGTAATCTTCATAGGACTAATAATGTAATAATCTAATAAAATTTTTTTTCAAACCTTGCTAAAACTGTGCTGTCATGGTTGCAATATGTTATTGCTTTAAAAATTCATTTCACAGATAAAATAGTTTGCATAAAGGTTTCAGGGGCTTCTGAAATGATTTGATTGACTCAACCAAAATGTGAGTACCTACTACAGACTAGAATCAAGCTTGTCCAGTCCATGGCCCGTGGGCTGCAAGTGGCCCAACACAAATTTGTAAACTTTCTTAAAACATGGGATTCTTATGCAACCTTTTCTTTTTTACTTCATCACCTATCATTAGTATTAGTGTATTTTATGTGCGGCCCAAGACAATTCTTCTTCCAATGTGGCCCAGGGAAGCCAAAAGATTGGACACCCCTGTTAGATACTGGTAACACAATAAAGGTACAAGTTAAGGGGAAAACATAGACAATTGAGACTTGAAACAATTTAAATGGTAAGTGGCTTATAACTTACTGTATATTCAATAAAATACTACTATTAACAGCTAACATTTTGTTTATTATGTGCCAAGCACTGTTTTAAACATTGTACTTGTATTAACTTCATTAACCCTCACAGTAATGCTCTGAGGTGGGTACTATTATCAACTACATCTTATAAATGAGGAAACTGAGACATACAAAGGTTAAATTCCCCAAAAGCAGAGAAAGCTAGTAAGTGACAAAGTCAAAACACAAACTTAGGTAGCCTAAATCCCCAAAGGCTGTACTCGTTTAACTTCTGCAAAAATTTCGGCTTATAAAAACAGTGAAGAGAAGCCCCATGTTCCCTTTGCTCCTATTCCCCAAATGATAACATTTTATTACATCTGCATTACATTCTCTATACTTTTTTCTGAAACATTTAACAGGCTGCTGACTCTGATGCCCCTTTTTACCTTTAAACATTTCAGTATGATTTCCTAAAAACAAAAATCATTCTCTTATGTCACCAGAGTACAATTATCAAATCAGGAAATTCATGTCTCATTAATCTGGAGCACTTTCTTCGTCCCTGTCGTTCATGCCCTGACATTTTGGAATAGTACAGGTCAAAATTATTTTGTCTATGTCCTTCAATATGAGTTTGCCTTATATTTTCCCAAGATAAAAGTGACGTCATTTTGATAAGCATACCACAGAAGTGATGTTATGCCCTTCTTAGAGCACTGTATCTGCAGGCACATGATGTTGACTTATCTTATTATTGATGTTAATTCTGGCCACAGGCTAAGGCAATTTGTCCCAAGTTTCTTGACTATAAACTTACCATATTCCTCTTTGTAATTAATAATTATATTGTGGGAAAGTGCTTTGAGTGTAGATACAAATCCTGTGTCTCAGTAAACTTGCCTACTAATTTAGCACCATTTGATAATTCTTGCCAGAACTAATTATTCAAAACCTGTACTCTTAACATGATGCTATACAGCCAGTAAGAACAATGAGGTAGATCTACCTACATGTGTTGGTATGTACCGAAGTCTATTTTCTAGTGTCTGAGAAAAAAAAGCTGCAAACAGTTTATATAATTCCATCACATTAAATAAAATACACATGCATGAGTATTATAGAAATTATTTAGAATGATATACATCAAATGGATAATAGTGTTTACCCTTTACCAGGCAAACAAGAACTGTTACAATTTCATTTTTTTCATTTTTGTATTAGCTACAAGATAAACACCCAACTACAATGACAAGTGATGCAGACACGCCAAATTAATGAACATTAAAGAAGAATATGTAATTTTTCTTTCAGTTCTACCATTCTAAGCTTAGATTGTCTTAGATTTTCACACCTGTCACTTCATGTTTATAAGATGAAGCACTACCTCTAAACATTACATCCATGCTCAAGGAAAATGATAGGAGAAGGGATGGCCCATACCATTCTTATTTAAACTGGTATACTATTGAGAGCAGAAGAGGATGCCTACAAATAATAGCACCAGAACAAAAGGTGCCAAGCAGGACTGCTCCATGAAATCTGTATGTACAGACAGATATCAGCTGTAACAGAAGAATATGCTAAGGAGGGGCGGAGAAGAAAGGTGAAGTCTGGGCAAATCAGGAGAGTAGGATCCAAGATTAAAGACAACTAGAACTTTGCTCTAAAAAGTAAGTAAAGGAGAAAAAGCATACGAGTCACAAGAAACATCCTGTGCATAACATGAGATAATGAAAGAGAATAACATACTCAGGATTAGCTGAACAATAATATGTATGAGAAAGAAAATGTAAGCATACACTATTCTGGCTCATCTGTCATTAATATTTACATAATCACCATAATGTCAGCAATGAATAATGATTTAACCAAAAACTGAATCACTGTTTAGGGTAGGGGAGGGGGTAATGTATGAATGGTAAATATATGCTAAAAATGTACTGATATACCATAGGTTAAAAACAGTTAAATTCTTAAATCCAGAAATTAGAATATAAGCCTATTATCCAGAAATATGAAAGTAAATAGTATGAAAAAGCTAAAAGAACTGAATATTATCGTGGAATGATAAGGAAAGAGCAGAGAATTACAATTTTTCATTGTAAGTCTTGTGGGCTATTTGACTTTTTATACTATGTACAAGTATTATTACTTCTATTAAAATTCATACCCCAGGGAAAATTTTCAAAAGCAAAACTGAATGTGACCAGATTACCTATTTTTAAGAAGGTAACTAGTAGTCAAGTGGAGAACAGACTAAAGGGAAACACTGGGACAGAAAGAAGAGTTTGGCCTAAACCTAAAGGTGACAAAGGCACGACCCAATGCAAGAGCAATACCCAAATTCAAGGTGTGCAAGGTAAAAATAAAAGAACCTGGATATAGAAGGCTAAAAAAAAAGTTAATCAAAGGT
Organism: Lyroderma lyra; assembly: GCA_004026885.1. Taxonomy (NCBI): domain Eukaryota; kingdom Metazoa; phylum Chordata; class Mammalia; order Chiroptera; family Megadermatidae; genus Lyroderma; species Lyroderma lyra. The sequence continues at coordinate 145,217 of PVJL010002751.1, forward strand.
AACACTCTAGATACCATTTTGCAAGATACAGAACGCAGGAGGAAGAGTGGTCTGATGGGGAAAATTGTGGTTCCCATTTTACATGTGTGAACAAGATACTAAGAAAGAAACATCTCTGGTTAAACAAATGAGACACTTATCTGAGAACAAAATACACCATAACTTAGGAACTTCAGAAGCATCCATTTCAAAGAAATAATTTGTTTATTATAAATCATTCTCATTTAATTCATTACCAGATCTCTTAAGGACTTTTACTAGGTAATCAATTTTTTTCTAATTATAAAACTGAGACAAACTTATTTGGAAAATCTGAAAAATTCAGAGGGAAACAATGATTATTACCATCAGTCAAACACAGTATGTGAGTGCCTGTTTTTCCATCCTCATCAACATGATGTATTATAAAATATTTCTAATCTGTCAATAATGAGTAAAAAATTTGTGTTGGGCTGCATTGAAAGTCGTATTGGGCCACAGGCAGACAAGTTGGACTTGTTCTATAAGGAGAAAGTCTATGTCTAAAACTAAGAACACTTCCTCAGGATGAGGTGCTTAAGTACTAACTGGAGAAAATGTTCATACCCTAAAATACTCCTCACATCTTTGTTTTCCTTAGCTCCCTCTTATTCAAATACTGAAAGTAGAGCACTTCTGTGTCATAATTTTAAGAATCTTGAGGGCAGAAGCTGACTCTTCCACTTTCTTTGTGAATCCCCACAATACCCAGAACAAAGTACTCTATACATAATGGTTACTCAATGAATGGTATGGATAGAAAGAACATACATTAAGATGAAAGTCCTTCCTTGGAGAGAACTGGATTACTTTAGTCAACATATCTGTAAACTGCATCAGTTTGAAAAACTTTTTAACTATATATGTTACAAAAATATGCATCATATGATCATTTAAATATATCAGTGAATAAGGTGGTCAATGAGCTTCAAGAATTCTTACAGTACAAAATCTTACCTCTTCAAAAACAGCGGCTTTATTTACCTTTTCCCTTGCAATGTCACAGATTTTCAGGATTCCTAGAGCAAAAGCTTTCATGGCAGGATCTTCTATAAAGTCTGGATTATGAATGTAAAGGCACGTAAATACTGTCTGTGCCAAGGAGTGGCCTTCTAACCATGTTATCTATAAAAGAAATGAAAGAATGTATATGTTTAAGGTGACACAGACTCCGCAAAATCTAAACTGATCCAACAGTCAAAGACCAGAGAGCCATAAAACCAAGTATGTATATATTAATCACAAGATTCAAAAGGCGATTAAAAGGAGGGTCAGAAAAGACAAAAACATTAGAATTTACTTTCACTGACTAGTCTTTCAAGAATCGTGTATCATAAATATGATAAGCTGAAAGATATAAATATGGGAAGTATTCTTATATATAATTCAGTATGTAATATATTTGGAGACTAATGAAACTAGAGAGCCTACTTTTATAAAGTATCCAAAACAATCAATTTCACATGTACTCAATAAAAATCCATAAACTAGGTTATATACAATTTTAGAACTAATTAGGTCCTTAGCCACTCGGTTTAACTCATTTTTCATCCTCACTATCACCAACCCAGTCAAGAGCATCATATCTCACTTAGATGACTGCAAGAAACTATATAATGGTTTTATTTCCTCTGACCTCTAATTCAATACCCCCAACCAGAAGAAACTTTCTAAAACACAAAAATAATCATTCAACACTATTTTACTGAGTAGCAACAATGGGCCCGGTACCATGTATTAAAAGCTGGGAATACTAATAGCAGCCAATATTGAGCAACTATTATATCCAAAGTGCCATGCTAGGTATTTTCCTATATCTTATATCATTTTTCTTAATACTTTGAGGATGGTGGTATTTTTCTCCTTTTACATATAAAGAAACAAAGTCAAAGAGTATAAATAATTTTGCCCAAGTTTATACAGTTATATTTTACAGAGTCCAACAATTCTGCAACAGAGCAATACACATGGTACTGCATTACAAAATGAGAAATACACATGAAAATTACTGTAATTGAGGTATATATTTTGTATTACCAGTGTGCAGAAGACTTTGTAGACCAAAAACTACCTGCCTATTAAAAGCAAAATGATCAGACACAGTCCAAAGAGTCTTATATGATGGCTACTCAACTTTGGCAACCCCTCCCTACCCCACCTCCATTTTTCCCATTCCACTAGGACTGTAAACTGCTAAAGGGTAATAAAGATATCTTTGAGGAAAAGAAACAGCTTTGGAGGAAGAAGTATCAGGATTAGGATTCTGGCTATGCCGCTTTCTAGTGATGTAATCCTAGGCAGATAAGATGATACTATATAAAAGATGTCTGGAAAAAGCCTCTATTTTTTAAATTACATGGTTGGTATTTTCCAGACAGCCCTTGTGTATCATATAGAGCTCATGTAAGATGTAAGTGAAAAATATACACGTAAAACACCTAACGAAATACATCACATACACTGGCGATCAATACTTACTAAATAACCAAATGAATAAATTTTACTTGTTTCTAAGGACAATGAATTCAAAATTTAAAAAGAAAGGGATGGGCAAAAAATTTAAAAAGTAGTACAAAGGAGAATTTTCCTGCAATTAACCAACACTGTCTAGAAAGCACTAAAGCATATAGAAAGCACTAAAAAAATTTCTTCACTTTCAAAAAGATGGTCAGTTTACTACAATTTACCCTAGATGAGGAAAAATATCTCTCCAAAGCCAATCCAAAGTTCTTTATTTCAATTCCATGCTTATTTATGCAAACTTCCAATTACAGATTTGTTTCCCTGGGTACCTTGAGAACAAAAGGGGCACTAAGAATAATGGCTATATTATTATCTTTGCTAGAAAGAATCTCCTCACCCAGAAAATGAGAACCAAAAATCACCCAGATGAAAAAATAAAACGCTATTTCCTATAACATAACTTGGCCTGCTAATCTTATGTGTGTATCTTACCAGGCCAAATATTACATGTATTTCATACTGAAAGTAAGTATGTACACTTTTCAATTTAAAAATTCAGGTAAGTCATAGTTTTTAAATTAACCAGTAGTGTTATTTTAACTCTTACCAAACAGCAAAAACATGTATCCATTATCCCTATCAATTCAGGCAAGGTGAGGTCTTTAATTTTAATGGTGCCATCCTAAAATGAAGGGGAAATATGACATGTAAACAGAAGGTTTTTAAAATTTATATACAGTAGCATTTTGCAAATGCTAAAGCAAAGCTATGCACAGTAACATTTTATTTTTCAAAAATCAAACACTTAAAAATAGCAATTCGCAGAAAACTATTTCATCATCTGATAAAACTAAGATGTCAAATTCACTCTATATTCTTAAAAATAGTATATCTTAAACAAGTCTTCAATAAAAAAAAAAAAAATCAAAGCCTCTCTTATCTGAAACACAGTAAAGGCTTTTATAAAGAAATAAAAAGCCAAACCAACAAGTATGTTAATAGCAAGCAGTTCAAATCAGTTTCAAGAATAAGTATCAAAACTTACAAATAAACATTTTTAAAAACACTTTCATTAAGTTGGTTAACTACACTACTTGTAAATTTTGTTTACAATATCCATTTACTTAGCAATTCTTTCTTCATAAAATATGAAAATTAAACTCCGGCAAATACGAGTATGAATGAATTTCTCAATCGATTCTCAATGAGTAAATTTCAAATTCACTACCACAAGGATTTTACTTAACATATGAGGTCAAGTAATTAATTTCGCAAACTCATCCTAGAAAAAGCGCTACATACCTCACTGCTAAATATCACTATAATCACCTTCAAAGTACTATCCTTGAGAAGCTATGCACCGACATCAGCACCCTTCATAGCAATTTGGGAACTCTTTTCTGGAATGGCTATCAGAGCTGTCATCATGCCCCAAATCTGACAATTAAGTTTGTGTACTTGCCATTGTGCACTTATTTTGGCAGTACTGTACAAACATAATCTTGCAAAGGTACGACAGCTCTGATGGCCATTCCAGAAAGAGTTCCAAAACTGCTTGGAAGGGTGGACTGGGTACTGCAGTTGGTGTATAGCTTCCCAAGGGGAGTACTTCAAAGGTGATTATAGTGATACTCAGCAATGAAGTATGCAGCATTTTTTTCTAGATGAGTTTTTGAAATTAAATTGTCTGACCTTGTATTAATACATAAAGTTTAATCCCTAAGCCAATTAACCTGGTATTTGATATATACTCAAATAATTTCAAAAATCAATTTTAAAAATGTATACACACACAAATTTAGAGCAAGCTTTTAATGAAGACCTTACATAATAAATTTTCAGATGTTAAAAGAAATAACTAAAGGTTACAACTAATTCTTTTATTGTTAAATTTATTGGGGTGACATTGGTTAGCAAAACTTACATAGTTTCCAGGTATACAATCCTATAGTGCATCATCTATGGCTACAACTAATTCTTGTTTATATACGTAAAATATTTTTGAAAATTATACTTTAAGTTAATTTACTAAGTTTGATTTCCATTATTAATCAGAATGTTTTAAATATAAATAATGAATGATAAAAGAAAACTCAAAAAGCACAAAGGTGACTACCTTGATAGCTTGTTCAAAATTGAGAACTTTTCGATTAACTTGGTTTCCAATCATGCCAGCATCCATCTTGGGATCCATCATTTCAATGGCAGACATGGCTTCAAAAAGACCAAATCTGAAAGAAAAACATTGACCACACAAATTTTTTCTTAACTAGTAAGCTCACCCAGATTTCCACAATGGTATAAAATTATAATACATTAAATAACTACAGTATTCTATGTATTTAAGTTACTCTACTTCAAATGAATAACTTTCCTTTAACTTAACAATTCTTCCATGTATTTGTCACTGAAATTATTTTACAGGCACCGTGGGAGAGAAAAAAATGCTTTTGGTACTTCCTACAACAAGGCTGAACATTAGAAATTTTTGGATAAAAGAGATCAACTGATTTATAATATATTACACTTTGCCTTCCTTAAATCATTTTCTTTACTTAACATTTAGAAAGTCGTGCTTGGAATAATCATTATCAAATGCAATTTTTAGATTTTTTTCATTTTCTTTACATCTGAAAATCCAACAATATGGCACATTACACTCTATAATGACCAATATTTTGGGAAGTATATAACAAAAAGTAATACAGAAATTATGACAGTCTGGTATTTGTGGTTTACTAATCATAAAAACAGACAGTTATGATGCACTGTAGGCTGATTAATAAGTATATCATTAACTGAGATACGCTTCAAGAAATGGGAGAAGAAAAGCCTAAAAGAAAGTTTGACTGTAGCTATTTCATTCATTCAACAAATACTGAATGCTTAGTATGTGCTAGGGACAGAGCTACAAGCATTTGTGATACATGAGAGAGCTAAACAAATTTGCCTGCCTCATGAAGCTTATATTCTAGTGAAAGGAAACAAACAAAAGCAATAAAGGTAAGTAAATTACACAGTTTGTCACAAGACTGCACATGCTAGGGAGAAGAGACAGCTAAAGGAGACAGGATAGTCAGGGTAGGCTGCTGTTCCCGAGGCTGGGCCTAAAACCTTGGGGAAATAAAGAGCTAGGTCCCTCTAGCTGTGCTCTCTCAAATCTCATTCCACAGCTTTATTAACTTGTGATTTCATTTCATTATATCCTTCCTGTAACTGCAAGCAACATAAAAATGATGGCCTACAGTGGTTCTCAAAGTGTTTGGTCCCTGGATTGGCAGCATCAATCTCACCTGGGAACTTGTTAAAAATGCAACTTCTGAGGTCTGACACCAGACATACTAAATAAAGAACTCTGGGGATGGGGGGCCTAGTAATCCCAATTTTAAAAAGCCCTTCAGAAAAGCTTTGAAACTATTACTGGATCTTTCTACATCCTCTTCTGTCACTTCAGCTCTTCTTTTCTCTTACCGCTGCTTAGTCATAGCCTTAGCCTACCTTCTAATTCCTTGCCCCTGGTCATTATTGTTTTTCTACTTACTTCTACTTAAATGGATAAAGAAAAATATTAATTCTAAAATAACATAGACTTGGGTGACCTAATTTCAGTGAATGCAGCCTGTTCCCAAGTATGATATTGCACAATGCCTGGATACAACCCAAATGGGATATTCAGTTAAACTCACAGGTGATGAGTTTATTTTTAGCTTAGAATTAAGGAAACTAAATGGGCATTAGTACTAGGAGTACAAATTGATGCGATTTTTCTAGAATGCAATTGGCAATAAGTCTAAGAAGTCTTAAACACAAATGTGTGTATCCTCTGATGTAGCAATTCTATTAATATACCCTAAGAAATAATCAGACAGGTGCAAATATGGATACTCCTTGTAGCATTATTTACAAATCCAAATATCCCAGGAAATATCCTAAATGTCCAACATTGTTAAGTGACTGAGTGAATAAATGCCATCTCCAATCAAAGGAACATTACGCAATCATTTAAGAAAGATGGTGAGAGGCCATCTAACAGCATCAAAAATTTTACTCTTTATTAAGTTAATAAAAAAGATAGTAAGATACGTTTTGGGATAAAAACTATGTACATAGGCATTTAAAAAGTATTACATGAAAATACACTCAAATGTTCCTATCATCTATGGGTGCTTATTTTCTACTCTTCAGTATTTTTCAAATTTTCTATAGTGAGTATGTATTACTTCTATAATCAGAAAAAATATTTTAAAATAAAAATCTCTTCAATTATCACAAAAAAACAAGACAAAATAAAATAAAAAGCCCTTCAGATAATTCTGGTGCACACTGAAATTTGAGAAGAACTAAATTTAGGTTCTACTCCTCCTTCCTAAATGTCCATCTTGTCTGCTCACTCACTTAAAATTTCATATTCCTTACCTGACAACTGAGCCTGGATACAGCAGTATGGGAACCGAGGTTATCCATGATAGTATAAAAATAAACAAGCATTTCCCTTTATTTTTACCTTTTCAGGGATTCTCACTCTACTCTTATCCAGGCATTTAGTCACCTATCTCTGGTCATCAACCACTCTATCAAAACATGACATACAACTGATACCTTTTCTTTAAAGAAATACATATCCTGTACATTTATCACATTTTCACTGATATTATTATTCTATATTACAACTGGGTCATCCACCCCAAAACAGCACACCAAGATCGGTAACATTACAGATAGCACCAAAAAAACTTTATACACATTTTAAGAAAGGAAAAATCTGTATTAAAATTGTAATGCTCAATATATGACAATAACAAAAGATGAATACAAGTCAGGTTTGACTTCTGCAATTTCAAGAGGTGCTCAAAGTGGTTACCATCAGCATCCAGACATTTCTGATTACGGTGAACTACAGCTTAAGCAATGTTGACTAAAGTGTCCTCTTGTATCACTGCACGTGCCATTTGAATTTTTTCCTGAAGTACCACCAGCGTAGCTGGTTTTCTACAGTACACCACATCCTTTAAAGTGCCCCTTAGATAAAGTCAAAGGGTGTTAAGTCAGGAGAATGCAGGGGAAACTCAAACATAGTTCTTGAATTTCAAATACCACTTCAAAGTGGTCTTGTGCTCCTTGAACAACAACCATGCTTCTACCATTTTTTTGGACTGTCCTGCCTGTCCCCTGGTGACGCCAATCATTCATTTGATTAATGCCATCTTTTGAGTGAACGTCATACTACACATTGCTATACTGTAATTCAATTCAACTTTGAAAAGTAATACATAGATAACATCTCTTAAATTGTGTATGTACTTTTTGGCATCCTCAGTGTTACAGGTTTGAAATGTAAAATATTCAGACTTCAAGGAACACTACGGTACATAAGAGAAAAACACATGGAACCATCACAGAACACTATTTCAAAGGACACAAGTACTTACAGCTTATCATGAAGCAGTTCTCCCAACTTTAACTCTAAAAGAAACAAAGAGAAAAATCCTTTGAATACCATATTTACATTTAACTTTTAATGTTCAGAAAAAAATGAAACAAAGTACTAGCACCTGAAAAATGTTCTTGCATTACTTCAAATTTCATTTTCTAAGAAAGTTGTATTATTTCTACTCAATTACTAATATAATGCTTTCTATTTAGTGAATATTTAGATCAAGCTTGTCCAACCTGCAGCCCATGGGCCACATGTGTCGCAGGATGGCTTTGAATGCGGCCCAACACAAATTTGTAAACTTTCTTAAAACATTACAAAAATTATGCACTGACCTTTTTAAACTCATCAGCTATCATTAGTATTAGTGTATTTTATGTGTGGCCCAAGACAATTCTTCTTCCAATGTGGCTGAGGGAAGCCAAAAGGTTGGACACCCCTAATTTAGATACTAAACATAAATTGAACTTTTGAGAATTAACAAGCTACCCATCATGGGCCACAATAATCCAATCAGAATTTCCAACCTCATTAATAAAAAAAAAATCACTAGTAATTTCCCCCTGAATAAACTCTTTCATAAAACTGATTACTATTTCTCAAGTTGTTTTTATACCACTTGGTGTCATAATCTAATCTCTTTTTGTCCCAGGAACAGTGTTAAAAGTATTTTGTAAATTATATTGTATTTATATAATATAGAAAACACTTATGTCAACAGTTAATCAAAGCAATGGTCATCTCCTATGAAGCAGTTCTCAACACTGCCTGCATATTAGTATCAACTGGGGAACTTCTGAAAATTTCAAAGTCCAAGAAGCACCCCAAACAAACTAAATTCTAGGGGGTGGGACTTATATAATGATTTTAAAAGCACTCCAGTTGATTTCAATTTGCTGAAATCAAGATAAGGTGGGAACCATTACTGTAACATTTCAGGTAGCTTAAATATTGATGGTCAAATTCTATGGAAGGTGTAAACAAGCAGTTTTCAGAACTTTACCCATCTCCTAACTAATCATAAGTTAATGATTTTTAAAAGTCCTATGTACCAAAACAGATAAATCAATAAGAACGCTATATCAAAATACTATAATAAAGCATACTCGAATATACCGCAGTTCTCAAAGATGGCCTGGGAACTCAGGAATCTGTGACGATAAAATTATTTTTGTAATAATACTAAAACATTGTCTTTTTCATTGTGTTGACATTTGCACTGATAATGAAAAGCAATGATATAAAGAGCGGGGAAAAAAGCCATGCTGGGCAAAACTGCTATAGCGTCAGCACAAAGTAAGACAGTGGCCCCAAGCAAAATAGTATATTCTTTAACTCCATGCACCTGAAGTTAAAAAGACAATTTTTTTTTTAATTTCACTTAATTCCTTGATGAAACAGTAACAATTATTTATCTTAGAGGCAGGACTAGGGTGCAGCAAGTCACTTACTTTCAGGTTGGTGCCTTCTTAAAATTTCACATTCTAGGTGCCTTACTTGCTTCACCCTAGTGCTGAGCCCTCATTTATCTTATTAAATCTCAGTTTTTGAGTACACGTCTTTTTAATAATCTATTTGACAAAATGGGAAGTATACATTAACTTCCACTGCATACCAGAGTAAGAGGCTATCTCTAGCAAAGGCCCTTGCACAATTATCATGGAACATTGTTTTTAATTGAAAAAACAACTGACAAATAACTGAATATAATTATTCAGATTTGAGAATATGGCATTTTCTTGAAAATAAGAGTTTGTCACTTTAAGGAAAAAAATTGACAATGTTTGTTATCAATGATAAAATTCAAGCTTTCAAGCAAAAATTAAAATTCTGGAAAACATGCATCTGCCACAGTGAGCCTGAGAGTTCCCCAATAGTTTTCTTTTGGAAATGGCAATGCATGTTACCAAATTAGTCATGGATAAAATATCCATTAAAAGTTCAAGACAGTCCAATGGATTTTAATTTAACATTGCATGAAAAGTTCACTGATATGGCTTCACATTATAACTAATCTTAAAGAACCCTTTTCAACTACATATTTGCCGAGATCAGATTTAATTCCTATTCTTCAACCAAAACAGTATGTGGCAAAAGACTGAATACAGAAGCAGATACAGAATCTAGGAGCCCTCTGTTAGGGCAACAGTAATGAGATTTTTAAACATATAAAACAACTCCACATTTTTTAGCAGAAAAATGTTAACATGCAATAAGTTAATTATCATTTTCAAATGAATTAATAAGTATTTTCGAAGTTTCGCAGTTTTAAATTCTAATACAGTAAACACCTATATATACTATACACAGGAACGATAACTAAGAGTGAAATTTTTAATATAATGGAATGAGGCCAAAAACATTTGAGACTTGATGTAATAATCTATCATATACTTACAGTAGATTTGAGTAACAAATAGTTTCACCAAACTTAAAAGTAAAAACACTCCACAGACCTAGAAGCAAGTCAGTTATTCAGGACCTTGGTTTCCTCATCTGTAAAATGAGAGCATGAACTAGATGACGCTTGTAGGTCCCTCCAGTAATCAGATCACTCACTAGTAAACTATAAGCAGTAAACTTTAAAATTTACTCACTAAGCAGAGTACCAGCACTCTCACTTCATAGTCACACACTGGAAACAGAATCATAATCTTGTATAGCACTACAGACCTTAAGTAACTTGGGTCTTATCCAACTGGGCAGCAGTTTTCACAAAATTTAGTGAGAAGAAATGTTTTACATTTATCATTAGCACTCAGAGCAATGACATCATCATCACACATCATGCAGTCTCAAAAATTCCACTGTACATTAAAAGCATGAGTCAAAAAGGCAACTCGATGTCTTATTATTACCATGAAAAGAATTTTAACCAAGCATACCTCATGATTTTGGGCATCTCAGGGACAAAAGACCACACCAAACCACTGAACTAGGTAAACAATTATTATTTAAAAGTTACTTCTACTTTTAAGTTAAAGTCTTAGGTAAGTGCAATATTATACACGAGTAGCTTAAACCACTCAGAGCAAAAAGAAAAATTATATATAAGAAAAAGGTGGTAATTCAAAGAATTCTGAACAATCCTGACAATAACACACTTTATTATTTTATCTCCACTCTCACGTAAGGCATGAACAGATATAGATAGGCTGTGAGAAAAAAAATGCAACTTAATTTTGCAAATTACAGAATTTTATGACATTTTACTGAGAACATCCTTTTGCCTTGGAAATGAACAATGAATCATAACTTGTGGCTGGAGTTCGGGTATGCAGCAGTGCTAAGCACTTGAGGCACATGATCATTCTCCTGAAGAACTGTCACCTAATAAGACAAAATCATGCAACTATGTGACAATGCAAATGCATTTTACGATCTTATAAATGAGAAGTTCATTTGTAAACTGGTATTATAGACCTCTGAATAGATTTCTACATATAACATTATAAATGATGGTTAAGTTCCCAGCCAGTGTTCCTATGAAGGCTGTATTGAATCTATCTATGATATAGTTAATCCCATACTATTGTAATAGTGATATTTAAACAGAGCAATTAGTTAACATGTGTGTACAGGTGGCCAACTGAACTTTTAATTCTCTCCTGAAATCTCATTAAAAAACTAGAAAAATTTTTTTTGAAAGATATAAACCCCAAAGAGAAAAAAACAAGTGCAGAAATAATAAAACAAAACTGGGGAAACCTGGTAACAGAAAGACAAGCAGTTCCTTAGCAAACCAAAGAAAAATAAATCCAGCAGTGGAGAAAGTCAAAAACCAACTTGATTTACCACTTACTTCTGAAAATAAGGAGAAAGGGGAGCTAAAATACGGAGGACCAAGCAGTCAGACAGTCCAGGGCCCTGATCTTAAATTTCAGAACAGGAAAATTGTTCTTTCCTCACCCTGGATAACACCAAAGGCTTTCTTTAATGAAGGTAAAACAAAAAGTGTCTGGGTACATGGGGTTATTTAAAGGCCCGAGTACCTAAAGTATTGGAAAGAGGAAGCATCAAATGAATATGTTCTGAAAACCTCAGACCTCCTCCCTACTTAACTACTATTATCACAGGCAAACAGTCAGATCTTTAACCTCAAGGCAGAAGATTAAACAAATATTGTCTATGGAATATAATCTTATAATCTTATAATATAACCCACAGCAGAGGTTCTCCAAAACAAAAGTCAAGTCAGATTTTAAAAATTCAGAGCTTCCAATTGGCTTTTTTGTCTCCCACCCTTAGGCAACAAAAGGATTCTTAACTATTCAAAGTAATTCCCTAATATAAAACATAGAAACCAAAGGAAACAAACAAAAAAAGTCAAGTTGGAAGAAAGACACTATGTAAAGAAACAAAAATTCAAAAGAACTATTATCATCCTTAGATAAAATAGTGCAACCCTGAACAAAAACAAAACACTTTGCTTAAAAAAAAAAAAAAATTTCAGAGGAAAAAAAAGTCTTAGAAATTAAAACCATTAGAGCAGAAAAGAAAAATTCATAGACGGTTTAGAAGATAAATTTGAGAGGCTTGGTCCATTCAGGCTGCTATAACAAATATATCATCAAGTAAGTGGCCTATGAACAACAAACTTATTTCTCCAGGTTCTAGAGCAGCAGTTCTCAATTTGTGGGTCGCGACCCCTTGGAACTGTATTAAAGGGCTGCGGCATTAGGAAGGTTGAGAACCACTGTTCTAGAGGCTGGAAAAGTCTAAGATCCAGTGTACAAGATTCAGTGTCTGGTGAGGGTCCACTTCCTAGACAGCTATCTTTGTGCTGTAACCTCACATGGTGGAAGTGACTATGGAGCTCTGTGGCATCTCTTTCACAGAAACACTAATCCCATTCATGTGGGCTCTACCATCACGACCTAAGCACTTCCCAAAGACTCCACTTCTTAATACCATCACATTGGGTATTAGGTTTCAAAATATGATTTCAGGAGACACAAATATTTAGTCCATAGCACTGAGGAAAAAGACAAGAGATGGAAAATAGGCAAGAAAGGATACGAAAGAAAAACACGATCAGTCTAGGAGTTTCAATAACCAAAGAACAAGACGTTATAAGAATATAAAACAAACAAACAAAAAACAAACAGGAAATAGAGTAAAGACAGTTTCCCAGAACTGAAGGATCAGACTAAGTGAAAAGGCCCCAGAGTTGTCAACAAGGCAAACCACTGAAAATTCTGGACACAGGGAACAAACAGAAGATCCTAAAAGGTTACATATGAAAACTCAGGAATTACAATGTCACCAGATTTCTTAATAGCAGTATCAGAACAACAAAGCAATGGGCAATGACCTCAAAATTCTCAAACTTACCCAGATGTATTATCAATAAAGAGGGAGGATAGAATAAAGACATTTTCAGAATCCAGGGCCTCAAAAATTGTATCTCCCATGTACTTTACTCAGGAAGATGATAAAGCTATCCAATCAAAACAAGGGGGGAAAGTGAGAAACCTCAAGTGATGATGAAGGAAGATTTTAGGATTACACTAGGTACTCAACATGTACAGATGCAAATTAAGCAGCTCAGGAAATTTCTTTATGGAGATGAGAATGATAGGATCTCTGATGTATCTAAATGTCTTAAGGAGATTTAGACCACTGGTGAAGAGTCTAAGATAGAATTAATGATAAGTACATAAATTCTGGGTAACAATTTTTTATGTAAAACAGAAGAACTGTGCAGAAAGAAAAAGGTAATGACAGTTTTACTCTTTGGCTCAGCTATAATATATGCATATCCACAGTGTAGTTATAACTATATGGGGGGGAGAGTCCATAGATAATGTCTAAATTGAGTGTAAGGGTAATCAAGAAGCAGCAATAAAAGCATGCTATCTAGAATCATGAATACAAAAAAAAAAAAAAAACACAAAAAACAAAAAACAAAAAAAACAGCTAAAAGGAGGGAAGTGGTGACTTCTGAGGACACCTTTTTTATTGACCAAAATTTGTAACATAAAGCAGAATACACAATACAAGATCGGGGAGGGGGGGTGGAATCTGATAAGATGCACTCAACAATGTAGAAAAGCCCTCAAAGTGCATCAAAAGTCCCATTCCCTCCCGCTGCTTGCTTTGTTAATGCATTAGAGGTATTAAGACATCCAATCCAATATCCATCTGCTCCTTTCCTGAAGAATCCAGGGTCACAGAGGTTAAATGATAGCTGAACATTCTTCAAAGTAATCGAAATGGAGTGAAACAGAAGCACTATTGACATTTTGAGCAGAATAATTATTTTTTTGTAGGGACTATCCTGTGTTATCAGATGGTTTGCAGCATCCTTAGGGTGTATATCCCCTAGACGCCAGTTACAACTCTCCCCACCTCCACTGTGACAACCAAACATGTCTCTAGACATTGGCAAATGTCCTCTAAGGGGCAAGATTATCCCCAGTGGAGAACCAATGATCTAAAGTGATCCAAAATTAACAGTGTATCCAGTTACTATCAGTGATCCACAATTACCAGCGGCCCACCCAACCCATGCCTCACCATTGAAAATATTCGCTGGTGAAACAAGGAAAATATAATTTTCACTTCTAAAACCAAGACCACTTAAAATAATACTGTACAGATTGCTGAGACCTTTCATCAGGACAATCTCTATACATCTCTTCCCTCTTAGAATAAAATGATAATCATCAGACAATTCCTAGAACAATGATTCGCAAACTGGGGTTCATGGATGGAGATAGAGAACCCAACGTCCATGAACATTTTATTAAGAATCAATACTTCTTCTATAATTGTTAAATGCTATATAATCAGTTTAATGATAATCTTTTCAAAAGATTATAGGAACATATTCCAGATCAACTGGATGATATATTATAAACAAGTATTGCTACAATTTCAGTGCCCGAGCCTATGTTCATAATTATAATAGTTCCAAGCAGTCACTCAAAATGACAGCATTTAATGTAATTCAGTGATTCTCAAACTTCTGAAGTCCAAGATCCAGATGTTTTCTGGTTTGAAGAAATATGGCCTTAGAACATTCATTTATTCTTAAAACAAATATATATTGAGCACTTAAAAAAGTTCTGGCTGAGAGAAAACAAAACAGAAAGGAAGAGAAATAAGAAGCTTAGCAACCTAGATTTTAAAAGGGGAAAGAGAAAACAGTAAAAGTACTGGGCATGCATTGAAGAAACTGGATGGATAAAGGGGTCTTAAACAACAGTATCTGTAATAAGGATTGACTAAAGAAGAATGAACTAAGCCATCAGAGAGAAAAGAAAATGAGAGTAAGAGGATGGGTCCATATCCTCCAACACCAGAGCTTTAAAAAGAATTGAGCAATGACTGCCAACCTTGGATTATCTCTGGGTTTTACACACCTAGGGGAGTCACCATCCTAGGAGAGGTTGTTAGCTCTCCAGAGAGCATGTGGAAGAAGGGAATCTGGTAGGCAAAAGAAGGAGCAGATATATTTTATGATCATTTATGTTTAAGTAAAATTTCCAAGTTGTGGGTTTATAATTCAGAAAGAACCTAAATATAGACAACATCAAAGAGAATATGAAGAACAAAGACTATTCTACAGATTGCAAAATGAGATGGTTTCAATTAGGCAAGGTTTCTTAGAGAAGCAAAGCTTAGGGGTGTTCTTTAGATGAATGATACATTACATAATGGACAAAGTAACAGTGGCATCATACATTCAAAATAATTTGAAAATAAAAACAAACAAGAGCCTCAATGTTGTTTATAGAAATGTGGAGGTAATGTATGCCATTTGTGTAATAGAAAATAAAGTGAGAATTTGATCCAGAGGACACTGAAGAGCCACTAAGAGAGTAAGTAGAAATGTGCATGAAAAACATTGCCATCCACATGCAGATTATTTTAACATACTCTCCCCCAATCACCAAAGTCCAGCCGAATGCTATCATACTGTAACCAAAGAGAAAACTGCAATAGGTATAGAAGAGGATGTAATCACACCTGTTTGAAATTTAGTTTTCAGAACATTGCTAGAACAGAAATCTAAATCATAACCCAGGCAATCAATCTGATTATTTCAAGAGGGGAAAACAAATTATTAATATCACAGGCTCCAGAGCTGCCAACAGCCTTTAGTCCTAAATCTACATGTAAAGAAAGATTAATTCTGTTTCAACTTTTTGTCTCAAGAAGTATACTTCACTTTTGTGCCACTTGAGACAGTGCAAGAGCCAATTATGGAAGACTTAAAAGGATAGTCTGATGGTGGCAACAAAATGACAAGCCAGCCTCTTTCAATCCACTCTGAAGCAGAAATTAAACCATTTCTCCTACTCTAGGTTCTTTCCATGAAGAAGCAGATTTAGTGTTCCTCAAACATACAATTCTCAATGAACTCTGGCTCTAATGGTTCATCTCAGTCTAAAATAATTCCCTCATATGCATTTAGAGAAATTCAACTCCTCTAATGCCCAACTCAAGCCCTATGTACTTCATAAAACCTTTCCCATTTAGTTTCATGACAGCCCTCTAATACAGATCACTTAAAATCAACACAAGATGACAGGTATCATCCACTTAATAGTCTAAGATCTCTGAGAATAAAAACTACACTATAACTTACACTTCTTTCCCTCTCCCTCAGATAGACATATATGGGCAGTCCCTGAACTCCCAGTTTAATGTTCTTTCCACTATCTCACTTAGGCATACTTTATTTGGACATGAATTTTAAAACAGTTGAAGAGTAGGCACATGATTTATCACTCTTATACTCAACTAGCTCTTTTCACCTGTAGCTGATCCAAGTCTTTACCCCTCTCATTAAGAGCACTATTCTATAAGCACATTCCACCTTACCATCATCAAAGACCTAACCTTCTTGTTCACTAAGAAAATAGAAGCCATCAACGTGTGAATCCCTCCACCATTCCTCCCCATCCACTTAGAAATGTATCTGTATCTTCACCATCCTAACCCGTTCCTCCTGTCTCTCTGTCCCTATTCTTCACCTACCCCTACCCCTCAGCCCTGAGTTAATTTCTTTACCATCTTCTTGATCCCATACTCTCTTATTAAAGTTCAAGCTCATTCTATTGTTTATTCTTTTCTCTCATCTTCAATTTCCCCCTTGATAAGGCTCTTCACCTCAAACCCACAAACATGCTCATTTCTCCAATCATTTATTTCATTTACTATGTGCCAGGAAATGTTCTGTGTGTTAGGGTTACTGACACGATCTCTGCACTCACAGAGTTTACATTCCAGTGGTTGAGACTGACAATAAACGATATTTGAAAATGATTTCTGATAGTAGGTAAGTGCTATGAAGGAAGTAAAACAGAGTGATTCAACTGAGCTGGAGCTGAACAGAAGAGAATGAGGGCGGGGGGTGAATCTGCTTAGATTGGTTGTTTTGAAAAGTCCTCACTGGAGAGGTAATATTTAACTGGTTAGGAAGGAGACAGCTTTGTGAAGACCTAGGGGCAAAGCAATATATTAATAAGATAATCAAAATATCAAAAGGAGGGGCACCTTGGAGTTTCTGTTAGGGGTCCAGTTTTCCCAATACCATTTAAAGAGATTATTCTTCCTTCATTATAGACTCATGGACCCTTCTATTAACATAGGTAAGAAAGACTTGTGATTAACATAATGAGCCTAGTGGGACAGTGGTACGAAAATGAAGTCTGAGTGGCAGGCAGGCACCAGATCTTATAGGCCATGGGGAAGTTTTGATTTCATTCTACATGCAACAGGATGCCACTGGAGGATTTTAAGCAGGGAATAATGTACTCTGATCATTTTCAACCCTTAAATACACGGTAGTACTACTGTTTTTAGGTCAACAGAATTCCCGTTTCCACAGGTCAAAATTATTGCTATGTAGTCTCTAACCTTTACTTAAAGTTAGAAAATATTAATAGAAGAAACTGCCTCAACATCTGTTGTTAATACTATATCTTATAAATCCTGGCTTTAAATGAAAATTAAAATTAGAGGGTGGAGAATGATTAAGTGTGGTTAACAAATTTAATAAACCACACTTAGCTACTGATTCCATTTATTGACACAGTTGAGAAATCACAATCAAGATTTTATTTTACCCTTTCCCAGATTTTGTTCTAATCCAAAAATTCAAACTTACCTCGACAAGCTTCTTCAAAATCTTGGGTTATGTCCACCCAGTTTGTATTACTTTTTTCCATCTTTTCAGGTATACTGAGCTCCCACCCTGAATCATCGTCTTCTACAGAAGCTTTCATAACCATTATGCCTATAAAATTAATACTGGTGTAAAAGAGAGGACGTAGCTTTCAGGGCAAGAGTATATTTGCAAATCATGTGTTTGAGCACTGGATGAAAATCTCACTAAACTATTTAAGCAGAGCTCTTCTGAGTCTGAGGCTGGTACTGGAAAAACATACCATAATGCAATTAAATCTAAAGTTAATTAATACTAATGCTGCTCATTTAGTAATAGCCCACCACCTGCCTACCAGAGCTCATAAAGTGTGTCCTCACTATTGAAGAAGAAAAATAACAAACCCCACCACTGCCCCAAACAAACTCCAGGGCTTCCAACTTTCCACAAGGGCCACAAATGAACAGGCACTCTTCAGGGTCCCCTCTCACAGTCCAGGACCCCATCCCGCAACTACTCAAGTCAAGGTGGTCCCTCAACCTGCCAGAAGCTCACTGGGTCAAGATCTCCCTGGCAGGGTAAAACCCCGGCACAGCATCGCCGGGGTTTTCCCATTCGCCAGGCCCAGAGCTAGGGCGCACCTGAGGCAAGGACCTGCCCCACTCGGCCCTGGCCCTGGCCCCGGCCCTACAGGGCGCGAAAGCAAGGACAGGGCTGTTGTCACGCGGGAGGGCGAGCACGCCCGGTGCTGGGTCGTCCTCTCGGTAAAACCACTCAAGGCTGGCGCCTCAGCGGGCAGCGGGCAGTGGGCAGCCGGGAGCCCGCGGCTCCTACCTGAAGCGCGGCGGGAGGGCCGGGGCCGCAGGGTGACCTAGCGTCCCCAGGGTCCGCCACACGCGCGGGGGACCGAAGCTTTCACACAGGAGAGAAAGAGTCTCAATGGCTCCGCATGGGCGGTCCCTACCTACTTCTCCCGTGTCCACCCAAGCCGCCACGGACCGTCCAAACCTCGGAAATAACGACACCTCCTCTGCCGTCGCCCCCTCCCCTCTCAGCTCAGCCCGACCGGCTGCGTGCGCGCATGCGTACGCCCGGTGCGCGCGACCCCGCCCCCTTCCCCCAACTCCTGGGGACTTCGCACAACCCGGCCACACCCCTCCTCTCGCCTCGGCCACTGTAGGGCCGATGGCGGCTGTCTTTTCTTCTCGCGGGAGTAGAGCCAATCGCGAGACCGGAAGCTAACTTTTTTCTCCAGACTCCGGCCGAGTCCCGGTTAGTGGGCGGGCCCTGGTAAGGGGCGGAGTCTGGGGCCGCAGGGAGCTCAGAGCCCGCCTCGCCCCTCCCCGCGCGGCCACCTGGGAAATTCTTAGGAAGGTGACGTGAAGACTCAAGAAAACAATGGGAGTAAGTGTATACTGCAGCAGTGGCGGTCATGAATGAAGAGCCCTTTCCTAGAGCTCTACCTAACTAGAGCTGCTTAACTGACACCAGATTTAATGTTTATTGGAAAGTGCATGGGTGTTTCGTGAGGAAAAATAGAAACAAAATAACTGCACCATCAAACCAGCCATTTTTTTTCGAACTTAGATGTTTTAGATTTTTTAAAAATTTATTTAAAAAATGATCAATTTTAAAGTGGGGTTACTAAGTAAACCAACACGGTAAGAAACGCATCTTTACCACTACATATCCATTAAAATTGAAAAGAGGATACCAAATGTTGACTAGGATGTGGAGCAACTGGACCTCTCATGTTGCTGATGGGAATGCAAAATGTTTACAACCACTTTGGTGACCAGTTTGTCTTACTGTAAAAGTAATCATATGATCCAGCAATTGCACTCCTCGGTATTTACTTAGGAATGAAAATAGGTGTTTGTACATTAAATTTCATAGCTTTATATTTAATTATCAAAAACTGGAACCAACCCTAATATTCCTCAACTGGTGATTGGATAAAGAACTTGGGGCATATCCAAGTTCTTTATCAGAGTATGAACAAAAGAATGTGATTCCATTTACATGAAACTGAAAAAGACCAAACTACAGTGATAGAAAACAGAGCAGTGACTGTAGGTGGTGGTGTGAAGGAAGGATTTAACTGGACTAGAGCTAGGTGATGGACATGTTGTGTATCTTGATTATGGTGGTGGTTATGTGGGTAAATAAGTTCATCAAAATTTATTGAAATCACAATGTATGCATTTTATTGTTTGCAAGTCAAACCTCAGCAAAGTTGATTTAAAAAAAGAAAAAATACATTTTTATGTCTCACAGAATGATATGTTTCCTAAGGGCAGGAGTTTTGCCCATTTTGGTTAAGCTTTTACCCCCCAGCATGTAGAGCAGTGGTTGGCATATAGTAGGTACTCACTAAATACACTGATGATGACAATGTAAAAAAGAATTACAGTAAATTAGAAATTTAGATTGTTTCTCCAGAACCATTTGATAATCTTTACAGAGGCCATAAGAAATCTATAGAAAAGGATGAACTGACTGCACCTAAGTTATTCAGTATTACAAGGGGGGACCCAAAACCCCCAGAATTATCTTGTGGAGGGTGGGCCCTTTGTAGGACAAACTTCCTCCAGCTAAGTGAGTGTTCTAGGAATCATCTGTATCAGTGTACCAGCTGGCGTTGTGAGAGTCTGTGTTTGGCTTCAGTGCAATTTTTTTGGAGACTCTTTCAACGTGTTTGTCCATTTCATTATGGGTGATTTACATGAACAATGTGTGGCATGACAGCATGTGGCATGACAATGCATCTGCCCACATCAGCTGAGAGTGTTCAGCTGTTTTTGACCAATATAGCATAACCTCTGTACCCCACCCTTCCTATTCACCTGATTTCTCCACAAGTGACTTTTTTTTTTCCCCAAATGAGAAAGCTTCTCAAAGAGAAAGCGTTTTGCCTATATAAAAGAGCTGAAACAAAAAACCACAGAAGCACTGAAAGGCATCAAAATCGATGAAAAACTGTTTTGAGCAGTGGAAAAAGTGTCTTGATAGATGTATTGCATCAAACAAAAAGTACTTTGAAGGTGATTGAAGTTTGAATATGGAAGAATAAATACACAACTTTTTATAAATAAATTTTGGGTTTTTTGGCTCCCCCTCATATGTATAGATTGTGACAAAAACCAATACAGCAAGAAGAAGAGGAGGAGGAGGAGGAAGAGGAGAAGGAGAAGAAAGAAGAAGAAAAATAAGAAAGAAAGAAGGAAGGAAGGAAGGAAAATAAACATTACCAGAGCAAGGCAGTCAAGTGAAACAGGATTTTCTTAATTTCTTTACTAAAACTGTAATTTATTTGAAATTGAAATTTATTTTCACAAGTTCTAATTGCCTCTTTGCTGTAAAAGCCATTTTCCATAAGAGTTTAACTTATGATGACATCACATATGCTTCATAGTGTTGAAAAATGATGGGCAACTTAGACATTAGTTACACTGCATGATTAATAAATAAATGCAAAGGAGCTGATTGACAATGGTCTACCTAAATAAGCCTATATAGATACATAGTTGATGGGCATTTTTTGAGATCTGGAAACTAATTCCTGTAAGTCTAAATCTTGACTTGTAAAATGTTAAGTATAATAGGCTTAACCCATTTCTCGTTGGCCCCAAGAACACTCGCTGGCTGCCTTCACTATTTTTTGAGGAAAAGATCTTTATTTTATATTCCCATCTCTTCAAAAATCCATCTCAGTCTCTTGAGTTTATAAAACTATAAAAACACTCCTCCTTCAACTTCTGTACTTTACAAGTATCCATTGTAGATTAAAAAATCATTTCAGTTGCCTAAAAGGCAGACTTTTAGATGCTTGAAGATTTATATGGTTTTAGGATTGTCAGCCCTGAGATAAAATGTAAAACCACTTTTATTCTGAACTATATTGAACCAAAACTATAGATGCTTACATGAGACATATTCTTACAAATGTCTCTCTTTATCCTTTAGACATGACTTTTTAAAAGTTATAAATGATTATTTTTACCTTTTAGAAGAAAATTTGAAATGCTACTTAAGCCTGCACAGTTCCTAAACATCGGAAGTTTTTGGAGAACTCTGTCAAAGTTAAAAAAAAAGTTTCGGTAACTCAAACAAATGTAGAAATGTTATTTATAGAATGGTATCTTTCCATCATTCTGTGCCAGTTATTCTTAAAATATGCTTTAGTACAAACAAATGAGATTTGTGTTCATTGGTATTAAGTGGGAATATATGACATGAAATACTCAGAATGTGATTCATTCAAAACTAGAATGTAGTAGCTGAAGAGGAATAAAAAATGAAATTATTCTAACAATCTTATAATTACTAAAATAATTTGAAAATAATCCAGATAAATATACAGGTAAGTGTGTAGGGGGAAAAAGAAAACCAAAATCATGTGTTACAAACTATGATTAGTAACTTTTCCAGTGCTGCTCTATCTTCTTCTCCTTGGGGACATCCAACAACTAGAGGAGGCAGGGTGGGGGAACCAAATACATGGTGATGGAAAGAGAACTGATATTGGGTGTTGCACACATAATGTAATACATAGACGATGCACTGTAGAAGTGTACACCTGGAACCTATGTAATTCTTGTTAACCGATGTCGCCCCAATAAGTTTAAAAAATAATCCTGCAAAAAGAAATAGGATTGTGGCAGATATCCCAATATACAGGGTTCAGCAGAAGTAACACCCTTTTTAAAGTAGTTAAAATACTGTTATGTTACAGAACTACATGTTTATAATTTTGTAATAAAAGATTTGATATAGATTACCATCTCTTTAAAAAGTGTTACTTCTGCCAGACCTTGTATGAAGTTTAGTGTTAACGTTACAACATGATGTCAGCAGATGAGTATTGGAATATTTGGAGTTATACTAAAGAATTTGAAAAAACATCATAACCTCTAGTGTCTACAAGAATCTGAGCTTCCCCAGACAAATCACAATGAAACAGGCAACTGAAAAGATTCCTGCAAGGTATTTGCAGCACTGCTCTTCTTTTATTATTTGCTCACCCTTTCTGGAATGTAGAAAGTAGATTGGGCAAGGTATAAAATGCCAATTTCTCTAGATTTTTATATAGAACCTTCATTTTTTAAAATATTTTAAATTTATTTTTATTGTTAGACTTATTGGGGTGACATCTGTTAGCAAGGATTACATAGGTTCCAGGCATACAATTCTACAGTGCATTGTCAACTTGTATAATAAGGTCACCACCTAATGTGACTTCTTTTTCCATCACCTTATATTTAGCTTCCCCTCCTCCTCTCCCACCCCTCCCCCTTCTCTCCTCCCCTCCCCACTAGTCCCCAAATAAATATTAAACTATTAATTGTGTCCATGGGTTATTTGTTTGTTCATTTTTTTCTTTGTTGCTTTCAGTTTTATATTCCGCATATGAGTGAAGTCATACAGTTCTTTGTTTTTTCTGTCTGGCTTATTTCACTAAGCATGACGATCTCCAGGTCCATCCATTTTGTTGCAAATGGCAATATTTCATCTTTTCTTACAGCTGAGTAATATTCCATTGTGTATATGCACCACAGCTTCTTTATCCAGTCATCTGTCACAGGGCACGTTGGTCGTTTCCATGTTTTGGCCACTGTGAACAGCGCTGCGATGAACATTGGGGTACATAAGTCTTTGTGGACAAAGGTTTTCAAGTTTTTGGGGTAGATCCCCAGAAGGGGGATTGCTGGGTCAAATGGTAGCTCCATTCCCACAGTGGTTGTACCAGTTTGCACTCCCACCAGCAATGTACCAGAGTTCCTTTTTCCCCACATCCTCTCCAGCACTTGTTATTCCTTGTCTTGTTGATAACAGCCATTCTCACAGGTGTGAGGTGGTATCTCATTGTGGTTTTGATTCCCATTTCCCTGATAGCTAATGAGGATGAGCATTTTTTCATATATCTGCTGGCCATTTGTATTTCTTCGTGGGAGGAGTGTCTGTTTAGTTCTTCTGCCCACTTTTTAATTGGGTTGTTTGTTTTTTTGATGTTAAGTCGTATTAGTTCTTTATATATTTTAGATGTTAGAGCCATATCTGATCCATTGTTTGCAAATATTTTCTCCCATTCAGTTGGCTGTCTCTTTGCTTTGTTGATGGTTTCTTTTGCTGTGCAGAAGCTTTTTAGTTTGATATAGTTCCATTTATTTATTTTGCTTTTACTTCCCTTGCCTTTGAGGTCAGGTTCATGAAGTCTTCCTTGAGTCCTAGTTCTATAAGTTTAGTACCGATTGTTTTCTTCTATACAGTTTATTATTGCAGGTCTTACGTGAAGGTCTTTAATCCATTTTGAGTTAATTTTTGCATATGGAGAGTTCACAGCTCAGGTTCATTCTTTTGCATATGTTTTTCCAGTCTTCCCAGCACCACCTACTAAAGAAAATTATTTGTCCATAAATTTGTGGACTTATTTCTGGGTTTTCAGATCTGTCCCATTGGTCTATGTTTCTGTTTTTCTGCCAATACCAAGCTGTTTTGACTACTGATGCTTTGTAATATAAATTGAAATCAGGGAGTGTAATGCCACCAGCCTTATTCTTTGTATGTAGTATTGCTTTGGCAATTCGAGGTCTTTTATGGTCTCATATAAATTTATCTATTTTGCAAAAGTATGATTGTGGGATTGATGTAATATTTCAATAAGTATTTTGAACATGTCTACTTTGTTAAGAAATTTTATTTAAATTACTTTAAATTGAGGTTTAGGTTACTAACTTGCCAATAACCCCTTGGTTTTGATAATTGTCATATTTTGATGTTATCTATTACATGCCTCCCAATAGGCATCCAGAGTTTAGTGCAAAGTAAAAACAGTGGTTTCTCAGGTCACAGAGGAACATACTATTTTACTATATTGATGGGAGGTCAAGAGTAGAGATGATTATGAATTTGGACCCACTAACACTTGCGATCTAATTCTGGATTCACCATTCACTAGCTATATGAACTTCACAAATCACAACTTCTCCAAGCTTCGGTTTTACTCTCTTGTAAGTGGTCATAATAGTATTCATATTTTAATTTTGGATTAAAAATTTAATGAGGTATCATCACAGGTGTCCAACCTTTTGGCTTCCCTGGGCCACATTTGAAGAAGAACTGTCTTGGGTCATGCATAAAATGCGCTAACACTAACAATAGCTGGTGAGCTAAAAAAGGGTCTGTGGTTATTTTCATAATGTTTTAAGAAAGTTTACAAATTTGTTTTGGGCCGCATTTAAAGCCGTCCTGGGATGCATGTGGCCAACGGGTTGCAGGTTGGACAAGTTCAATCAAGGTTTTTTATAAACTTCAATATACAAAATAACACAGACTTCAGTCATAAAGAATGGTCAATTAGTAAACATTTATTGCTCTTTGAACCCAGTTTGTTAAGTAGATTTACACTTTAACCAGAGGAATATTGGGACTAACAAGTATACTTTAGTTCGTATTTAGTTTCTAGCAAATTTGAAATGTTCTGGACTCAGAGGTTCAACCTTGGCTGCACATTGGAATCACCCAGGGGGCTTTAAATATTGATGTCCAAGCATCCTCTTCAGAGATTCGGTTTTACTTGGTCTGCAGTATGGTTAAGGTAATGACATTTCTAGAAACTCTCCCAGGGATTCTAATGTCTAGCCAAGCTTGAGAACCACTGTCTAGAGAACTGGCAAAAATGTAAATCAGGGATACCAAATCATTGATTTCAATTGTTAACATTTAGCTGACTTAGCCTCAGCCAAACCTAAAGTGAGAATTAAGCTGGATGAGTGAGGATTAATATGCTGAAGTCAAGACTCGAGTTTTATTCGAAGCCCAGTCCATCCTCAGGAATCATTAGGCTCAAAGCACCTTCTTCTTCCTAGTCTTCTTACCAGGTGCCCTCTGAGAATACGTCTATGGCCAAGCTGTGCTATGGTTGGGACCATCTGTGCTGTTATCAGTCAGAATTCTCCCGAGAAGCAGAATAGGATACAGGGTGTGTGTGTGTGTGTATTTTAAGGCATTGGTAGCTCATGTGATTATGGAAGCTGACAAGCCTCAAGATCTGCAGTTGGCAAGCTGGAGAACCGGGAGAGGCAATGGTGTAGTTCCAGTAGGCTCAAGATGCAAGAAGAGCCAATGTTTAGGTTAGAGTTTGAAGGCAGAAAAAACCTGATGTTTCATATTTGAAGCATTCAGGGAGGAGAACTTCCCCCCTTATTGATGGGGGTTGGGAGTGGGGGGTAAACCTTTTCATTCTATTCAGGCCTTCAACTGATTGGATGAGGCCCACCCTTATTCAGAATGGCAATCTGCTTTATTGAGTCTACTGATTCAAATGTTAATCTCATCCAGAAACACCTTTATAGACACACCCAGAATAATGTTTGACCAAATCTCTGGGCACCCTGTGGCCAAATGACACATACCATATTTTTCCATGTGTAAAATGACCCCTACTTTTCTAACCCAACATTAAGAAACCCTCTCAATTGGTTAGTCCTGTGTATAAGACAACCCCCAATTTTCAGTGTAACAATTTTAGACAAAATTATCATCTTATACATAGAAAAATACAATAATTAACCATTGTGGTGTTTGATCATAAGAAGCCCCATCTACTGCTTCTTCAGAAAGTACAAAAGGGCATGCAGAAACTAGTATAAGGAGACTCTGGGACAGTTGTCTGATTCTCTATAGCATAGTTCCTTGGCAATTGAGAGAAAAGAATGAGAAATTCTAAACTTGCTTCCATAGCTACATGTTTTTAAATCATTTAATAGTAATGACTTCAAGAGCTGCTACAATCAATTCTCTGTGTTTCCCTTCCAAGCATTTGGGGCATTGGAAGTAGAGTGGGGAAGAGCAAGTTATAGACAGGACAGGAATGGAGTTCTCTACCTCTGACTTAGAGGAGGTTCACTCAATGTTTTGTTTCAATATAACTGAGTTACCATAGTCTTAAATATTCTATTTTACTAAAAACATGAGAGCTATTTAAGAATCATCAGCTATT
The DNA here is from genome assembly GCA_004026885.1 of Lyroderma lyra. NCBI lineage: Eukaryota > Metazoa > Chordata > Mammalia > Chiroptera > Megadermatidae > Lyroderma > Lyroderma lyra. The sequence continues at coordinate 172,250 of PVJL010002751.1, forward strand.
CTCCACCCCATTTCTAGATAATTCTTTTTCCTATTTTGCTTGGGTCCTTAAAGTTTTGTATTAGTTTTTTTCCTTCCTTAAATCACCCACCTGTTATATTGGAACTTAACTCTTTGACTCCAATTGCTAAAACCTAATTTTTAAATAGAAGCTTCTGTGTAAACTCTCACTTTCCTCAAACTACTATTCTCTGAAAGCAAAACCCACCCTTTTAGCAGTTCAGTTCTTTTCAAAGTAACCCAAAGTCTGCTGAAATCTGATAACTTTCTGAAGTAGGAACCAGAAAAATGTATTGAGGGTGAAGTGGGGAAGAGAGTTGCCAGGACCACCACCCCGCACACACACAGAAACAAATTATGTTGCCCATAATAATGTACAAACCCAGAAGAAAAGCAATTGTCCTAAATATCCATAAGTTCATGCATTTCTCCTCTAGGAGGCTCCCTCCAGCTCCCCAATCCAAGCTTCTGCTTCTATTATCCACTACTTTGTTGTGTACTCAGTAGTTCTCAGTAGTTCTTCTAGACCAGGAGCCTCAGCTCACCTGGGAACTTGTTGGAAATTTGAGTTCTCGAGCCCCACCTCAGACGCTCTCAATTAAAAAGTCCGGGGGTGGAGCTCATCAATCTGTGTTTTCACAAGGCTTGCAGATGAGGCTGATACCTATCTTTGTGAAGGTTTATGCTGATAAAGCATACTCTGCTTCCTGAGTGCTTTACTGACATATAGATGCAAACTAATCCTCCTCTCTTTGAACTCATTAGGTGGAATAAACAGTTTCATATCACCACCTTTCAGTGTCTCACAAATGTCAGTTGACTCCTACACGCATTTCTGAACAGCACACAAGTGAAAAGGATGGAAGGGATGAAGCAGCATAGGGAGAGGAGAATGAGAAAGTCATCAAAGTTGTGATGTAAACTAACGCTACTTTCATTCTAGTAAGGAGACATTATCATGGCTTTTAGCAGATTAAGTTGTAACCATTTGTTTTTTGAGTTTTTACACATTCATCTACTATACTGAGATCCAATGAAGCAGAGATTTTTGCACTTAATTCTATCAGAATTACCTGGGGGCTTGCTAATGCAGAGCCCTGCCCCTTCTACTCAGATCCTGACTCACTAGGTCCAGGGTGAGGCCTAAAATTTTGTATTTCCAACAAGGTCCCAGGTAATGCCTCACTGCTGGTCTTTAGACCACACGTTAGCACTGCAGTGGAGGGCAGAATATATGCCTTGAAAAATTATTATCATAACATGAGGATAATGATAATAGTACACACTAAATAGCATGAAAAAGAGTATTAAATAAGGTCATACCTGGAAAGCAGAGAATATAAAGAATTTATTTTCAACAGTGCCTGACATGTAGTAGATACTTGCCTCTTGGCCCTTGGAGGTGGTTGCATCGGAAATGGGAAGTGCAAAGTCACAGCCGGTGGTGGGATTCTAAAGAGTCAGTCAAATAAAGGGGATCAAGAGTCATTTTCCTGAGGCTGTGGGTGCGCTCACTCATGACCATACCTGTAGTTGATAAAGCACTGTTTCAGATAAGGGCATATAGGCACCCCTCACATAAGGACTGAGTTACTTTTCTTGAACTAGGTTGTTAAGTGAATTGGTCAGTAAGTGAGGAGCTTAAAGGCAAATGTCTTATGGTATTTGGTGGTACCATAGGGTATGTATTTTTCAGTACATATCACATGTAAATAAAATATTTAGTCTTGTCTAATTGCGAATGCTTTCTGTAGTGAATATTAACTGATTGCAACAAGACAGGGACTGAGGAAGGGGATTTCTGACACATAGACTGAGAAAGGGAATTTCCTGCCCTGGAAAACTGGTCGTAAATGGAATGGTCATTAAACAGGTCCATAAGTGAGGAGTGGCTGTAAAGGGTTCCCCAAAGCAAGTGGTAGGGAGCACATCTTGAAACATCCCACAACAAAACTTAGCAAACAAAGGGAAACAAAAGTAATTGAAAGAAAGCAAAATATGTTTCTGGGCTACTCCTCGAAACACCATGGACTTTAGCCTACCCTCACGCACTAACTGTAACATAGAATGGAGTTAGATTGCCTGCTTGTAAAAGGTACTCACCAGATGAACTGAATACATGCATAGCTGAGAGTGGAAGTTGGTGGAAATTATTTTTAATCACCAGGCTCATGACCCCTTCACCTTCAAAGCCAGTGGCACAGCGTCTTCTCTCTGACTCTGCTCCTCTCACATGGCCTTCTTTTCACATAGTTAAATGTCTCTGTTTCTCTCTTATAATGGCATTTGTTATTGCATTTAGGGAATACTGGATAATCCAGGATAATCTTTTACATCCTCAAAAATTTCTTTTGCCATATAAAGTAACATTCACAGGTTGATTTCTAGGCATTAGGACTTGAATATTTTGGGGGGTCACTACTTAGTTTACTACATGCTACTCTACACTGACTTGTTCCACTTGTATTCCATTCTCAGTTGATTCTTTTCACTGCTTGTCTTTAAAAGGAGCTTCATTTTGTCAAATTCAAGAGTTAAAGGGTCAAGCCTACTTCAGCAATGGTGACCTCATTACATAGCATTCCCCTTGTACTCAACCACAATTTGAATCCTGAAGAACCACATCCAGTTCCAGATGCCTTTCTCAGAGCCCATTTCACTTTGGAGTGAGTACCTGTTGGTGATTTGGTGATTTTTTTTTTTCTGTTCACAGAGCCATCAGAAGCCTGGTGCTTTCCATGTCTCCTGTTACACTGATGAAAATACCATATGGTTCTTTAACGTGTTGGTAGATTATACTCATCCACCCATATTTTGAATACCTTGTCACCTAGTTTTGTTGTTGTAAATATTTTTGTTTTGCTATTCTAGTTGCTATTTTTAGGGAAGGATTTTGAGGGTTAAAAAATACTACACTATGTCATCTTAGAATTCATCAATTCAGTGATGATACACCACACACACACACACGAAAATTTGGTCCATAGTAGATCTATGATATGCCACAGCAATTGTCTACCATCATCCCCATCCCCATGACCAAAGATACCTCTTCCAAAGATGTGATTTTTCTTCTTTGATTTGCTGTAAAATCCCCTTCTGAGTCTGAATTCTTTCAACAACCCAAATGCAATAAATTACAGGCAAATTTTTTTTCCTAAAATAGGCAAGTATCTTGAGATTTTGACTGCAACAATATTTACAATAATGAAAAATCTGTAACATATCCATTAATAGAGTCATTCTCTTCACTCAAATACCTTTCAGGCTTTCTGCTTTTTTGCAAAGTTAAACATCTACAATAGTACCAGTCCCAATTCCCAGGTCTTATTTGAAGTGCATTTCTTACCAAGTACTTAAAAAAAATTTTAATATCCATTTCCCCTGCAGGCTCCAGTACTGAATGTAGTGACATAGTGTCCAGTGTCTCTAAGAAGTTGTCATTTCCAAGCATAAATCATGTTATCATTTTCTTCTGACTATTATGATGAAGCTGTAAAACCAAGAAATCTTGTGAGATTTCTTTATTGTACTTAGATGAGCACATGATTTATCATTCAAACCAGGACATGTTTGAGAATGAAAGGGCCTCTGTTAATAATTATTATAGGACCATAGATGAAAATTAGAACTGATTGAAACAAACTGATTTGACAGTCAGCTAGTATAATTAACCAGTAAAGACCAACCAGAGGGAGTTCCCTGATGGTGTAGCGGCTTAAGGCTTCGGCATTGGCGCTGTCAGTGCTGCGGCCTGGGTTCGATTCCCAGTCAGGGAGCTACCCACATACCAAAAAGCAAAAAAAAAAGACCAACCAGAAAACATCTCATGGTGGGAAAATTCTTGAGCCTATTGACAAGTGACATGAATCTAATATTAAACCCTCCACAGTTTCCTACCTCTTTCTGAAAGCATAATGGTATTAGGAATTTACTCTGAGAAACACAAAGAGAGAGTGAAACAGCTGTTTCATGATTAAAAACAAAAAAAATTTGTTCTTCTCTTAATAGATTATTTTTCTAGGAAATGCAAATTAGTAAATTTCAGAAATAATAATCAGAATATAGGTCTGACAATTAAGTTCACAAACTCATCCCAGAAAAAGTGCTACATCCCTCATTGCTGAATATCACTATAATCACCTTCCAAGTACTGCCCTTGGGAAGCTATGCCCTGATGCCAGCGCCTAGTCCACCCATCAAAGCAATTTTGGAACTCTTTTTCTGGAATGGCCATCAGAGCTGTCATCATATTATCCTTGATGTCCTGAATGTCATCGAAATGTCTTTCTTTCAATAGTTCCTTTATCTTTGGGTGAAGAAAAAAGTCATTGGGGGCCAGATCAGGTGAGTAGGGAGGATGTTCCAATACAGATATTTGTGTACTGGCTAAAAACTCCCTCACAGACAGTGCTCTGTGAGCTGGTGCATTATTGTGATGCAACAGCCATGAGTTGTTGATGAAAAGTTCAGGTCATTTTTGTCTAACTTTTTCATGCAGCCTTTTCAACACTTCCAAATAGTAAACTTGGTTGACTGTTTGTCCATTTGGTACAAATTCATAATGAATAATCCCTCTGATATCAAAAAAGTTTAGCAATATCATTTTGACTCTTGATTTGGACTGACAGAACTTTTTTGGTCGTGGAGAATTAGTTGACATCAATTGTGCACTTTGATGCTTTGTTTCAGGTTCATTATGGTACACCCATGTTTCATCACCAGTGATAACATGGCCCCAAACATTTTCTTGCCCCTCGAAAAGCTCTTGGCAAACTTAACTCTCCTTTGCTTTTGTTCATTGGTGAGCTCCTTTGGGACCATTTTTGCACACACCTTTCTCATGCCATGATTTTCAGTGAAGATTTTCCTGTTTCTCTATCAATGTTTACTTGGTCTGCTATGCTTCTTACAGGCAGCCGATGATTTTGACATACAATTCGACAGTGTTTTTGCAATGTTTTCGTCAATTCTCCTTGGTACTGGTTGCCCTGACCTTTCTTCATCAGTAATGCTTTCTCTCCCCTCAGGAATATGTTTAATCAATTTGCACACTGCCGTTTTCTTCATGGCATTGTCCCCATAAACTTGGACTAACATGTCCCTGATTTTACTTCCACTCTTGCCAAGTTTAACAAGAAATGTAATGTTTGTTTGTTGCTCTAATTCAAACTCCAACATTCTCATGACAGTATGCAAAACCCCACAAAAATAGTAATGAATACCATTCAGCAAGACATGGCACTACATATCGATACAAACACATCTGTGAGAGACAGATACACCAAGGTTATGACACTTTACCCAATTGTTTGTACAGTGCTGCCAGCATAAGCACATGGTGGCAAGTTCACAAACTTAATTGTCAGACCTCATAAATAGCAATCAGGGGAAAAGCCAAGGTAAGTAAGAGGGGGCCAGGAGATTTTTTCTCTGAAAGGTCAGATAAGAAATAGTTTAAATCTTGCAGGCCAAAAGGTAAAATCAAAGCTATTATGTAAATACTAATATAATAATAGAGAAAACACATTTCCACGTTTTTTAATGAAATTCATATTGAGTATAATTTTTTTTTAGAAGTCATTAGAAACATGGAGGTTTTTTGAAATAAAATTTTTGGAACTTTGCTTAATTGGAGTTGAAATTAGTGTTTCTAATATCACATTAATTGCAAATGTTCTTAGCTCACGAGAAATACGAAAATATGCAGGGAGCTGGATATGGCCTATGGTCCATAGTTTGACAACTTCTAATATAAAAATCATGGTTTCAATGTTTAAAGCACTCCTGGAAGTTCTGGCTAAAGTTATAAGGAGAGGAGAAAATGAAAAGGAAAGCATAACTGTTGGAAGAGAAACATTGACATTATTTGTAGGTAATATGACCATATACCTATAAAATGTACAAAATCCATAAGTGTTAAAATGAACATCATTATAACTAAAAGATTTCATCAAGGTGGCTAGACAGATCAACTTAAAAAATTACTAACATTTCTCTATACCATCAAAAACTCATGATAATAACTAATGGTTACAAAAAACTCTAAGCAAGGACATAGAAGATGATCTGAATAAATTGACAGACATGGGGCCCACTTGATTTTGACCCAGTGAGCCCTGTTGTCAGACTTCTGACCTCCTGAATTACAGTATAATAAACTCAAGCTGTTAAACCACTAAGTTTGTGGTGATTTGTTCCAGCTCAAACAGGAAACTAATACAGGACCCTTTTCTCCTGTCCAGCTTCCTCACTGTATTGCTGATATACAAGCAAGTTTCCTTGCATATATTGTTAACTCTTGGAAGGGGTGTGGGGGATGGTTTTGGGATGATTCAAGTGCCAGATGCAGCTTAACTGTTACCACTCACAGGGTTTTGATATGAATCTGCAAGCAATTGATTTATTATGGTGTCTGTGCAGTCCAACCTCTCTGCTAATGTTAATCTGTATTTGCAGCCACTTCCTGGTGCTAGCATCATCGCCTCAGCTCCACATCAGGTCATCAGGCATTTTATCATAAGGAGCACACAACCTAGATCTCTTGCATACATAGTTCACAATAGGGTTCACACTCGTATGAGAATCCAATGGGGCCACTGAACTCAGGTGGCAATGCGAGCAATGGGGAGTGACTGTAAATACAAATGAAGCTTTCCTTGCTTGCCCACCGATCCCTCCTGCCGTGCAGCCTGGTTCCTAACAGGCCATGGACCTGCATCGGTCCGTGGCTCAGGGGTTGGGGACCCCTGGAATACATGATCTACTAAATAATACTAATTCACTCGTGCCTGTGGTACTCTTAGTAACAGATTAATTTCCCTTTCTTTAACCAACTCAATTTGTTTTCAAACCCTGAGAATGTGTTGATCAACAGTGAGGTAATAGCAGTGTGCTAAGGAAAAATACTTAGGATTTAAATGTCTTGGTGGAAAATCCACAATGGGACTTGGCTGTGAGCAAAGTGTACCAAGAAGCAGTAGTGTAGCACCTGTTGATGGCTGATTCCACTATAACTTTCATTTGATCCATGATTTTATTAGATATTCCAGAAAATTAAAATTCAGTGTCTTTCTTTTCATGCGTCTTTTAGATGAAATGATAACTGACCTAGTTTCACATTAGCAAGATGATAGAATGGCAGGTGCCAGCCCTTGTGTCCCCACAGAAACACCTATTTCAGCAACCATTCAGATGAGAATACCTTCATGAGAGTCCAGAAGTACAACTGAGAGGTTCCAGCACTCAGGTAAAGCAAAATAATCTAAGACAATGATACATTGAAGGAAGTAAGTAGAACAATTTCACTTATGTCAGCCCTCTCCCAAGGTGGCACAACACTGTCATTGCTGGGAGCTTGTTAGAAAGCAGAATCTCAGGCCCTACCTTAGACCTGATAAATCAGAGCCTACAGTTTAAAAAGAACCCCCAGCTGATTTGTATGCACATTATGAGAAGCACTGCATTATCATACATATGGGAACCATAAATCATATATTGCATTGTTTTATGTATTATTTACAATTTATATAAATAGTCTCATACAGCACATATCATCCAACTTTTTTTTCATTTAACAATTGGCTTTTAAGACCTAACCATACTAAAAGAGATCTAGTAGTTTCTTTTTAACTTATTGAAGAAAATTCATATTTACACTGCTGATAATGGAATCTGTTATGAAATCAACCTGTTAGGGACATTGATTTAGTGCGATCAGGGTCAAATGGAGAAGGGTAAAGAGTCATAATGCTCTCCACTTTTTTTAAAAGTTTTCTGTTTGTATTTTTTATTTTTATACTTTATTGTGACATTTAATATTATTTTATATTGATTTCAGGTGTGCAGCATAGTGGTTAGACATTTATATAATTTAAGGAGTTTTCCTCCTGACCCACTTGGCACTCTGCATAGTTATTACCATATTATTGACCATATTCTTTTTTTATTATTATTATTTTTTTTTTAGGTAGCTCACTGGCTGGGAATCAAACCCAGGCCATGGTGTTGAGCATGCCGAAGCCTAGCCACTACACCACCAGGGAACCCCTACTGACCATATTCTTTATGCTTTACTTTACATCCTCATGACTATATTGTAACTACCAATTAGTACTTCTTAATCCCTTCACTTTTTCACTCTGTACCCCACCCTCTCTCATCTATCACCCTGATAAATCTAGTGCCCATCTGACACCATACATAGTTATCATAATCTTACTGACTATATTCCCTGCGCTGTACCTTACATCCCCAAGACTCCTGTGCAACAACCAATTTGCACTTCCTTATTCCTTCTCCTTTCTGACCACCCCAAACCCACTTTGGGCAACCCTCAAAATGTTCTCTGTATTTATGACTTTCTGTTTCTGTTTTCTTTGTTTATTTTGTTCTTTAGATTCTACATATAAGCAAAATCACTTTGCATCTGTCTTTCTCTGTCTGACATAGTTTACTCAGCACAATACCCTCCAGGTCCATCCATGGGGTTTCAGATGGCGAGAACATTCCCATCCATGGCCAGGCAACATTCCATTGCATACATGTACCTACTCTTTATCCATTCACCCGCTGATTGACACCAAAGCTGCATCCACATCTTGGCCATCATAAACAATGCTGCAATGAACATATGGATGCACATATCCCCTCAAAGTAGCATTTGGGGTTTCTTCAGATAAATACCAAGAAGAGGAATTACTGGGTCTTTCTTTGTCTGTTCTTTTTTTTTTTTTTTTAAATTCATTTTTATTGTTAGACTTATTGGGGTGACATCTGTTAGCAAGGATTACATAGGTGTCAGGCATACAATTCTACAGTGCATTGTCACCTTGTTGTATAATAAGCTCACCACCTAATGTGACTTCTCTTTCCATCACCTTATATTTAGCTTCCCCCCCTCCTCTCCCACCCCCTCCCCTTACTCCCCTCCCTAACCCACTCGTCCCCAAATAAACATTAAACTATTGATTGTGTCCATGGGTTATTTGTTTGTTCATTTCTTTTTTTCTTTGCTTTCAGTTTTATATTCCGCATATGAGTGAAATCATGCAATTCTTTATTTTTTCTGTCTGGCTTATTTCACTTAGCATGATGATCTCCAGGTCCATCCATTTTGTTGCCTTTGTCTGTTCTTTAGCCTTTGTTTTCAAGTCTAGTTTTTCTGTTGTAAGTATTGCTACTTCAGCTTTTTTATTTGTTTGTTTTCTTTTCCATTTTCATGAAATAACTTTTTCTATCCTTTTATTTTCAGCTGTGTGTGTCTTTCTATCCGAAGTCAGTTTCTTGTAGGCAGTGTAACTTCTGTTCAGCGACTTCAGGTGATTCTCCAGGTTAATTGTTGTATAACTTAGTTGTAATTTAAATGTGCTCATAGAAGGGAGCAAGCATGGTGTTTCTTTACTCTGCCATCTTGGAACTCTCTCTTCACTTCTTAAATTCTTTGTAACTTTTCAAATCTTGTAATAACACTTACATTAAAATATGTACACATGTAGAGGTGTACAAATGTACTGTCTTTCTTTATATCCTTATTGAATAAGGTTTTTTTCTATTTTCAATTTTATTTGTGTACACTAAAATTTTTTTTGTTAAAAGCTAAGACACAAATACATACATTAGCCTAGGCCTACACAGAGTCAGGATAATAAATATCACAGTCTTGCACCTTCACATCTTGTCCCAGCATATTGATATATAAGTGGAGGTACTGTCATTTATATGCAGTAATATGGTACAGAATTATAATTTTACAATTAAAATTACAGTTAGTGACTGAAAACATTTAAACTAGGTATGCTAGATATGAAGAGTAATGTTAACATTTACAGAGTGGTTACTATGAACCAGGACCACGCACTGTATATTAGCCCCCAGTTATCTGCGGGGTACACTGTCCCAAGACCCCCCATGGATGCATGGAACTGCTCGTGGTACCCAACCCTATGGACACTCGCTTTGGTATGTCCAAATTGTCAGCATCACTACCCTAATGCTTTGGGGGACAGTATTAAGTAAAACAAGAGTTACTTCACCATAAGTATGAGATATTGTGAGAATCGATCCAGTAATTGAGCTGACCGCTAAGTGACTGACAGGCTTGGAGCACGTACAGCAC